>CM029014.1:21695136-22127784 GCA_016801055.1 Panax notoginseng
AAAAATACAGACAAGAACGCAACCACTCTGGTGGTAATCGTGCCAGAAAATAGAAGAAGCGAGTCGGGAGGAGATTTTAAAAGAGGAGATTCAACAATGACAATACAAGAAGACGTCAGCACCAGCAGCAACTGGTTCCAAGAGAGGAGAACGACCACCGGTCATATGCTATAAGTGCGGAAAAGAAGGACATATCAGCCGAAACTGCCCACAAACATTTAAGGTATGTTATAATTATGGAATGAAGGACATATCGCTCGAGATTGCACTGTAGTGAAACCAAGTCCGCGGGGATGGTGACTCAAAAAGCTATCTTAGAAAAGTCAAAGTCAACGTTCATGGAAGAGCGTTTGTCGTGACTGGTCAACATGCGAGGAACCCAAACGAGGTGATCACGGGTAAGCTAATCATAAATTCATGCGAAGTTTATACCTTACTAGATACCGGTGCTACCCATTCATTTATTTCTCCTGCTTGTGCTCAACGTTTAAACTTGACTCTGGAGAAGTTAGACTTTGATTTATCTGTGGAGACTCCGTTAGGAGAAACTTTCATCACATCCACTGTTTATAAATCTTGTTTGATCCAAGTTGGCACCATCACCTTACCTGTTGACCTTATCTCTTTAAAAATACTTGTTTTTGATGTGATTTTAAGAATTGATTGGTTAACTACTCATCATGCCAAAATTGATTATTTTCGTAAGGTTGTTAGTTTTTATATTCCTAACCAACCTGTTGTGCGAATTCAAACAACTAAGCCATTAAAATAATCACTGTTATATCAAGCCATAAAGTCATTCGTTTATTAAAAAACGGATGTCAAGCTTTCTTAGCCCATGTTATGAATTTGAATAAAGACACGTCAAATTTGAATAATATTTCCTGTTGTTATTGACTTTCCTGACGTATTTCCTGAAGAACTTCCCGGTCTACCCCCGGAACGTGAAGTTGAATTCTTTATTGATCTTGAATCTGGTACAAAGTCTATTTTTAAAACCCCATATCGAATGGCTCCTATTAAACTTCAGGAGTTAAAGGTCCAACTACAATAGTTGTTGGACATCAGTTTTATTCGTCCTAGTACACTCCTTGGGGCGCTCTTGTTTTATTTGTAAAGAAGAAAGACGGGAGTATGCGACTTTGTATTGATTACCGAGAATTAAACCATGTCACTATCAAGAATAGGTATCTGCTACCTCGTATTGATGACCTGTTTGACCAGTTACAAGGAGCACAATTCTTTTTAAAGATCGATCTTCGTTCTGAATATCATCAGCTGAAGGTTAAAACGGAGGATATTCTGAAAACTGCCTTCAGAACTCGGTACGGGCATTATAAATTCCTAGTCATGTCTTTTGGATTGATTAATGCTCCTGCGGCTTTTATGGAAATGATGAACCGAGTATTTAAGGATTATTTGGATCAGTTCGTTGTTGTCTTTATTGATGACATCCTCATATATTCCAAAAGCAGTGAAAATCATGAGCACCATTTAAAGTTGGTACTCCAAAGGCTGCGTGAAAACAAGTTATATGCTAAGTTAAAGAAATGCGAGTTCTGGCTTGAGAAAATAGTATTCCTAGGGCACGTGGTGTCAAAACATGGAGTATCTGTTGACCCGACGAAGATTGAAGCAATACAAAGTTGGGAGCAACCAAAGACGGTGACCGAAGTACGTAGCTTTCTGGGCTTAGCTGGTTATTATCGGAGATTCGTGGAAGGATTTTCTCGAATCGCTATCCCGTCAACTCAGCTGACTCGGAAAGATATCAAATTCTTATGGAACGAGGAATGTGAGAAGAGTTTTCAAGAGCTTAAGAGGAGACTCATTTCGGAACCTGTTTTGACCATACCATCTGGTTCGGATGGATTTGTTATCTACAGCGATGCTTCAGGCAAAGGGCTAGGATGTGTTCTCATGCAACGTAGGAAAGTTATAGCTTATGCCTCGCGACAACTTAAAGAATATGAGAGGAATTATCCTACTCATGATCTAGAGTTGGTAGAAGTCGTTTTCGCGCTAAAGATCTGGAGGCACTATCTATATGGGGAGAAAGTGGAGATATATTCAGACCATAAAAGCCTCAAATATTTCTTTACTCAAAAAGAACTCAACATGCGGCAACGACGTTGGCTCGAGCTGTTAAAAGATTACAACTACACTATTCAATACCATCTTGGAAAAGCAAACGTGGTAGTTGACGCGTTGAGTAGAAGATCATATGCAGGAACGAGTGCGATGATGTCAAGTATACACATAGAACCAACTTTAATCGATAAAGTTAAAGTTGCTCAAGCCACAGACCCGGAGCTGGTGCGTATAAAGAAGAAAGTGCAAGAATGTGCTATTCCAGAAGCAAGAATCGATGAAGAAGGAATACTTCGAGTCCACTCCAGGCTTTGTGTTCCTAACAATTTTGATTTGAAGTACAAGATCATGATGGAGCCACACAATACACTATTTGCAATCCATCCTAGAAGTACCAAAATATATCGTGATCTTCGACATACATTTTAGTGGAACAATATGAAGAGAGAGATTGCAAAGTTTATCTCGAGGTGTTTAACTTATCAACGTGTAAAGGCGGAGCATCAAGTGTCAAAGGGTCCATTAAACCCACTTAAGATTCCGAAATGGAAGTGGGAACATATTACCATGGATTTCGTTACGGGTCTTCCCACGGTTTCTCAAGGCATAAATGCTATTTAGGTTATTGTTGATAGACTAACCAAGTCTGCTCATTTCTTGCCAATACGGGAGACTTATTCCCTTGAACGTCTTGCTAATATGTACGTAAATGAGATTGTGAGGTTGTATGGCATGCCAGTATCCATAGTTTCGGATCGTGACCCAAGATTCACTTCAAGATTTTGGGTTAGCTTGGAAAAAGCTATGGGCACGGATTTACAATTCAGTTCGGCATACTATCCTCAAACGGACGGGCAATCAGAGAGGACTATTCAAACTCTTGAAGATCTATTAAGACTTTATGTCCTAGATTTCAAAGGGAGTTGGGATAAATACCTACCATTTGTGGAATTCTCCTACAACAATAGTTATCAGGCAAGTATAGGTGTGGCTCCATTTGAAACATTGTATGGACGAAAGTGTCGCTCTCCAGTATATTGGGATGAATTGGGAGAAGCAACATTGTTGGGACCCGAGTTGGTACGTATGACTACGAAAAAGATCCAAATGATTCGACAACGTATACAAACGGCACAGGATCGACAAAAGAGTTATGTGAATCATCATCGAAAGGACGTGGAATTTAGTATCGGGGATCATATATTATTGCGTGTGGCTCCATGGAAGAGAGTTACAAGGTTTGGGAGGAGAGGAAAGCTCAATCCACGATTTATTGGTCCATTTCAGATTCTTGACCGAGTAGGAAATGTGGCCTATAGACTCGCATTACCTCCAAGTATGTCTCGTGTTCATAATATTTTTCATATATCTGTGCTACGTAAATATGTGAAAGACCCAAACCACGTTATTGAGTTAGAACCGGACGAGATAGCTGAAGACTTAACGTACGAAGATGTACCTGTCAAGATCTTGGATAGGAAAAGCATGTCCTACGCACGAAGGTCATACCACAAGTTAAAGTTTTGTGGAGAAACAATGCTATTGAGGAAATAACCTAGGAGTTGGAAACAGAAATGAAAGCAAGGTATCCTCATCTTTTCGACAAACCAGGTACGTACGTCAATTTCGAGGACAAAATTTCATAAGGAAGGGAGGTTGTAAGACCCCAAATTATTAATAAATGAAATTTAATTTCCTCTATTTATCATTTTGAAATAGTAAGGGTTGATTTGATTAATGTGGTTAGTTATGGGTAAAATGCGCAAATATTTTAAATAAGTAAGTGGTTATAAAATATTCATTTTTATCGGAGAATATTCGTTTGGTCGTGGAATATTCTTGTTGTCGGAGAATATTCGTACGACGGCGCAGCCTTGTGTGGGCCCCATAACTGAAAGCTATTGGATGAAGAAAACGACAAGTATAAGTTGTTTATAAATAACGGCGTAGTTGTTACCGTTAATACTGTTAGAATACCCGGTGGTTAAAACACAGTAATACGCGTTGTTGGACAGTAGCACACGGTATTGCACCAATTATTGATTATTACGTAAGAAGGCACTACTCAATAATTGTTACAGTAATTACTGTTCAGTATTTTATTTTATTGATTCAATAATTGTTGCGTTGATATTTTATATTACTGTTGTTTTAATAATTGTCACTACACAGTATTTTCTATTATCGGAGCAATAATTTATATTATCTGAATAATATTATTAGATAACATTATTGGCAATGTCTAGAAAGTTCTGTCTAAGGAGAGGTTTGGTCACCTAATTGCGCGCCAGTAAGGAGAAATCCTTATTGGAAAGCTGTGACGCCCCCAAAATTAGGTATACATCACCCATCTTGGGTCATCAGATACATAGTACAGAATACAAATACAACTTACTAATACAACTGTCGTGTATAATACGACAAAATATAAACTGTGAGTTTGAATACAAATATTATCTTCTAGAGAGTATTCATACTCAAAAGGAGTCCTCGTTACATTTATTAACACACCATTACATAGAATAGTGAGGACTACTAACTAATACTATCATTCGGACCATCACTCCGTTCCCCGACTTGCCCCAGCGACGTTCTCATTTCCTGAAGAGAACAGTGAAAGAAAGGGTGAGCTCAACTAGCCCAGTAAGAAATATTATGACTAAGATAATGCAGAATAAATTATCATTAGCCTTCAACAATGTTAAACTGATAAAATATAATAGACATCAAGTTTAACTGCAGCGGAACAAGCAATCCATTAAAAGAGTCAAGTAGAAAATAAACTCTACTATTTTTTATGATTTAAAAGATTTTCCAACACTGTGATCGTTGAGACTCAGCTTAATAAAATAATCCACATCATCGAATCACCCCTGCACTACGGCCAAGGATATTCGTATATTCATTAATGGTCATGATCATGCCAACAACTGTCCATCAATGCACTACGGGCCAATGAGGACTTTTACCACATCATTCGTAACATTACGGTCATGATTACACCGAATAATCCCTGGTCATAACCATACCAAGTCCATCTATGCACTACAGGCCACAGATGACTTTCAAGAGAATATAAACATGAGGATGATGACAATGATATAAGAATTCAATAAAACAAGTTCAAGAATTAATTTATCCAAGAATTAACAACGTCCAAATTGTCAACATGATACTGCTTTGTGGAGTAAAATTCAAGAATGATCAGGAGAATATTTTCATGAATAGATACTAGATGAAGCGCAAATATCAAGGATATTCCACAAATTTCATAGAGTATAGAAGTCAAAACTTAACCAACTGAGTATAATAAAGAATGGAATAATAAAAGAAATCACCATGCATGCGATAGACCGCACAGACAGGTTATTCCAACAGAATAATAAATAATGGAACCAGGTCCGGCGTAAACGCACAGACAGGATATTCCGACAGAATAATAAATAATAGAACTAGGTCCGGCGTAAAAGCACAGACAAGATATTCCGACAGAATAATAAATAATGGAACCAGGTCCGGTGTAAAACACACAGACAGGATGTTCCAACAGAATAATAACAAGACGGAACCAAGTCCGGTGTAAAACACACAGACAGGATGTTCCAACAGAATAATAATAAAAACGAAACCAGGTCCGGTGTAAAACACACAGACAGGATGTTCCAACAGAATAATAATAAAAACGGAACCAGGTCCGGTGTAAAGCACACAGACATGATGTTCCAACAGAATAATAATAAAAACGGAACCAGGTCCGGTGTAAAACACACAGACAGAATGTTCCAACAGAATAATAGGAGAATGTCACCAAGTATAGGGTAGACCGCGTATACTGGTTATTCCAACAGAATAATAAGAAATAGAATAACAACAGTTCTCTTCATGAATAAGAAAGAATAACACCCCTTACCGTTTTAAAGAAGGGCTGAAATAAAGAAGTAGTTAAGTAGCAGAATATTCTTCTTCTCTCTCTCTATAGTTTCTCTCTATAGTTTCTCTCTCTAGAGTTCAGTGAATTCGTAAGAAATAATGAAGGAATGAGCTGCTATTTATAGAAAAATAGAATGCATAGTAACTAATCCATGAACGGTCCAGATTGATTACTTTAATCTGACGGTCCATATTTAAAGAAAAATAAAATATAATATATTCTATTTATAGAATAACTTTAATAAAGTATTCTGTTTTATTACGTTAATAATACGAATAAAACAAAACGTCATTATCGCTAAATAATTCATATTATTAACTGACAATAATTGAATCAAACTGAGTAACTTCTCACATAAGCATTAATAATCAATACCGTGTGCTACTATGCAACCACATGTATTACTGTACTTTTACTACCGAGTAGTTCAACAGTAACAATGGTAAAACTTCCGCCGTTATTTTTAATAAACTATTTTTGTTATTTTCTCAATCCGACAATAATTTTGTTGTGGGGTCCACCAATGATTGTGCCGTCGTACGAATATTCCCCGACAAAAAGAATATTCCCCGACCAAACGAATATTTTAAAACAACTTACTTACTTTGCAAAATTTATAAATATTACCCACAACTATAACATTATATCAAATTAACTCCATAATATTCAAAAATAATATTTATAGAAAATTCATCTTTATTTATAAAAGTTGGGGTCTTACAAAAGCCCCCTCTTTCTTGGGAACTGCCTGGTTGTCAGTATTGTGATTCGGTAATTTTATTTATGAATAATTAATTATTGATTTATATGATGAGAAAAATATTTATTTTATGTGGATATAGATGGAGAAAATTTTTTAAAGTGACAATTGTTGAAAATCGATATTTTATCTTTTCTGATAAAATAATATTTTATTATATTATTATAATATAATAATGATGATATTTTTACAATGAATGTGGGATATATGAGTATATGAGGAGAAAGAGTATTTTTGTTACAAAAGTTGTGACACCCCCAAAATAGGTATACATCACCCTTTCTGAGTCGACAAATACATGATACAGAAAACAACTATAACTTTATTATAATAATTGTCGTGCAAAATACAACAACTTATGTGTTGTGAGCTTTGATACAAATATATATATCAACTGTGACTCTTGACACCAACTTGGGTAGTACGTCACCATGACATCTTACATAAAGGTATAGTCAAAAACTATTTTAAAAATTTAAATCTTTGGAAAGTGCTCAAAGAAACCTTCGTACATGGGAGGCCATGCGTCTAGGTTATTATAGATATCATATGTCCACAGAATTATCCTTGGTTGACCCAATACACCCCAAAGAAAAATGAGAAGATTACTATCATATTCTTTCCAATGGTAGGTCTTTTCTTGACATATCATTATCTCCACTGTCTCTAATTGAGAATTATACTTCAAACAAACACCAAGATTATATAGGTAGTGCTCGTAGATATACTCAGCAAGTGGATGTGCACAACCGTGTCTTATGATGACACGAGGTTGTATGTCATTAGACATCTTGTATGATAGTGACAAAACACCCTTTTAACATTGGGTTCGCCTCACCCTATTTGATTCACCAAATATAACTACTAAATGATGACCACCGTTCTATTCCCCTGTTACCCCCGCTCGACCCAGCTACACTTTTATTACCTGAAAGGAATTGTGAAACAGAAGGGTGAGCGCAACTAGCCCAGTAAAGAATATCATGACTAAAGATAAATAAATTATCAATAGCCTTTAACAGTAATAAATCAGAGATTCAGAACATATGGTAGATGATAAAAATTTTCAACCATAGTTGCAGCGGAATGAGCAATCCATTAGAAAAGTCAAATAGACCATAAAGTCTATTATCTTCTCCATGTTAAAAATTCACCAACAATGTTTTATCCCTATAATATCAATCAACAGTTCTGGTCCACAAACATATGTATAACTCATAATCATAATTGTGATTCTAAATTCCTCTTCGCACCCAGGACGAAGATAATTTTCATCACATGTCTTTACCTGAAATATCAATGATCATAGTTATACCAAATCACAGTTCCTGTTCAAAATCATACTAATAACTTCATATTTGCACTACGGGCCAAAGATATTCGTCACCAGTTCATCTTTGCACTACTGGCCAAAGATATTCAACAACAGGTCATCTTTGCACTACGGGCCAAAGATATTCATCAACAATTCATCTTTGCACTATAGGCCAAAGATATTCCTTAATAGTTCATATTTACACAACAGGCCAAATATATTCATCAACAGTTCATATTTACACTACAGGCCAAATATATTAATATCTCGAAGAAATATATAATCACTTCAGAATTTATATAAACAATAATTATAACCATGTTGATCATTTCATCTTTGCACTTAAGCTAAAGATATTCAATTATAAATTCAATGGTCATGACAATACCAGTCAATAATTTAACTTTGCACTACTGGCCAAAGAGAACCCAAAGTCATGATCATACCAATAATTTATCCATCTTTACACTCAAGTGAAAGAAAATTTCAACATCAGGGTTATAAAAATATTATATATGATAATAAAAATAATATGATCAAAATATGGATTTAATTTTAAGAGTAATATTCATAAATCAACTATAATTTGGTTAGAAAAAGAAATCAATTTTATCGTGAATAGTAACTCGTGAATAATAACTCATGAATAGTAACCCTGGCACAAAAAGGTAAAAATTTTACAATAAAATCTATACCAATATTTCAGTATAATGATATTGAAAGAATTACATTTCTTAAACTTATAAGCAATTTATTTTAATTGTTTACACTTTACTAAAGTAATGCATTTAATCATCCTAAAATACTAAACTCATAAGATTTTATCACCAATAACCAAAACTCTCATCAAAAATCTGCATATACCTCATATAGGATTCTCAAGCCATAAAATTCTATTTTTCAATTTTCTTACTTCATATAACATATTTAATTCATTTACTCATAACTAGTCCCTTTTCATAAAAAATATCAAATCAATGTAAACAATTTTTATTTTCTGGGATTTGGCAGAATATATTCCCATATTGAACATATATTTTTTTCGGAATTTTTAAAACTCATTTACTATTTTTCATATGGCCAAAATAGCCGAATATTTAGATATTTATCAAAAATTGTACTTTTGTCCAAAAATTTTAAATTTACAGAGTATACTTCTATCTTATACATGTACTCCTAATAAAAATTTCACCAATTTTGGAGTTAACCACAAGGAGTTATAAGCGGTTATTTTTAAAATAGTCTTTTCTCATAAAATTCATAACTCTTAATTTATACATCCAAAAATCACCATTTTTGGACACAATCAATAAAACTCATCAAAATATCATTTCAAATTTTTCCAGAATTTTTTGAAGGTCTGAAAAATTACGAAACATGAAAAACATAACAACCCTTAAAATTCTTTACCACAAAAGAGCAGTACTTCTGACTGAAATATCGGATGAAAAGCCGAAGAAAACTTCTACTGAATAGCAACTTCAAAGTATCTAAATACTCAAAAAAATATGCTTGATAATCTAGAGAGAAAGAAAACTTATTTCTGGTGTGATTTTTAATTCTAACATAAGCACCTATTTATAGAAAAATGTTAGAACGCCAAAGGAGACTAAAATAATAAAATATATTATTTCTTATTCAAAATTCTATGCATGTGCTAAGTTGAAATTTAGACCAGCCATCATTGAACAAATTTGCAGCAGCCCATGTGTATTCAACACAAGTGGGTCCCACCCATAATTTAATAAAAATTATTTTATTTTCTAAAACTTCAGTAATTCATAATAAATAGCCCTTTTATCAAAAAAAATCGAAATTTGCGTGTTTTCATAGGAAATTTAATTCTCTACAACTTTGTAGAAGAAAGTTTTTCCAAATTTCAATCAAAAATACCCAAAATCTACAAACGGATGATTTTTAATACTTCCATACCGACAAAATACTGATAAAACACCTCAGTATTAATTCTTTCATTTTTATCCACATAAAAATAAATCTATCCATCATTTATATCCACAATAAATATTTCCTTATCATATGAATCAATAATTAATTATTCACAAATAATATTACAGAATCATAATTATGACAACCAGGCCGTTCTCAGGAAAGAGGGGGCTTTCCAATAAGAATTTCTCCTTACTGGCGCGCAATTAGGTGACCAAACATCTCCTTGATAGAACTTTCTAGACATTACCAATAATGCTATCTAATAATATTATTCAAATAATATAAATTATTGATCTGATAATGGAAAATAATGTGCAGTGACAATTATTGAGCAACAATAATATAAAATATCAACGCAGCAATTATTGAATCAATAAAATAAAATATTGAACAGTAATTACTATTACAATTATTGAGTAGTGCCTTCTTACGTAAGAATCAATAATTCAAAAATAATGTGTAATACCGTGTGCTACTGTGCAACGACGCGTATTACTGTATTTTAACCACCGGGTATTTCAACAGTGTTAACGGTAACAATTACATCGTTATTTATAAAAATTCAAATTTATCGTTTTCTTCATATGACAGTTATTCTGTTATGGGGCCCACAAATGGTTGTGCCGTCGTACGAATATTCCCCGACAGAAAGAATATTCCACGACCAAACGAATATTCCCCGACAAAAATGAATATTTTATAACCACTTGTGTATTTTGAAAAAAAAATCACATATCACCCTTAACTTTAACTTTTTATCAATTTAACCATTTACTGAATTGTAATTATAAAAAAAATTGAATACTTTTATTTCATAAAATTTGGGGTCTTACAAAAGTTGTTTAAAACATGTTAAACATGTTGGTGGACCCATTTCTTGACTGAAATTTGATTATAGACTGTAAAATTTCCCGTTTATGGATTTCGTTTAATTTCTGTTTAGAATTTGGAAAAACTTTCTTCTGCAAAGTTATAGAGAATTGAATTTCCTATAAAAAGTCGCGAGATTCGAATTTTTTGATAAAATAGCTATTTATTATGAATTATTGAAGTTCCAGAGTTCTGAAATAATTAATTATTGGAAGTTTAAAATTTTTTTAAATAACAAAAACGTTTTTTTCATTATGGTGTGTTCCACATGTGTGTTGAATGGGCTGATTTCAGATTTTCTACGGTTGGCTTGAAAATTTATATAAATATATTATTAATTTATTAAATTTTCTGCTTTGGTGTTCTAAGCATTTTCCTGTAAATAGGGTGCTTAGGTTAGAATTGAAAATCACACCAGAAACTAAAGATTTCTCTCTCTTTCTCTCTCGATATATTGAGCGTATTCTTATGAGTATTTTAATACTTTGAGTGGTTCTATACGGTGCAAGTTCAAGTCATAGCCTATATTAAGTGTTTCAACTAGAAGTACTGTCTTTACGAGGTAAGGGATGTTATTTTATTCGAAAATGATATTATTACTTCAATATCATTGTGCCAAAATATTGGTTGAAATTTTTTATCAAATTTAGAACTTTTCATGTCGGGGTTACTATTCACGAGGTACTATTCATGAGTTACTATTCACGAGTTACTATTCATGAATTATTATTCACGAGTTACTATTCATGAGTACTATTCACGAAGCATGATGATGTTTTTTTTGTATAATTTCTATCTTTTAGTGTCGGAGTCACTATTCACGTATACGACACTATTCACATATACGGCATAATTCACGAATCCGGCACTATTCACAGAAAAATTAAATTTTTATTTTTCGTCCAAAATATCTATTCTGGATACTAGCTTTGATTGTATTCATGTTTTGATCATTCTTAAATTTTACTCCACTATGATTACTTATGAGGTATTTTTGGACATGAAATAGCTGAAATATGAATCCTTAATATTTATTCTTTTGTTTCACTGGATTCATTTTTTTTAAATATTTTTTATCATCCTCAGTCCTAAATGATGATATAACTGAATATCTTTGGCCTGTAGTGTAAAGATGAATGATTTCTGATGAATATCTTTGGCCCGTAGTGCAAAGATAAACATGTGTTTAGATGAACATGACCAGCTGATGAATATCTTTGGCCTGTAGTGCAAAGATGAATATTTGATTCCAGATATATATTGATTGATGTTACAGGGATAAAAGATAGGCGATGAACTTTTAAATTCATATATAGAAGATAGTAGATTTCATTCTCTACTTAACTCTTCTAATGAATTATTATTTCCGCTGCGAATATTGATTTAAAACTTGTTGTTTATTGTATTCTATTAGATTTTTCCCTGTTGAAGACTAATGATAATTTATTTTATATTATCTTAGTCATAATATTCTTTACTGGGCTAGTTGAGCTTACTCTTTTCCTTTTGTTCCATTTTTCTTCTTAGGAGGCGAGAATATAGCGAGTACTAGTCGGGGTATGGAATGAAGGTTCTAAAAATTCGTTTTAGTAGTACTCACCATTTTTGTAAAATAATGTATCAATAATTGTAATGAGGATTTATTTGAGTGTGTATATTGTCTAGATGGCAATATTTGTATTTAAACTCACAGTTTTTATGTTGTATTAATAAAGTTGTAGTTGTTTCTGTACCATGTATTTTGACGACTCGGAATGGGTGTTGTATACATATTTTGAGGGCGTCACATGACCCGTATAAGCATCATAAAAATAATAAAATATGATAATAAGACAACATAATTAGTTAATTGAAACATGACAGTAGTAACTATAAGATGTGAAAACCTTGATGAATAACAGAATTATAAAAGTTAATGACTATATATTAAATGTAATGTTATAACTTTATTAAACTTATAATTAATAAATTTATTCTTTTAATTAATTCGGTCGGAGGGAGTCTAAACGAGTCATTTTGGAATATAATTTCTAGGTATTACATTGCTTAATTCAGGTATGGATTTTATACTCTTTCAACGTGACTCTTTTAGTTTTAATTTGTTTGTTTTGCTATTTATTTAGAAATTTGGTATTGCCTCTCACGATTATTTTTTATCAAATTTATTATGATAGTTTCATTTTGACTTTAATAATTGGAACTCATAACTGTACTCTTAGACTAGTGCATCATGTTTAAAATTTATTTTGATAATTGTAGTAATGTACATGTCAATATATTTTTGAGACATAATTCGTTTCGAACATATTTGTATTAGTATTGGTCGCATGTGTTGTAACATTATATATTTGTTAGAATATATCATAGGGTATACCTGAGCTATAATTAACCACCTGTTGGGTGACACATGCATGTCCTCTTGGCACCGAGGCATAACACCATCCATGGCTGTGTGAACAGTCCACCGTGTCTCCGTTTTATGCTCCGGTGGGAGTTGGTCGAAGGCGTAAGTTTTCTGTTCTGTTATGCGGATTTTTGATATTTGTGCAAAACACGCTTTTCAATTTTACATGCATTTGGATTCGCGGTTCAATATGTGTGACTTGTCTGTGTGTCATTATTTGACTTGCTTGTATGACAAAATATATTGCTTTTTTGTTCTGAGCTCGGTATGCAATAACAACCGGCCATTTGATTCAGCCTATTATTTTGTTATGTTAATTTTGTTCGTTTTAATTCAGTTCAATGATTTGAGTTGTTATTTCAATTCTTTATTTTTGTTCTCTATATCCGTAGTGATCATTTAGCTCATGCTATGTTTTTTTTTCGGGAAGGTAATCAAGGGGATCAAGGGCAAGTGTGATGAGAGCTCTCTTCTTTCTAATAGTTTAGATATATTATGTTTAGGCTGTGATACATTAGTTTGTTTGGACTTGTTAATAATTAATTATCTTAAATTGTGGTTTGATCCAGCTTAATATTTAATTATTATGATCTGTCTTGTGACATTTATGAGTTATTAGACTATTTTTTTTCTACCTTAGAGTTATTATAATTTTATCAGTTATATTGTGTTTTTGTGTAACCTTTCTATTTTAGAATGGGCAGGGGTGTTATAATTTTAAAATTAAAAATATATTTCTATTTTTATATGACATGCAAAAGATCCTTACACGCCATATTATTTTTATTCTTAGTCAAATTATATTATCATGTGACTACTACTATATTTTTTTAATAAATATCAATGATAAATCTAGAATAAATAAATAAATTAAAAGTGACTATCATTTTATAAATATAAATGTGTTTTTTTGCAAGAATTATACTTAAAATAAAACTATTAATCCCAAGTGTCTTATTTATTTTTAAATTTAGACTTGATTGTAAAATGACTTAATAGTTTTAAAATTATAATTATAATCCATAAATTATATAATCCTTGCAAACAAATATAGGCAAAACGATAATATTGATAAAAATATAAAATGTTCCTAAAATAAATATCGTGTATTTACTCTAACAATATAAATATTGCTACGACATTACCATAATTTTGAACATTATAGGAGTATGAACTATCAACAAATGAATGTTTAATCAACTGAATTTAGGGGGCGGGGCACTAAATAATCAACATGCATGGGAGTTGAGGATATAAATTAATTGTATAATGATCGTCATCAATGAAATGGCACATACGATATTATTCTCTTCGTACCTTAATGTAAGTCATTTAAAAAAAATATTTTTATTCCTTAATATAAGTCGTTTTAGAATTTCAAGTAATCATTAATTGTTTAGTTTTCAATATTACTCCAAGTATTAAATGTAACTTTGGTTCTCTCATTATTTTATGTCCAATAAATAACAATCTCTTATTCCAATACAAAGGCAATATAAACAATTGATATTATAGTTAATGCTATACAATCATTACCTTAATACTTGTGCACTGTGACGCTCCCAAAATAGGTATACAACACCCATTCTGAGTCGCCAAATACATGGTACAAAAAGCAAACTACAACTTCAATAATACAATTGTCGTGCAAAATACGACAACACATACTGTGAGTTTAAATACAAATATTGTCTTCTAGACAATATCCACACTCAAATAAGTCCTCATTACAATTATTCAAACACTATTTTACAGAAATAGTGAGGAGTGCTAAAACATCTTTCTAGAATCATCACTCCATACCCCGACTAGATCCTGTTATGTTCTCACCTCCTGAGAAGAAAAATAGAACAAAAAAGAAAATGGTGAGCACAACTAGCCGAGTAAAGAATATTATGACTAAGATAATATACAACAAATTATCATTAGTATTCAACAGAGAAAAATCTGATAGAATATAATCGACAACAAGTTTTAGATCAACAACTGCAGCGAAAATAGCAAACCATTAGAAGAGTCAAGTAGAGAATGAATTCTACTATCTTCTAAGATTTAAAAGTCCATCATCAATATTTTATCCCTGTAACATCAATTAATAATCATCTTTAACCAAATATTCATTTTTGCACTATTTTTATCACCAGTCAGTCATGTTCATCTCAACACCTGTTCATCTTTGCACTACAGGCCAAAGATATTCATCAGGTAATCATACATCTTTGCACTGCAGGCCAAAGATATTCAGTAGTATCATCATTTAGGACTGAGGATGATGAAAAATATTTTTAAAAAAACGAATCCAGTGAGATAAAAGAACAAATATTAGGGATTCGTATTACAATTTATCCAAGTTCAATAATACCCCATAATAACTAATTTTGAAGCAGAATTCAAAAATAAAGATCAAAACATGGATACAATCAAAGATAGTAACCATAATAGACAACTTGAACAAAAAGAAGAAAATTTTATTTTTCGGTGAATAGTGTCGTATTCGTGAATAGTGCCGTATACGTGAATAGTAACGTATACGTGAATAGTAACCCCGACACAAAAAATTTCAAATTTGATAAAAAGTTCATACCAACATTTCGGTATAATGATATTGAAGAAAATATCATTTTAAGAAGAATATAACATCCCTTACCTCAAAATATCAGTACTTCTGATCAGAATATTGGTATAAGGCTGAAGAAAACTTGCACTGATAAATAGAAACTCACAAAGTATCTAAATACTCCCAAAATACACTCAATAATCTAGAGAGAGAAAGAGAGAAAACTTGTTTTTGATGTGATTTTCAATTCTAACTTAGCCCTCTATTTATAGGAAAATGTTAGCACGCCGAAGCAGACTTAACCTGCAACCTGATGGCTTTACCTGCTACTATTTCCACCCACCACATTTGAATAAAAATCTCAGCACATTTTCACCAACCAAAAGTGGGGCCCACCAATTCTAGAATTTTCTACCAAAATGACAAATTCCGCAACTTCTACAATTTCTGAACCAGTTATCTCGTAAAATTCATAACAAATCATACGTTTATTTTTAACGGTTCAAAATTTGTGGACATATACTCAACTTATATATGAATAACATATCCAAAAATTACCACGATCCAACGGTCGGATTAAAAATTATAACCCCTGCAATATTTCTCAAAAATCCTGATTTGATTTTTAATATCTCCATTCCGATAAAAATACTGATAAAACACCTCAACATTAACTCCTTCATTTTTAACCACAATAAATATATCCAACATTTATATCCACATAAAATAAATATTTTCTTATCATATGAATCAATAATTAATTATTCACAAATAATATTACAGAATTATATTTATGGCAACCAATCCGTTCCCAGGAAAGATGGGGCTTTCCAATAAGAATTTCTCCTTACTAGCGCGCAATTAGATGACCAAACCTCTCCTTAGACAGAACTTTCTAGACATTGTCAATAATGCTATCTAATAATATTATTCAAATAATATGAATTATTGATCTGATAATAAAAAATACTGTGCAGCAACAATTATTGAAATAACAATAATATAAAATATCAACACAACAATTATTGAATCAATAAAATAAAATATTGAACAGTAATTACTGTAACAATTATTGAGTAGTGCCTTCTTACGTAAGAATCAATAATTAGTGCAATACCGTGTGCTACTGTATTTTAACCACCATGTATTCTAACAGTATTAACGGTAACAACTACGCCGTTATTTATAGACAACTTATACTTGTCATTTTTTTCATCCAATCGCTTTCCGTTATGGGGCCCACACAAGGCTACTCCGTCGTACGAATATTTCCCGACAACAAGAATATTCCACGACCAAACGAATATTCACCGACCAAAAATGAATATTTTATAACCACTTGCTTATTTGAAATATTTACGCATTTTACCCATAACTAATCACATTAATCAAATCAACCCTTTCTATTTCAAAATAATAAATAGAGAAAATTTAATTTCATTTATTAATAAGTTGGGGTCTTACAAGCTAGAGTACAGAATTTATTGGTTTCCAAAAGTAATAACCCTAAGAGTATCTCTAACAACCTCTTTAACCATTTTGGAATACTCAAATAGGTGAGTCACATCAAAAAAATCATCTTTAATAGCCTTTTCAAACTGTTACGTAGGTCAACAAATATTTTTCTCACTCTTCAAATCTGCAACCTCCTTCTTACTTTCATAAATTTACAATTAAAAGTTAAAAATATTTATTACGCTTGATGTGTTTGATGTATAACTCATTAAATTGAAAAGACTGATGAGACACAAAATATGAAAGTAACAAATAATGCTCTTCAAATTGCCACATAGATCAACAAACATTAATGGCAAAAAGCACTTTTACCCCACTGTGGTTGAAGTATTTTAAGCAATTAGCAACTGTGCTTTTAAAATATTCAATTAGCCCACTGTACTTTTTAAAAATGTTCAATCAACCAATTCCGTCCAATTTGAGTAACCGACGTTAATAAATCTGTTTGGGTTGCTTACGTGACTTTTTTAAAAAAAATAAATATTACATGGTATATGCTTGTTTAATGGAGTTTCTTTATAATAACAAAATAATAAAATAATAAAATCATTATGTGGTAAAAAAAATAATTAAAATAATAATAAAATTAAAATAAATATTTTAATTCATTTTTTTTATAATTTTTTCTTTTCCTTTTATCTTTTCCTTTCTTTTAATAATTATTTTTATTTTAAAAATTAATTCCAAACAATACAAATAATATATCAAAAATTTTGTATCAATGAGATCTATTACAACATTACATTAATTTCAACTACAAAATAAAAATAAAAAATTATTAATTATGTGGCAAAAAAATAATTAAAATGAATATTTTAATTCATTTTCCAAAAAAAATTTACTTCTTCATTCCAAAAAAAATTGCTTCTTCATTGCAAAAAAAACTGATTCTTTATCCTTAAAAAAAATTGCTCTCTTCTTTATAAATTCAAATGAAGAGTACTTCACCCTGCAAGCATCATCAATAGCCTAGATCATTCTACCAATCATCAGATGTGATTTTGAACAAACTCAACATGAGTGATAAAGAGAAAATTAGAAGGAAGAAGAATAATATCTAGGGTAGTTACTGAGACACGCTTGTCCCGGGCGTGGTGGAGTAATATTAGAGTTAAGTAAAGCTCTTGAAGGGACTCAAAGGTGAAGTATTTGAATCAGGTGGAATTGTACGATCCATCCCACATCAATTCATCACCATGCAGCGCACACCTGTGTAAACGGGCCCCAATAAGCATGTTGGACCACCTCCTTACCTAAAAGGTTAACCTATTAGGTTGAGGCTCTACCATACTTATTAACCCATCTACACTCTTGAATTTATCCAATGTGAGATTCATGTGAAATATCCCAACAATCTCCACCTTTTATTTGAATACCCATCACAAGTATCATTCTAGAGTATTCACCATTTTTTAAGCACACCTTCTTTGAATCCTTCAAGAGCTTTGCTCGACTCTAATACTACACCACGCCAGCCGCAAACGTGTCTCAGCAGTTTTCTAGAGCCATCTTGAGCCCTACTCCACCCGATTCAAATATTTCACCTTTGAGTCCCTTCAAGAGCTTTGCTTAACTCTAATATTACTCCACCACGCCCGGGACAAACGTGTCTCAGTAACTTCCCTAGAGCCATCCTAAGCCCACTCCACCTGACTCAAAATTTTCCCGTGCTCCACCTGATTCAATTCTATTTACTCCCTCCACCCACGAGCCCTGCGAATTGTACCTTTGCGCACTCCCCTCGCACCTTAGAATTGATACTTGGACTTTATTTGCTCCACCCACGTGACCTGCGAATTTTTACCATCGCACTCCCCTCGCACCTTGGAGTTTGTCCTTGGGCCCATCAAACCATGAGCTCTGATACCATTTTGTAGCGAAATTATACGATCCATCCCACATCAATTCATCACCACGCAGCGCACACCTGTGTAAACGGGCCCCAATAAATATATTGGACCACCTTCTTACCTAAAAGGTTAACCTATTAGGTTGAGGCTCTACCATAAATATCCCAACATAACATATCGCAGTCGCCAGAACTCGATCAGAACATCCATAGCTTTTGATCAAAAGCTTCCAAGCCACCATCACACACAAATTAAATCTCACCACCATCTCACGCCACCATACCATGTCGATTCACAATATCATCCAACGAAACACCAAATTACAACATTAATCTACTTTACCAATTGGGTCCAGATCTTGGCGGCTTCAAAGGGGTCAAACTCCTCATCCAGCTTTGAATCTTGCTAACATAGGAGTTTAAAAAATAAACTTGCTTCCTCCTCTATTTCTTTGCTTTAATTTTTTAAATCTACATAAAAATTACAGTGAATAAAATTATACTCCATCTAGTATAAAAATGGTGGATTTATTATCGTGCAACCGGCGCCGATAGAGTGCTTGGACAGAGCAGAAGCCAAACGATGGCAACGCTAATAAGTCTGGTGTCAGGTGTATTGCAAAGAGCCATGGACAATCGATTTCCTGTGGGGATTAACCAAAGCTGCTCTTTCCAAAAATCCAAGCGGTGTTAGTGCCGTGTAGTTTACTCAGTTCTTCGACAGATCATCTATATATATATCTCTCTCTTTCATATTTGAATCTTACTAACAGAGGAATGAATATTTTGTTATGGAATATTTTGGGAAAAAAGTAAAATTATTAAAAGAAAGGAAAATAGATAAGGAAAAGAATACAAATAAAGAAAATTAATTAAAATATATATTTTAATTTTATTATTATTTTAATTATTTTTTGTCACGTAATTAATGATTTTTTATTTTTTATTTTTATAGAAATTAATATAATGTTGTAATAGGTCTCATTGATACAAAAATTTTGATATATTATTTGTATTATAAGGAAAGAAAAAAGCCACGTAAGATAACCAAGCTTCCTCTCGCCCAGTCAAAAAATACAAGTAATATTTATTTATTTTTTCAAAAAGCCACGTAAGCAACCCAGACAGATTTGTTAACGTCGGTTACTCAAATTAGACGAAATTGATTGATTGAATATTTTTAAAAAATACAGTGGGTTAATTGAATATTTTAAAAGTACAGTCGCTAATTGTTTAAAACACTACAATCACAGTGGGATAAAAATACTTTTTACCAAACATCAATTCTAAGAATTTATTTCGCTACTAATCTTGGAGATGCTCTAAGAATTAACTGCTACAATATATTAATTCCCATTTATTTTCTTATATATATTTTGTGGGTGTTGTGATTACTCCCTCCGTTCCTTATTACAAGTCATTTTAGAGCTGTGCACAAATATTAAAGAAATAATGATATAACATTAAATATAATATCAGTTGTCTATATTATCCTTATATTGAAAAAAAATTTGTTATTTATTGGGTAAAAAATAATAAGAGAACCAAAGTTATATTTATTATTACTTGGGATAATATTAAAAATTAAGTAATTAATAAATTTATATTAAGGAACAAAATAATTTATATTAAAGAAGGGAGGAAGTATTAAACATAAAGTATATATGTGGATTTGGGGATACACCGGAAAATGAAGCTTCAGCTCGCTCCACGGCTGAGCAAGTTACCAAAGGAATTAAAAGAACTGGCCTCACTGCCATTGTCACAGGTCCTTTCCCTTTAATTTGGTTTGTCTTTATTTTATTTTATTTTATTTTCATGCATACTTTTTTAACTATTATATTACTTGTCTTACAATACCACTCTACAATAAGTCATGTTTATTTGATTATTGTTGTTGTTAACATTTCATACATTTTTTGTAGTAATTCATTTTAAAATTAGATATTTGTTTTTTATTTTAATCCCGTTCAAATTATAGATATATTTTTCATTTTATTATATTAAAAATAACATAAAATTTTTAGCATGTGATTTCATAATTTCCAGCTATAGAAAAGTGTTACTTTCTATCTAATAAATAAGACTCTCTTATTCTAATAAAAGACAGAACAATATTAATATTTAAAATTATTTTTAATTAAAAAATATAATATTAATATTTTTTAAAAAAGTTAAATAATAAAGGACGGAAGGTGTATGTTATTCATACGCTCTGTGTTGTTAGATTTTTAGAACATTTTTTTTTCACTTCTAAAGTTGAAAATTCCAATTTTACCCATCCCAGATAGTGTGACCTTTGACCAAATCCATTGACCGGGTCTCAACGGGACTACAGGACTCGAATAGGTCTCAATTTACCAAATTGATCGTGTGGGCTCAAGTTTTGTTTTTATTTTATTTTCCTCCTTTTAAAAAAAATAATAATCTCATTTTGGACACTATAATATATTCTCACAATTAAATACATAATTAATATTATAATATCAATAATTAAATTAATTTTTTCACGTAAAATAAAAAATTTAACTCACACAAATGAGAATTAAAAATAAAACCTAAATATATAAGACATCATTGAGCTATGAATTTAAGTTAATTTAATTGGTGTATGGCATGGCAGTTTACAAATTTATATTATTTAAAATGTATTATTAAAGAAATTTATTTTTGACAATTTAAATATATATATATATATATATATATATA
Organism: Panax notoginseng; assembly: GCA_016801055.1. Classification (NCBI taxonomy): domain Eukaryota; kingdom Viridiplantae; phylum Streptophyta; class Magnoliopsida; order Apiales; family Araliaceae; genus Panax; species Panax notoginseng. Next base: position 21,717,088 of record CM029014.1, read on the forward strand.
TATATATATATTAGTAATTTAAAATTTAGTAAACTAATTTAAAAAATTAAAGTGAAACTTTTATTTTTTATTTTTTATTTTTTTAGAACGGTGGGAGTAGTTAATATATGTCCAGATACAATGAATAAGCCTTAAACGTCGGGATCATAACGCGCTAAGGTCCATTTTGACGGCTGACCGGAAAAGTTCTAGAAGTCAGCTTCTGTTTGAATTCTATTGGTAAGAAGTCTCCGTCTATTTACTGTGAGACGTCAGATCGGACCTTTGACTTTCTCTTTTTATGTATATATGTACTTTATCTTCTACATCTAATTCATCGATCAAAATTTTATAGATTCGATTTCTCAAAGTTATTAACAAATTGCACCCATTTCTTTTTCTGTTTTTGATCAATAGTCGATCTTACTTAGAATCTCAAGTATGTGGATTTTGGGATTCAAAGGGCCATCTGGGTTTTCTGCTCGCTCCACTGCTGAGCAAGTTACAGAAGGAATTGATGGAACTGGCCTCACAGCCATTGTTACAGGTATTGTTTCTGAACTGGGTTTCCCTTCTTTTGTTGATCTGCGTTTCCCTTTAAGCAATTTCATTTCCATGGAATTCGTTTCAATTTCAGTACCGAGGTTTGGTGTTGAGTTGCCATACCTAGGGTTATTGTATTTGTTGATCTGGGTTTCCTGTTATTTGCCATACCTAGGGTTATTGTATTTGTTGATCTGGGTTTCCTGTTATTTACTTTCTTTTATACATGCATGAATAGGGTAAGGAACTAAATTTGATGACTTCATAATCGGGTTATATTATGTCAAATTGGTTACTTCTGCTTCTTGACTGTTGTGCCTAGATTGGCTAGCTGTACTTTTAATACTGGTTGCCTCCTGCAACTTGTTTGTTCATTTGCAATAATAAGCTGCAAACATGGTGTTTAGATAAAATACAAAATGAGAGCAATACCAAGAACAAAAGGTCGAGTGTGATTATTGTTACCCATGAGCATATAAGAATTAATAAGCTCAGAATGCACTTGTCAGTGTGATTACACGAGTAGGTCGTATAATAACTGATACCAAAGTCAATAACTGCAATTTAGTCAATAACTGCAATTTAGAGTATGTTGAGTACCTTTTGTCCTCGGTACTTTATTTAGGACTCCAAGTAACACTGGATGGGCTCATGCGGATCTAGCATGATCAACTCTGCTGGTGGTTATTATTCATTTAGATGAATACTAGTAAATATGACAGTGGTTGAAAATCATCTACTTTGTTAAAACTCCTACCGAGTTGTGCTGTTTTCTCTATCTTTCTCCTTCCAATTCCCTTTGAGATGAATGCCTTATATAGTTATATGTTCTCAAAGTCACTCTTGTATTTACTATTCACATTGGATATTATAAAAGTGCTACTACTCGGTTTAGAATTAACTGAGTTAGATATTAACATTCTTTTCAATCCCATAAATCCTAAGTTTTTTTTTGTATATATTGTTTTTCAGTTTCTACATGACAGAATATTTACTCTAATGGTTAGGCAAATAATTGAAAATTTTATATCGCATAATCCGGTAATCAGTATTTACTTTGTTCAAGTTAATGGAGAATTGCATGCACTCTACAATTTCAGGAGCATCAAATGGTATTGGAATAGAGACTGCACGTGTCCTTGCCTTACGGGGTGTACATGTGGTCATGGGAGTGAGAAATGTTAATGCTGGTAAAAAAGTTAAAGAAGAAATACTCGAGAAAATCCCCAATGCTAAAATTGATGTCATGGAAATAGATCTCAACTCACAGGCATCCATAAGGCAATTCGCCAAGGCATATATATCCTCCGGTCTTCCCCTGAACATCCTTATGTAAGAAAACTATTCAGCTGTGCTTGAATGTACTATCTTCTGTTTTGCCGTATTAATAAACTGAATTGTGTTGCTCTTTGTATCTCCTCAAATAATTTTGGAACAATACAAGAACTGAAATTATTATCTTTGGTGTTGGAAGCAACAATGCAGGGATTATGGCTCCTCCATTCACACTTTCTAAAGACAACATAGAACAGCAATTTGCAGTTAACCATTTGGGTATGTTACATTGACATTATATTATTTATGTTTTCATACGTGTAACATTGGGAGTGCTACAAAAACTTTATCTGGATGTTTTAAACCCTTATTAAAAGTCAGTATTTTCTATTACTCCCTCGTGTCATATAATAGGAACTTAGCAAGTGGTTTTTTTCTCCTGCCAAATCCTCTGATCCCAACTATCTATTTACTGCAATCTATCGAAAAGAAAAATTGTCTGCACATTGCAACATCATTAAAAATGGAACACCCTCATCACTTCTTCTACTGAGTGAAAACAAAAAATGACCAAAAAATGCTTCTAACCATTTATTTTTAAATTGTAAATTCTGTTCATCAAGACTTTTTAATTATTTTGAATCTTCTTCTCAAAGTCAGATCTAATCATCTTTTTCTCCCCTTCTGTTTTTTCCTTTTTTTACATATGCTTGAATAGCCTTCAAATAGATTTATACGTTCTTTTGATTATTTTTTAAATTGTAACTGACCAATTAAAATGCTAGGCTCTCTTAAATTTCTATGATGTTTCTGCATATATGAAAGGATTTCTTACCTTTATCAGGTCCATTTCTTTTGACAAATCTTCTGTTGGAGACCATGAAAAAGACGGCAAATGATAGTGGGAAAGAAGGAAGAATCATTAACATATCTTCTGAGCTCCACCGTTATGGGTACAAAGAAGGAGTTCGTTTTGACAAAATCAATGATGAATCAAGGTATATATCCATGTAACTGTGCATACATATACATATATATACAGGCTATTTTGTGTGTGTATCTACGTGATTGCAACTGCAAGTAGATGAGCCTTGATGGTAATCAAAAGTAATATTTTCTTTTAAGAATATATCATATATCTTAGGCTATGTTTATAAGGATTATACTTTGGATAGGACTATTAATCCCAAGTGTCTTGTTTGTTTTCAAATTTAGACTTGGGACTATTAGTCTCGGGATTATAAAATGACTTAATAGTCTTGACAATATAATTATAATCCCGGGAGTATAATTCTAGGATTAATATTCTTAGGATTATAATCTCATAGATTATAATCCCAAGATTATAATCCTTGCAAACAAACATAGCCTTAGTTCTTTCTTCCTTCCCTTTTCTTCTTTTTTTTTTCTTTCTTTTTCATTGTTAGATATCAATTTTTTTTCCTTAAAACAATTTCTTACATGTTTAGTATTTAACCATAGTCCTAACTTTTAACTGTTTTCTTTGATATCTTATCATTTATTCCAGTTACAGCGGCAATACTGCGTACGCTCAATCAAAGCTTTGTAACCTATTGCACACTAATGAGCTTGCAAGGCGCTTGAAGGTAATTTCTACTCTAATCAAGATGAGGATAATTATCCATATTCTGATTCAGTCTAATACCTATTACATATACTTTTATTTTGCCAAAATATGTTCAAACAAGCTGCCAATTTGTTACAAGTACCATGTGAATCTTAGTAGATAGAAGAGAACAAAGAGTGTCAAAATTTTGATAGTTATGGTAGAATCTTCTGACGATGTGGTTAACATGTCTTGAAGAAATTTAACGAAGAAAGGCTATTCACGTGAGATGGTGCCTTTGGTGAAAGTGATGTTTTTGTTCAAAAAAACGTTTTTCATAGTGCATGTATGTACATTCGTTATCTTTTCATGTCAAATCATATAAACTGATTTATGGAAGCTTATAGTTGCTATGATGAAGGGGCTAGTAACTAGGAAGTCTAGAATTAATGAATCATTCGCAGCCACAAAATCACAAATGAAAGAACAAACTGATGTAGTACCTAAATGCACATGATCTTTTTAGGGCAACTATGGAAGGCTATTCATGGTGACGGTGTGTCAAAGCCTTGTGCAGGCACCAAGTTTACTGACTAGGGAGTGGTTGCCTAGACAACTAAACCAGTTTGTACAAAAAATTTCGTTTGGGGATGCTGTAAAATGTCCACAGCATGAAAATAGTGGTAGAGTGATAGGCTAGTCAGAAAAGGGAAACAACCCACTTATTTATTTATTCATTATGCATATTAGCATCCTAGTCTCAAACGTTCAAACATTCTCTTGAAGTTTCTTTCAGTAATATTAGTACCAGAAAAGGAAATCCTCCACAGCACATCCAACCCACACACACGATGGTATCTAACTGCCACAAACAAGTAGCAGCCTAAAAACTCACAGGAACCACTTTTTATTTGTTATACGTTCTCCAGTTCTTCTTTTACCGAAAATAGGGCTATTCTTTCTCCTTTGGTTTACTCGAGTCTGTATGCAAAAACTTATCCAAGGGCAACTTGTACCGAGTGTCCTAGTTTGGGCCGTACCACTTGGAAATTAAATCTGTTCTACTGGATATGTTTTACGAGAATTTTCTTTACATTCTAATAAATGAAGTGGAGTTGATTAGCTTTTCACAATCTTGGGTCATGGGTCAATTTTATCTTATTTAATTTTTCATTGAGATCAAAAAGCAAAAGGAAAACTCTTTGACAGAGGACGTTGTCTAGATTTTGTACAATATCATCTTCATATCAAAATCATCTTTCGATAATGCTAAGTATGACCAATGATTCCTAATCCTTTAATTGGTACTTCAGCTATTGACATTTAATCATGTTAGTATCTAATTTATCATTGTTGGTCCTTTCCTGCAATTTATCAGGAAGAAGGAGTGAATATAACTGCAAATTCACTTCATCCCGGAGTTATTGCCACCAATCTTGTCAGTCACATTGGCCTCCTTAGCTGTAAGTATTTTAAATTCATCTCTAACTAACTCGTATAAGATTTACAGTAATACATGTAACAAGTATGTACTTGAGGTTTGATATTAATGATCTGGTTCCTTGCTCAATTGCAGGGCTTAATACTTTTGCAAAATATGTGACCAAAAACATTCCCCAGGTTTGTTATTTACTTTCTCCATTTCATGCATCGAAAGATCTCTTTGATTGTTATGATCTTGTGCACTATACAGTTTCCGATGGAATCACTTGAACAAATTAGTCATCTATTTTCTGTTTCTATCTTTTCTGTTTGATGATGTTTCCATGGATATTAGCTCACACCTTTATCTCATCTATCTATGGGTGTTATAGGGAGCAGCAACAACATGTTATTTGGCATTGAATCCGCAAGTTAAAGATGTCTCTGGTGCATATTTTATGGACAGCAACAAAGCTGATCCAAGCCTTGTGGCAAAGGATGCAGAATTGGCCAAGAAACTGTGGGATTTCAGCTTGAACTTGACAGCTCTCAATTAGTTACACTGGTAACAATATCGAATCGGAGCTGTGTGACACGTTTGTGCGGTTGTATTGCATATTGTGTGAAATCTCTAAAGAAACTAGTTCTGTACTAGTTCGATGTTGTAAAATAGCAAAGGGAGAAATAAAGAAAGAATAAGATACCCTTGTGGGATTTTGTATTTTTGAGTATTTATAAAAGCTTCTGGACTTGAGAAGCAGTTTTTAGTGTGTTTTATAAAAGTATTTGGCAAGGAATTGAGAATTGATATTGACCTGAGCTTGAGCTTTAGAGGCCATGTTCGCTTTTGGAGGATAATTGGTGCTTGGATTAAAGGGTTTGATGAACTAAAAGGAATTTAGAAAACTAGGGGCATCCTCAGTCCTTAAAATGTCTTACTTTTATAATAAAATGACAAAAATATCCTTGATAAATCTTCGTTCTCAGGGCCCAACAGTAAACCGACTAAAAATCAAGCTCCTCGTGGTTAGATGGTAAGAAGACTACTCATAAGTTATGATTTGGGTACATGAGATTTTGAGAACTATTCTTGTTTAAATTTCAGTCAAATATATCAAAAATAAACTGACCAAAACAAAAATAAACGAAGCTAAACCGGCCGGTTCTGGCTTGCAACCATTAAAAAACCGGCCGACGGAACGTATAAAATTAGTATATATTTTATATACTTATATAAAATAATACTCTACTGTGCTTGGTCATTTCTTGGTTATACACGATATACATGCTATATAACCTGTATAGCATATTTTGTTAACGTGCTTGGTCATTTGATAATTTAATTATTCATTTATTCATGGTTGAAACGGCCTAAATTTATCGATTTAACCGATAACCGACAAAAAAGTAAAGGTTTGTGCAGTTTTGATTTATAACTTTTTATAACCGCCCTATATGGCTTGCGGCGATAACAAGAATGAGAATAAATTGAACAAGGTTTAACAATGGAGGCTTTAATATTTAGTGCTCAAAAATGTATTACATGTTAATTGAAGTTAAGCCTTGTATTTATAGCTGATCTCATCACCTTAAAGTTGATTTCCGAATTGTATTAGGACTCCTACACATGACAGTTACCTATATTTAGGTTTAACTAAATCTACTTAAAAGGTGGAAGTTGTATATAATCCTAACACCTACTTTTGGAGTTGGTATTTAAATATGATTAGGACTGAAATTCTTAACCATTCAGACTCCTTTATCACCCTAGACTCCATACGAGGAATAATCACTGAACACCCCAAACACTACCAACCCCTTATTGACACCAGCCCAATGGGCCCAACAGATCCAACACAGACGAGGCCTTCGCCATATATAGGGGTCGGCAGATCACACCCAAACAGTTTAATTATTTTTTTATATATAAAACAAACCAAATAGGCCGTTGTGCACCCCTACTTAATATATATATATATATATATATATATACACACACACACACACACACACACACACACACACACAAGGTCCCCTTTTTTAACGAATCGGCTATAGCGACTGAAAAAACTGTCGCTATAGCATACAAAGTCGACGTCATAGTTATGGCGACAGTTCGAACCGTCGCTATATCTTAAAAAATCGCGTTATAGCCGGCTTGTCTTTGGTTCATTTTTTTTAATGCTGGAAAAGGGGACCATATATATACTATCAAAGAAGGTGGCATGAAATAAGTAATGTTTGTAGTGTTGGATTGTAGTCTTTAGTCACCATACAATTCTTCAAAATAAGTGATGAATGCGTATCAATAATGTACCCAAAGAAAACACTAAATAATATAGCAGGTACACTGCACATTGTAGTTGGCCACATGCTTATTTACTTCAAAGTTGAAGAACAAACTGCAATATTTTAAATTATCAATTACATTATTTCATTTGTTAGCTTAACATGGTAGGTCATACTAGTAGTATTGTCCTTTTGGCTGGAAACCTTTTATTCGTCGTTGCAGTTGCTTTCACTCCACATCATATCGTATCAAGGAAAAATATAGATCATCTTTCCTGTAAATAGTAAACGTTGATAATTTCATTTCGACTGTTTGATTGTTGACCATCATTGTTAAACAGCTGCATAAATCACGCAACAAAACCAAGAATATTGGGGTCAAAATACAAATAGATAAAATTATAAAGCACTGATGATATTCCAATTATCATGTCATAGAAGGAAGAGGTCATTATATATACAACTAGTGAGAAACAGAGAAGGTAGAGAGAAATTCAACTGAGTTTATTTGTATATACACCAAAGATTACACAATTCACACAGAGAGGAACATCTTTTATGCCCCCATGTAGAGACATAGACCCTGCTGCATAACACCACTCAAAACTTGCTAAAGAACGACTTCTACACTTGAAAAGAAAACAACAAACGCGGAAAAACAAATGAAATAATGCAGAAGGACCATTACTCGCTAAACCACCAACAAACACTCTCTGTAACAGATTACCTTCACATTACAATCTCTGGCTTCAAAATGCTAGACTTGATTTCCTTGTGGGGCAGAACTACACCGCCATTGCTGTAAATTTCATCGCAAACATGGACATCCTCTCCGAGGATGGTCATGTTTTCAACACGAGCCCATTGCCCAACGGTTGAGTGCCAACCGATGATGCTACTGGAAATGCATGCATGTTTCTTGATGCGAACACCACGCATAACAGTGCAGCGAGAGAGTCTAACTCCTGATTCAACCACACAACCAGGCCCAATTGCAACGTCAGGGCCAATCAAACATCCTTCTCCAATTTTTGCACTCTCATCCACCAGAACATTTCCGACAATATGTGGTCCAGTAGCCAGTTTAGACGAAGATCTCTTTCTCAAGGAATCTAGGTAAAGTCTCAAGCCAGTAATGTAATCCCTTGGCTGTCCAATGTCCATCCAAAACCCTGGTAGGACCATCGCAAACAGTTTCTTTTCTGCTGCAATTTTGGGGAAGACCTCTTTTTCAATTGAGGTGGGTCTTAGTTCAATTCGGTCAAGTACACATGGGTTCAGCAGGTAAATCCCAGCATTGATCTTGTTACCCACAAATAGTTTTGGTTTCTCTACAAATCTTTCAACTTGTCCTGTTGATTCTTCCATCATAACAACACCATATTTTGAAGGCTCGTCCACCTACATAAATCAATGATAATTTTTTATACAAACTTGATTTTAGAGTTCCAATAAATAAAAGAAACAGCTAGTACAACACTCTAATTAATAATATGACTTGAATCAAAATTTACCTTGGTGACCATTATGGAAGCCTCACCACCGTGGGATTGGTGAAACTCAATCATCTGCTGGAGAGGGTACTCACTGATGACGTCACTGTTCAGAACAAAAAATGGTTCACCAGACTCATCTACTAATTTATCTCTAGCTAGAGCCAGAGGCCCAGCAGTGCCAAGTGGTTCAGTCTCCTGTGAGCATGTGATCTTGATACCAAGCTTAGTCTCAAAGTCTTTTAAGAAGTTCAGCATTACCTGTAACAGAAGTTCATCAATTTATTGATCCATTATCAATATCTAAACAACAAATAAATTTTGTGGTAGCAACCTCAGATACTTACCTCTGGTTGGTAATTGATTGCCAGAACCACTTCACTTACTCCAATAGCCTTAAGAGCCTCAATCTGATGGGCAAAACAACATTGTCGTTAATAACCATGGTTACATGCTACTGCATTTACAGCAACACACAATAGAGAGGGATGTAGTTGTTAATTTACATATGTGTGTGCGTTATTATCTACTAGGTGAATATGAGAAGACTTTGATTGCAGTAAATCAGATATTATGATATAGATAATGATATACCATAAATTTTCTCCTTAGTCGGTCAAAAAGCCACCTTTACACAAAGTCTGATAGTTTAGTAATTAGAAATATCTTCACATAGGGATATCCATATCAAGTAAAAAAATATTTCAATTTTATGTCAAACTTGAATTATGAGACACCTCACCCTCATCCTATTTAAGATTTTTTAATTATAATATCTAAGACGTAGATTAAAAAGCAGAGTGGCTTAGTGCTGAAACCAGCAGGCTTTTGGAAACTTCTCATATGGATTTCAAATTTGAGGGAAATAAAGGGGGTTTCTGAAAGGATGACAATTATCTCCATGCCCAAAGAGTTTTGTGCTAGCAAAAAAAAAAACTATAAAACCTTAATTAAAACTGATCCACCAAGAAGTATACTACTCACAAAATCAAGCATATAATTGAACAAGAACAAACACCCTCACAGAAATACCTGGTGCAGGATCATAGGTTTGTTGGCAAAATCAACAAGGGGCTTGGGAAAGCTGAGAGTCAATGGCCTCAACCGAGTTCCAAACCCGCCAACGAGAATAAGTGCCTTCATCCTGGGATGATCCTACAAATCTGTATACAGTCAGAATCTGAACAGAAGTTAGAAACTAAATAGAATGCAATCTAAAACACTATAAGCAAAAGGATTCCTATCCCCTTTATATATATATATATATATATATATATATATATATATATATATATATTATAGCTGAACAGAAGAAGGATGTACAATTACGGAACTCTGCATGGATATTTATATCTAAGAAAGAGCCTTGCTCCTTAAGTGACGAGTGTAACTGAAAATGACACGAAATCAACAAGTGCAAAGATGAGGAGGGACACCAGCCTAAAATTGTAAAGCCAAAGCAAACGGCCAAAAGTTAAGACGTGTGTCATGAGATGAATAAATAACGCTATAATCTCAAAGGTAATCCGTTCAAATAGTTTAGCTGGAAGGAGAAATAAATTCCAGCTATACAACAGGCTGGATCATCCATCGGGAACAACTAATCCATTGAATTCTTTCTAGGTTTAGCCCTTTAAAAATACAGAGACTGCCACAAGATCTGGTTTCATGTAACTATTACTTTATGAGGTAGTCAGATTATAAGTTACAAATAATTTAAATGTCAAAAAGGTAAAAGAATCTCTAATAATTCTTCCATGCTAGATTCCTAACAATGTGAGAAGCATAAGAATAAAATCTCACCGACTTAATAATTATAATTTTAGGGTAGCTCCCTCTAGAGCGCACTAAACAAAATATTATCCAAATTAAGAAAGTGTGATCCACATTAATTTACTTCACTGACAATTTAGGAGCAAGCAAAATATATATATATAAAATAGAATTCCAACTTGTAGAGTAAAATTTCTCAATACCAGATCTTATCCGGATCACCTCGACACTGAGCCAAAAAATAAAAATAAAAATCGGTATAACAATACTTTCCAAATAGAAAAGGTTCAAAGACGCAAGTCATTAGAAAGCAATATATTTGTAGCTGAAATTGATTCTTAGGATATTTACAAATTTTGAAAACACAAAGACATCAATAAAATTTAATCTAACAAGCTTGTCTACCATATGGATCAGCTTCGTAAATAATGTTTTTTCCCAGTCCGAATTTTTCCAAAGAAAGAAGCCACCTAGAGTTAAGAATCAGAGCTCAACATGGGTCATAAAGGCCAAATTTGAAGACCCTTAAGACTATAATGAGAAAATATCATATCTCCAGTAGCAAGCATTGATCTTGAATGGTGAATAGCCCTTAAGAATAGAAAATACAAAGAAAGAGCTAACCAAATAACCTTCTATTTGATAAATTAGAAGGAATTGGATTAAAATACACTATCAAACGGAAACACAAGAAAAAAACAAGCTAAACAAATCATATTAGCTCAGTAAACGCCAGATCTGATTGCTATTGCATATACTTAATCAAGTATAAAACAAAAAATCCTCCAAAAATACAAACAAGCCATTGAAATTGTCAACAATTTCTCTTGAAGCAACACATATACAATCATTTAAAACTGATTTCAGATATTATAAAAACCCTTCCAATGATTAGGTCCTAACCACATTGCCAAATTGCTCCAAAAACTTATCAAAACAACCAATCAACATTTGAATTATCAACTTTCAACCAAACCACAGATCTAACATAAAAAAAAAAAAAACTTTCACTATAATGAATGGAATTAAGAGAAAATCATACCAAAAAGCACAGCAGATCTGAACGAGTGAGTTAAAGAACGAGTCCGGCGATTTTGAACGGGCGAAAGGAGAATCGAAATTTTCCCTCGCTTTTGTTGTACGTATATGTATGTATGTATATGAGTATAGAGAAAAAATGGAGTCAAACCCCAACGGTTGATGGTCAGGGTCTGTCTCTGTGTGGTGTTCAATGGACGTTGGTGGACAAAATTTTCATCCTATATATATATATATAGATGTACACAATTATTCATACAGAATTATACATATATATAGAGAGATTGATAGATAGAGAGAGATAGATAGAGAGAGTCTACAAGTTAACTAACATGAGCTGGTTTTCTTTTTCCTTTTACACTTCTAAGTTATCCGATCCATCTCTTTTTCTTCTATTTTTATTTTATTTAATTTAAGATTTATTATTTGGGTTAAAATAAGTTGGCTTTTTAAAACTAAGAGTGCTGGTATTACGATAAATTTATATTTATATATATATATATATATATATTTATATTATTTTATCTTCTATATTAAATTTTTAATTTAAATTTAATATAAAATTAAGAAATAAGTTTCCCTTTGTACCCCGTAATCAAATTCTTTTATATGTTTAAAATTTTCAGTCGCGGTTGACTTTTAGTGGAGTTTGCTTGAAACTTTGAATATTTTTTGACAAAATTTGTAGTGATTTATTACCTCCTCCTCCTCCTCCTCCTAAAATTATTGATGCACAGTGTCTTGCTTACCTTTCCGATTGAGCAACGTGGATAATGTAATCGCGCGGAATCTATGGGCTCTACGTAAAATAAGTGCCCCTATTGATAAAAATAAGTGTTTATAGACTTTTCATTATTTTTCTTACATACCTTTTCCTTTTCCTTTTTTATTTTAAGATTAGGATTATGTTTGTTTATAATGATTATTCTTAGGATAGGGATATTAATTCCGAATATGTGACGCCCCTAAAATTAGGTATACATCACCCATCTTGGGTCGTCAGATACATAGTACAAAATACAAATACAACTTACTAATACAACTGTCGTGTATAATACGACAAAACATAAACTGTGAGTTTGAATACAAATATTATCTTCTAGAGAGTATTCATACTCAAAAGGAGTCCTCATTACATTTATTAACACACCATTACATAGAATAGTGAGGACTACTAACTAATACTATCATTCGGACCATCACTCCGTTCCCCGACTTGCCCCAGCTACGTTCTCATTTCCTGAAGAGAACAGTGAAAGAAAGGGTGAGCTCAACTAGCCCAGTAAGAAATATCATGACTAAGATAATGCAGAATAAATTATCATTAGTCTTCAACAATGTTAAACTGATAAAATATAATAGACATCAAGTTTAACTGCAGCGGAACAAGCAATCCATTAAAAGAGTCAAGTAGAAAATAAACTCTACTATCTTTTATGATTTAAAAGATTTTCCAACACTGTGATCGCTGAGACTCAGCTTAATAAAATAATTCACATCATCGAATCACCCCTGCACTACGGCCAAGGATATTCGTATATTCATTAATGGTCATGATCATGCCAACAACTGTCCATCAATGCACTACAGGCCAATGAGGACTTTTACCACATCATTTGTAACATTACGGTCATGATTATACCGAATAATCCCTGGTCATAATCATACCAAGTCCATCTATGCACTACAGGCCACAGATGACTTTCAACATTTTATAAACATGAGGATGATGACAATGATATAAGAATTCAATAAAACAAGTTCAAGAATTAATTTATCCAAGAATTAACAACGTCCAAATTGTCAACATGATACTGCTTTGTGGAGTAAAATTCAAGAATACTTAGAAGAATATTTTCATGAAAAGATACTGGATGAAACGCAATTATCAAGGATATTCCACAAATTTCATGGAGTATAGAAGTCAAAACTTAACCAATTGAGTACAATAAAGAATGGAATAACAAAAGAAATCACCATGCATGCGATAGACTGCACAAACAGGTTATTCCAACAGAATAATAAATAATGGAACCAGGTCCGGCGTAAACGCACAGACAGGATATTCCGACAGAATAATAAATAATGGAACCAGGTCCGGTGTAAAACACACAGACAGGATGTTCCGACAGAATAATAACAAAGACGGAACCAGGTCCGGTGTAAAACACACAGACAGGATGTTCCAACAGAATAATAATAAAAACGGAACCAGATCCGGTGTAAAACACACAGACAGGATGTTCCAACAGAATAATAGAAGAATGTCACCAAGTATAGGGTAGACCACGTATACAGGTTATTCCAACAGAATAATAAGAAATGGAATAACAACAGTTCTCTTCATGAATAAGAAAGAATAACACCCCTTACCGTTTTAAAGACGAGCTGAAATAAGAAAGTAGTTAAGTAGCAGAATACTCTTCTTCTCTCTCTCTATAGTTTCTCTCTCTAGAGTTCAGTGAATTCGTAAGAAATAATGAAGGAATGAGCTGCTATTTATAGAAAAATAGAATGCATAGTAACTAATCCATGAACGGTCCAGATTGATTACTTTAATCTGACGGTCCATATTTAAAGAAATTTTTTTTAAATAAAATATAATATATTCTATTTATAGAATAACTTTAATAAAGTATTCTGTTTTATATAAAAAGATGTTTCTGTTTTATTACGTTAATAATACGAATAAAACAAAACGTCATTATCGCTAAATAATTCATATTATTAACTGACAATAATTGAATCAAAATGAGTGACTTCTCACATAAGCATTAATAATCAATACCGTGTGCTACTATGCAACCACACGTATTACTGTACTTTTACTACCGAGTAGTTCAACAGTAACAATGGTAAAACTTCCGCCGTTATTTTTAATAAAATATTTTTGTCATTTTCTCCATCCGACAATAATTCCGTTGTGGGGTCCACCAATGATTGTGCCGTCGTACGAATATTCCCCGACAAAAAGAATATTCCCCGACCAAACGAATATTTTAAAACAACTTGCTTACTTTGCAAAATTTATAAATATTACCCACAACTATAACATTATATCAAATTAACTCCATAATATTCAAAAATGATATTTATAGAAAATTCATCTTTATTTATAAAAGTTGGGGTCTTACAACCTCCCCTTCTTATGAAATTTCGCCCTCGAAATTAGGGTACATACCTAGTATGTCGAAGAGGTAAGGAAACATTGATTTCATTTCAGATTCTAACTCCCAAGTCATTTCCTCAACATCGTGGTTTTTCCACAAAACTTTGACTTGAGGTATAACCTTGGAGCATAGAATATGTTCCTTCTTATCCAAGATTTGAACAGGAACTTCTTCATACGTCAAATCCTCCGCTATTTCGTCCGGTTCTAACTCAATAATGTGGTTCGGGTCTTCCACATATTTGCGTAACATGGATATGTGAAAAACGTTATGAACACGAGACATACTTGGCGGTAAAGCGAGTCTATAAGCCACAGTTCCTACTCGATCGAGGATTAAAAATGGACCGATGAATCGAGGATTTAGCTTTCCTCTCTTTCTAAATCTCGTAACTCCTTTCCATGGAGCAACACGTAAGAACACATGATCTCCTACATCAAATTCCACGTCCTTTCGATGAAGATCAGCATAACTCTTTTGTCGATCTTGTGAGGTTTTTATACGTTGTCGGATCGTTTGAATCTTTTCTGTAGTCATACGTACCAACTCCGGTCCCAACAACGTTGCTTCGCCCACCTCATCCCAGCATACTGGAGAACGACATTTTCTTCCATACAATGCTTCGAATGGAGCCATGCCAATACTTGCTTGATAACTGTTGTTGTAGGAAAACTCCACCAATGGTAAGAACTTGTCCCAACTTCCCTTGAAGTCAAAGACACAGAGTCTTAATAGATCTTCAAGAGTTTGAATAGTCCTCTCTGATTGTCCGTCCGTCTGAGGATGATATGCTGAACTAAATCGTAACTCCGTGCCCATAGCTTTTTGTAAACTAACCCAAAATCGTGAAGTGAATCTTGGGTCTCGATCAGAAATTATGGATACTGGCATACCATGCAGTCTTACAATCTCGTTTATGTACATACGAGCAAGACGTTCAAGTGTATAAGTTTCTCGTATCGGTAAGAAATGAGCAGACTTGGTCAATCTATCAACAATGACCCAAATCGCATCAATACCTTGAGAAACCCTAGGAAGACCGGTAACGAAATCCATGGTAATGTGCTCCCACTTCCATTCTGGAATTTCAAGTGGTTGCAATGGACCTTTTGGTACTTGATGCTCCGCTTTGACTCGTTGACAAGTTAGACACCTTGAGATAAACAACGCTATCTCTCTCTTCATATTGCTCCACCAAAATGTATGACGAAGATCATGATACATTTTGGTACTTCCAGGATGGATTGCAAACGGTGTGTTGTGCGCCTCCATCATGATTTCATACTTTAAATCAGGGTTGTTAGGAACACAAAGTCTAGAGTTGACTCGAAGTATTCCTTCTTCATTGATTCTTGCTTCCGGCATAGCACCTTCTTGCACTTTCTTCCTCATACGCATCTGCTCCAGGTCTGTAGCTTGAGCAGCTTTAACCTTATCGATTAAAGTTGGTTCTACTCGTATATTCGCCATCATCACATGGGTCCCTGGAGTCTTTAACTCTATCTCCATCCTTTGCAAATCACACAAAATGGGCCTTTGTGTTGACAATATCGCACTCGTACTTGCATATGGTCTTCTACTCAATGCGTCAGCTACCACGTTCGCTTTTCCAGGATGGTATTGAATGGTATGATCATAATCTTTCAACAGTTCAAGCCAACGTCGTTGTCGCATGTTGAGTTCCTTTTGAGTGAAGAAATATTTAAGGCTTTTATGATCCGTAAAGATCTCCACCTTCTCCCCATACAAGTAATGCCTCCAAATTTTAAGTGCAAAGACAACAGCTGCCAATTCTAGATCATGAGTAGGATAATTCCTCTCATATTCCTTGAGTTGTCTTGATGCATAGGCTTTGACTTTTCCATGTTGCATGAGAACGCATCTCAACCCTTTGCTCGAAGAATCACTGTAGATGACAAATCCCTCCGAGCCAGATGGTATTGTTAGAACAGGTGCTGAAATGAGTCTCCTCTTGAGTTCTTGAAAACTCTGCTCACATTCTTCGCTCCAACCGAACTTTGTATCTTTCCGAGTCAGCTGAGTTAATGGAGTAGCGATTCGAGAAAATCCTTCCACGAATCTCCGATAATAACCAGCTAGACCGAGAAAGCTACGTACTTCGGTTACTGATTTAGGTTGCTCCCAGCTTTGAATAGCTTCAATCTTTACCGGGTCAACAGATATTCCACGACTTGATACTACGTGCCCAAGGAATGCTACCTGTGACAACCCCAAAATAGGTTCATTCCACCCAACCCATTCTGAGTCGTCAAATACATGGTACAGAAAAGAACTACAACTTTATTACAACAATTGTCGTGCAAAATACAACAACACATATGCTGTAAGTTTGGATACAAATATATACCAAATGTGACTCATGTTCCAACCGTGAACATCACCTCACAATAACACCTTACATAAAGGTATAGTCAAAAATTGTTTTAGAAATTAGAATCTTTGGGAAGTGCTCAAGGAAACCTTCGTACATGGGAGGCCACGCGTCTAGGTTATGATAGATATCATATGGCCACAGAATTATTCTTGGTTGACCCAATAGACCCCAAAGAAAAACAAGAAGATTACTATCATATTCTTCCCAATGGTGAGTCTTCTCTTGACTTATCATTATCTCCACTGTATCTAACTGAGAATTATACTTCAAACAAATACCAAGATTATATAGGTAGTGCTTGTAGATATACTCGGCAAGCGGATGTGCACAACCCTGTCCTATGATGACACGAGGTTGTATGTCATTAGACATCTTGTATGATAGTGACAAAACACCCTTCCAACGTTGGGTTCGCCTCACCCTATTTTCTTCACCAAATATAACTACTAAATGATGACCACCGTTCTATTCCCTTGTTACCCCCGCTCGACCCAGCTACACTCTTATTACCTGAAAGGAATTGTGAAGCAAAAGGGTGAGCACAACTAGCTCAGTAAAGAATATCATGACTAAAGATAATTCAATTATCAATAGCCTTCATCAACAATAAATCAGAGATTTAGAACATATGGTAAATGATAAAAATTTCAACCATAGTTGCAGCGGAACGAGCAATCCATTAGAAGAGTCAAATAGACTATAAAGTCTATTATCTTCTCCATGTTAAAAATCCATCAACAATATTTTATCCCTGTAACATCAATCAACAGTTCTGGTCCACAATCATATAAATAACTCATAATCATAATTATGATTCTAAATTCCTCTTCTCATCCAGGACAAAGATAATTTTCATCACTTGTCTTTACCTGAAACATCAAAGATCATGGTTATACCAAATCACAATTCTTGTTCATAATCATACTAATAATTCCATCTTCGCACTACGGCCAAAGATATTCATCAATAAACTATCTTTGCACTACGGGCCAAAAATATTCAACAACAGTTCATCTTCGCACTACATGCCAAAGATATTCATCAATAATTCATCTTTGCACTACAGGCCAAAGATATTCTACAACATGTCATCTTTGCACTACAGGCCAAAGATATTCATCTACAATTCATCTTTGCACTACAGGCCAAAGATATTCATCAACAGTTCATATTTGCACTACAGGCCAAATATATTCATATCTCAAAAAAATATATAATCATTTCAGAATTTATATAAACAATAATTATAACCATGTTGATCAATTCACCTTTGCACTTAAGCTTAAGATATTCAATTATAAATTCAATGGTCATGATCATACCAGTCACAATTCAACTTTGCACTACAGGCCAAAGAGAACCCTAGTCATGATCATACCAATAATCTACCCATCTTTACACTCCAGTGAAAGAGAATTTCAACATCAAGGTTATAAAAATGTTATATATAATAGTAAAATTAATATAATCAAAACATCTAGATTTAATCTCAAGAGTAATATTCATAAATCAACTATAATTTAGTTAGAAAAAGAAACCAATTTTGTCTTGAATAGTACCCGTGAATAGTAACTCGTGATTAGTAACTCATGAATAGTAATCCCGACACAAAAAGGTAGAAATTCCACAATAAAATCTATACCAATATTTCGGTATAATGATATTGAAAGAATAACATTTCTTAAGCTTATAAACAATTTATTTAAATTGTTTACACTTTACTAAATAATGCATTTAATCATTCTAAAATACCAAACTCATAAGATTTTATCACCAATACTCAAAACCCTCATCAAAAATCTGCATATACCTCATATAGGATTCTCAAGCCATAAAATCCTATTTTCCAATCTTCTTACTTCACATAACAGATTTAATTCATTTTCTCATAACTAGTCTATTTTCATGAAAAATACCAAATCCGTTCCAAAAATATTTCTTTTCTGAGATTTAGCATAATATAGTTCCATAGTGAACATATATTTTTCTCAGAATTTTTAAAAGTTATTTACTATTTTTCATATGGCCAAAACAGCCGAATATTTAGACATTTATCAAAAATTGTACTTTTGTCCAAAAATTCTGAAATTTACAGAGTATACTTCTATCATATACATGTACTCCCAATAAAAATTTCATCAATTTTGGAGTTAACCACAAGGAATTATAAGCTGTTACTTCTAAAATAGTATTTTCTCATAAAATTCATAACTCTCAATCTATACATCCAAAAATCACCATTTTTGGACACAATCAAGAAAACTCATCAAAATATCATTTCAAATTTTTCCAGAATTTTTGAAGTTCAGAAAAATTACGAAACTGAAAATCATAACAACCCTTAAAATCCCTTACTATCCCTTACAATCCCTTACCTCAAAACAGCAGTACTTCTGACCGGAATGTAAAGCCGAAGGAAACTTGCACTGAATAGCAACTCTCAAAGTATCTAAATACTCACAAAATATGCTTCATAATATAGAGAGAGAAAGAGAGAAAGCTTATGTTTTTGGTGTGATTTTTAATTCTAACTTAGCCCTCTATTTATAGGAAAATTTTGGTAGGTTTGACCTGCAACCTGATGGCTTTACCTGCTACTATTCCCACCCACCACATTTGAAATATAATTCAGCACATTTCTTCACCAACCACAAGTGGAGCCCACCAATTCTAGAATTTTCCACCAAAATGATAAACTCCGAAAATTCAATAATTTCTGAACCAGTCATCTCGTAAAATTCATAACAAATCATACGTTTATTTTTAACGGTTCAAAATTTGTGGGCATATACTCAACTTATATATGTATAACATATCCAAAAATTACCACGATCCAACGGTCGGATTAAAAATTATAACCCCCGCAAAATATCTCAAAAATCCTGATTTGTAATACCTCCATTCCGATAAAAATACTGATAAAAACCTCAACATTAACTCCTTTATTTTTAACCACAAAAATATATCCCTCATTTATATCCACATAAAATAAATATTTCCTTATCATATGAATCAATAATTAATTATTCACAAATAATATTACAGAATCACATTTATGACAACCAGGCCGTTCCTAGGAAAGAGGGGGCTTTCCAATAAGGATTTCTCCTTACTGGCGCGCAATTAGATGACCAAACCTCTCCTTAGACAGAACTTTCTAGACATTGCCAATAATGCTATCTAATAATACTATTCAAATAATATGAATTATTGATCTGATAATGGGAAATACTGTGCAGCAACAATTATTGAACAACAATAATATAAAATTTCAACGTAGCAATTATTAAATCAATGAAATAAAATATTGAACAGTAATTACTGTAACAATTATTGAGTAGTGCCTTCTTACGTAAGAATCAATAATTTTAAAAATACTATGCAATACCGTGTGCTACTGTACAATAACGCGTATTACTGTATTTTAACCACCGGGTATTCCAACAGTGTTAACGGTAACAACTACGTCGTTATTTGTAAAAACTTAATTTTGTCATTTTCTTCACCCGACAGTTATTCTGTTATGGGGCCCACAAATGTCTGCGTTATCGTTCGAATATTCTCCGACAGAAAGAATATTCCACGACCAAACGAATATTCCCCGACAATAATGATTATTTTATAACCACTTGCTTATTTTGAAAAAAAATCATATTTCACTCATAACTTTAAACTTTTATCAATTTAACCATTTACTGAATAGTAATTATAAGAAAAATTGAATACTTTTATTTCATAAAATTCGGGGTCTTACACTACCTCTTCCAGCCAGAACTCGCATTTTGTTCAACTTGGCATAAAGTTTGTATTCACGAAGTTTTTGGAGTACCAGCCTCAAGTGTTGCTCATGATCTTCATGGCTTTTGGAATAAACAAGGATGTCATCGATAAAGACGACCACAAAGTGATCCAAATATTCCTTGAATACCCTGTTCATCATATCCATGAAGGCATCAGGAGCATTAGTCAATCCAAAAGACATAACTAAGAATTCATAATGCTCATACCGAGTTCTGAAGGCAGTCTTTGGAATATCCTCAGTTCTAACCTTCAGCTGATGATATCCAGAATGAAGATCGATCTTTGAAAAGAATTGTGCTCCTTGCAACTGGTCAAACTGGTCATCAATACGTGGCAATGGGTACCTATTTTTGATGGTGACGTGATTCAACTCCCGATAATCAATACAAAGTCGCATACTCCCATCTTTCTTCTTCACGAACAGAACAGGAGCACCCCAAGGAGAAGTACTAGGACGAATAAAACCAATGTCTAACAATTCCTGCAGTTGAGTCTTTAACTCCTGAAGTTCAATAGGAGCCATTCGATATGGGGCTTTGGAAATGGGTTTTGTACCGGGTTCAAGGTCGATACAAAATTCAATTTCACGCTCTGGGGGTAGGCTAGGAAGTTCTTCGGGAAATACGTCAGGAAATTTATTAACAACAGAAATATCATTCAAAGCTGACGTATTTTTGTTTAGATCTGTGACATGAGCTAAGAAAGCTTGACATCCGTTTTTCAATAAACGAATAGCTTTATGGCTTGAGATGACAGCGATTGATTTTAATGGTTTGGTTGCTTGAATTCGCATAATAGGTCGATTAGGAATATGAAAGCTAACAACCTTACGAAAACAATCAATTTTTGCATGATGAGTAGTTAACCAATCAATCCCTAGAATCACGTCAAATGCAAGTATTTTTAATAAAATCAGATCGACAGGTAATGTGTGGGTATCAACTTGAACCAAACAAGACTTATAAACCGTGGATGTAATGAAGGTTTCTCCCAATGGAGCTTCAACTGCTAAGTCAAAGTCTAATTTCTCCGGAATCAAATTTAATCGATGAGCGCAAGTAGGAGAAATAAAAGAATGGGTAGAACCGGTATCAAATAAAGTATAGACTTCGTTAGAGTTTATGATAAGCTTACCCGTGATGACCTCATTCGGGTTCCTTGCTCTCTGGGAGTTCACAACAAACGCTCTCCCTTGCACAACCGGTTTTAACTTTTCTGGGACGGCCTTTGGTGCCTCCATCCTAGCTGAATTTGTCTTCGGTAAACGACAAAATCGGGCTAAATGACCTTCTCTTCCACAATTATAACATGCTTTGGACGGCATCGCGCAGTTTGGACTGATGTGCCCCTCCCCTCCGCATTTGAAACATATGATAGGTGGTCGTTCTCCTTCCTTAACGACAGGTGCTGGTGTTGACGTCTTTCCATCATTGTTGAATCTCCTCTTTTTGAAATGCCCATTCTTATTGTTTTGGCCCTGATTACCACCGAAGTGGTTACCATTTTTGGCCTGTTGATTCCCTCCACGCTTGTTGTCACCACTTCGATGACTGCTCTCACTGGTATTATCATTTTGTCGGCTGCTCTCTTTTGGTTGCGTTGTCTCGTTATCGCGCTCCACCAACTGAGCCCTATTTACAACATCTGAATACAAACACAGTTTATGAGAAACAAGGTGTTGACGTATCTCCGGCTTCAAACCTCTTAAAAATATCTGCGTCATTCTTTCTTCATTATCCACCAGGTGGGACGCAAACCGGGATAACTCCGTAAATTTTGCCTCGTACTGCGACACTGTCATATTATTCTGCTCCAATTTGATGAACTCCACCTCCTTCATGTGACGAATACTCTCGGGAATGTATTTGTCGTTAAACAACTCTTGGAACTTCTCCCAAGACATCTTCAGTGCAGCAGGTTGAGTACGTTTTATCGATTCCCACCAGTAATCTGCTTCTCCTCGCAACATAAAGGCGGCAAAGGGAACTTTTTGCTCCTCGGAGCAACCCAAGACATCAAATATCTTGGTGATCTGCTTTATCCATGTTTCAGCTACAAGTGGTTTGGGTTCTCCTTTAAACTCCGGTGGTCCCAGCTCCTTAAACTGTTTAGCGGTGACCGCAAGAGAGTTTCCAGTATTTCCACCTACGTTGTGGACAGGAGCCGCTTTCACCTGTTGTTGCATGAATTGCATAAAGCCTCTGAACATTCCACCATTCATCATCTGGTCAGTGTTGTTGTTTGCATGAGGATTGTCACATTCCTGATGAACATTATCCTGATTATTGATATGTGGTGAATCAATAATCGTCTGTGCTCCATTGCTATTCTCAACATTCTCAGATGCCATTTTCAGATACTGCCACAAAATAAAAGTTAATTGATATGTCATATATTATCCTTATATTATGACCGACCAATTAAATACCATGCAAATAAACTTAGGTAGGTCATACTAGCGAAGGAATTTCCCGTCTCTCCCCTTCTAGTTCTATTCTCACATCTTAGCCAGGGATCATATCCCTAAGCTCTGATACCAACTGTGACGCCCCCAAAATTAGGTATACATCACCCATCTTGGGTCGTCAGATACATAGTACAAAATATAAATACAACTTACTAATACAACTGTCGTGTACTATACGACAAAACATAAACTGTGAGTTTGAATACAAATATTATCTTCTAGAGAGTATTCATACTCAAAAGGAGTCCTCATTAAATTTATTAACACACCATTACATAGAATAGTGAGGACTACTAACTAATACTATCATTCGGACCATCACTCCGTTCCCCGACTTGCCCCAGCTACGTTCTCATTTCTTGAAGAGAACAGTGAAAGAAAGGGTGAGCTCAACTAGCCCAGTAAGAAATATCATGACTAAGATAATGCAGAATAAATTATCATTAGCCTTCAACAATGTTAAACTGATAAAATATAATAGACATCAAGTTTAACTGCAGCGGAACAAGCAATCCATTAAAAGAGTCAAGTAGAAAATAAACTCTACTATCTTTTATGATTTAAAAGATTTTCTAACACTGTGATCGCTGAGACTCAACTTAATAAAATAATTCACATCATCGAATCACCCCTGCACTACGGCCAAGGATATTCGTATATTCATTAATGGTCATGATCATGCCAACAACTGTCCATCAATGCACTACAGACCAATGAGGACTTTTACCACATCATTTGTAACATTACGGTCATGATTATACCGAATAATCCCTGGTCATTGTGAGACCCCAGATTTTATGAATAAATATTTAATTTTTCTCGAAATAATTTTTTTTTTATATATTATGGTGTGGATTTGATATAATAGTTATGGGTAGTATTTATAAATTTTGCAAAGTATGCAAGTTGTCATATTATATTCGATTGGTCGGGGAATATTCTTTTTGTCGGGGAATATCCGTACGACGGTACTGTAAGACCCCGAATTTTATGAAATAAAAGTATTCAATTTTTCTTATAATTACTATTCAGTAAATGGTTAAATTGATAAAAGTTTAAAGTTATGGGTGAAATATGAATTTTTTTTCAAAATAAGCAAGTGGTTATAAAATAATCATTGTTGTCGGGGAATATTCGTTTGGTCGTGGAATATTCTTTCTGTCGGAGAATATTCGTACGACGGCGCAGCTATTTGTGGGCCCCATAACGAATAACTGTCGGGTGAAGAAAAACGACAAATTTGAGTTTTTACAAATAACGGCGTAGTTGTTATCGTTAATACTGTTGAAATACCCGGTGGTTAAAATACAGTAATACGCGTTATTGCACAGTAGCACACGGTATTGCACAGTATTTTTGAAATTATTGATTCTTACGTAAGAAGGCACTACTCAATAATTGTTACAGCAATTACTGTTCAATATTTTATTTTATTGATTCAATAATTGCTACGTTGAAATTTTATATTATTGTTGTTCAATAATTGTTGCTGCACAGTATTTTCCATTATCAGATCAATAATTCATATTATTTGAATAGTATTATTAGATAGCATTATTGGCAATGTCTAGAAAGTTCTGTCTAAGGAGAGGTTTGGTCATCTAATTGCGCGCTAGTAAGGAGAAATCCTTATTGGAAAGCCCCCTCTTTCCTGGGAACGGCCTGGTTGTCATAAATGTGATTCTGTAATATTATTTGTGAATAATTAATTATTGATTTATATGATAAGAAAATATTTATTTTATGTGGATATAAATGAGGGATATATTTTTGTGGATAAAATGAAGGAGTTAATGTTGAGGTTTTTATCAGTATTTTTGTCGGAATGGAGGTATTAAAAATCAGGGTTTTTGAGATATTTTGCGGGGGTTATAATTTTTAATCCGACCGTTGGATCGTAGTAATATTTGGATATGTTATACATATATAAGTTGAGTATATGTCCACAAATTTTGAACCGTTAAAAATGAATGTATGATTTGTTATAAATTTTACGAGATGACTGGTTCAGAAATTGTTGAATTTTCGGAGTTTATCATTTGGTGGAAAATTCTAGAATTGGTGGGCCCCACTTGTGGTTGGTGAAGAAATGTGCTGAATTATATTTCAAATGTGGTGGGTGGGAATAGTAGCAGGTAAAGCCATCAGGTTGCAGGTCAAACCTACCAAAATTTTCCTATAAATAGAGGGCTAAGTTAGAATTGAAAATCACACCAGAAACATAAGCTTTCTCTCTTTCTCTCTCTAGATTATTGAGTGTATTTTGTGAGTATTTAGATACTTGGTGAGTTGCTATTCATCAGTGCAAGTTTCCTTCAGCCTTATACCGATCAGAAGTACTGCTCTTTTGAGGTAAGGGATAGTAAGGGATAGTAAGGGATAGTAAGAGATTTTAAGGGTTGTTATGATTTTCAGTTTCGTAATTTTTCTGATCTTCAAAAATTATGAAAAAATTTGAAATGATATTTTGATGAGTTTTCTTGATTGTGTCCAAAAATGGTGATTTTTGAATGTATAGATTGAGAGTTATGAATTTTATGAGAAAAGACTATTTTAAAAGTAACAGCTTATAATTCCTTGTGGTTAACTCCAAAATTGATGAAATTTTTATTGGGAGTACATGTATATGATAGAAGTATACTCTGTAAATTTCAGAATTTTTAGACAAAAGTATAATTTTTGATAAATGTCTAAATATTCGGCTATTTTGGTCATATGAAAAATAGTAAATGACTTTTAAAAATTCTGAGAAAAATATATGTTCACTATGGGACTATATTATGCTAAATCCCAGAAAAGAAATATTTTTGAAACTGATTTGGTATTTTTTATGAAAATGGTCTAGTTATGAGTAAATGAATTAAATATGTTTTGTGAGGAAAGAAAATTGGAAAATAGGATTTTATGGCTTGAGAATCCTATATGAGGTATATGCATATTTTTGATGAGGGTTTTGGCTATTGATGATGAAATCTTAAGAGTTGACATTTTATGATGATTAAATGCATTAATTAGTAAAGTGTAAACAATTTAAATAAATTGTTTATAAGCTTAAGAAATGTTATTCTTTCAATATCATTATACCGAAATATTGGTATAGATTTTATTGTTGAATTTCTACCTTTTTGAGTCGAGGTTACTATTCATGAGTTACTATTCATGACAAAATTGGTTTCTTTTTCTAACCAAATTATAGTTGATTTATGAATATTGCTCTTGAAATTAAATCCATGTTTTGACCATATTATTTTTATAATCATATATAACATTTTTATAACCTTGATGTTGAAATTCTCTTTCGCTTGAGTGTAAAGATGGGTAAATTATTGGTATGATCATGACTATGGGTTCTCTTTGGCCAGTAGTGCAAAGTTGAATTGTTGACTGGTATGATCATGACCATTGAATTTGTAATTTAATATCTTTAGCTTAAGTGCAAAGGTGAAATGATCAACATGGTTATAATTATTGTTTATATAAATTCTTAAATGATTATATATTCTTTGAGGTATTAATATATTTGGCATGTAGTGCAAATATGAATTGTTGAGGAATATCTTTGGCCTGTAGTGCAAAGATGAATTGTAGATGAATATCTTTGGCCCGTAGTGCAAAGATGACCTGTTGTTGAATATCTTTGGCCAGTAATGCAAAGATGAACGGTTGAGGAATATCTTTGGCCTGTAGTGCAAAGATGAATTGTAGATGAATATCTTTGGCCTGTAGTGCAAAGATGGTCTGTTGATGAATATCTTTGGCCCGTAGTGCAAAGATAAACTGTTGTTGAATATCTTTGGTCGTAGTGCAAAGATGGATTTATTAGTATGATTATGAACAGGAACTGTGATTTGGTATAACCACGATCTTTGATGTTTCAGGTAAAGACATGTGATGAAAATATTCTTCGTCCTGGGTGCGAAGAAAAATTTAGAATCACAATTATGATTATGAGTTATTCATATGATTGTGGAAAGGAACTGTTGATTGATGTTACAGGGATAAAACATTGTTGATGGATTTTTAACATGGAGAAGATAATAGACTTTATAGTCTATTTGACTCTTCTAATGGATTGCTCGTTCCGCTGCAACTATGGTTGAAATTTTTATCATTTACCATATGTTCTAAATCTCTGATTTATTATTGATGAAGGC
The DNA here is from genome assembly GCA_016801055.1 of Panax notoginseng. Classification (NCBI taxonomy): domain Eukaryota; kingdom Viridiplantae; phylum Streptophyta; class Magnoliopsida; order Apiales; family Araliaceae; genus Panax; species Panax notoginseng. The sequence continues at coordinate 21,744,454 of CM029014.1, forward strand.
TACTGATAATTTAATTATCTTTAGTCATGATATTCTTTACTGGGCTAGTTGTGCTCACCCTTTTGCTTCACAATTCCTTTCAGGTAATAAGAGTGTAGCTGGGTCGAGCGAGGGTAACGGGAAAATAGAACAGTGGTCTCTAGCTGTGGATGTTCTCCCGAAGCAGTATAGAAAAGTTCATTTAGTTGTTATATTTGGTGAATCCAATAGGGTAAGGTGTACCCAACGTTGGAAGGGTGGTTTGCCACTATCATACAAGATGTCTAACGACATACAACCTCGTGTCATCATAAGACAGGGATGTGCTCATCCACTTGCTGAGTATATATACGAACACTACCTATATAATCTTGGTGTTTGTTTAAAGTATAATTCTCAATTAGAGACAGTAGAGATAATGATATGTCAAGAGAAGACTCACCATTGGGAAGAATATGATAGTAATCTTCTCGTTTTTCTTTGGGGTCTATTGGGTCAACCAAGGATAATTCTGTGGCCATATGATATCTATCATAACCTAGACGCGTGGCCTCCCATGTACGAAGGTTTCCTTGAGCACTTCCCAAAGATTCTAATTTCTAAAACAGTTTTTGACTATACCTTTATGTAAGGTGTTATTGTGAGGTGATGTCCACGGTTGGAACATGAGTCACATTTGGTATATATTTGTATCCAAACTCACAGCATATGTGTTGTTGTATTTTGCACGACAATTGTTGTAATAAAGTTGTAGTTGTTTTCTGTACCATGTATTTGACGACTCAGAATGGGTTGGGTGGAATGAACCTATTTTGGGGTCGTTACAGGTACAATCATTGGTGGACCCACAACGGAATTATTGTCGGATTGAGAAAACGACAAAAATACTTTATGAAAATAACGGCGGAAGTTTTACCGTTGATACTGTTGAACTACTCGGTAGTAAAAGTACAGTAATACGTGTGGTTGCATAGTAGCACACGGTATTGATTATTAATGCTTATGTGAGAAGTCACTCAGTTTGATTCAATTATTGTCAGTTAATAATATGAATTATTTAGCGATAATGACGTTTTGTTTTATTCGTATTATTAACGTAATAAAACAGAAACATCTTTTTATATAAAACAGAATACTTTATTAAAGTTATTCTATAAATAGAATATATTATATTTTATTTAAAAGATTTTTCTTTAAATATGGACCGTCAGATTAAAGTAATCAATCTGGACCGTTCATGGATTAGTTACTATGCATTCTATTTTTCTATAAATAGAAGCTCATTCCTTCATTATTTTCTTACGAATTCACTGAACTCTAGAGAGAAACTATAGAGAGAGACTATATAGAGATAGAAGAAAAGTTTTCTGCTACTTCACTACTCTTATATCCAGTTCTTTTACGGTAAAGGGTGTTATTCTTTCTTATTCATGAAGAGAACTGTTGTTATTCCATTTCTTATTATGCTGTTGGAATAACCTGTATACGCGGAATACCCTATACTTGGTGACATTCTTCTATTATTCTGTTGGAACTTCTTGTCTGTGTGTTTTACACCGGACCTGGTTCCGTTGTTATTATTATTCTGTTGGAACTTCATGTCTGTGTGTTTTACACCGGACCTGGTTCCGTTGTTATTATTATTCTGTTGGAACATCATGTCTGTGTGTTTTACACCGGACCTGGTTCCGTCTTTATTATTCCTTCTTTATTATTCTGTTGGAATATCCTGTCTGTGTGTTTTACACCAGACCTGGTTCCATCTTCATTATTCTGTATTTATTATTCTGTCGGAACATCCTGTCGGTGTGATTTTCACCTGACCTGGTTCCATTCTCTATTATTCTATTGGAATAACCTGCTATGCGGTCTATCGCATGCATGGTGATTTCTTCTGTTATTCCATTCTCTATTGTACTAAGTTGGTTAAAACTTTGACTTCTATACCCCATGAAATTAGTGGAATATCCTTGATATTTGTGCTTCATCTAGTATCTTTTCATGGAAATATTTTTCTGATCATTCTTGAATTTTACTCCACAATGCAGTATCATGTTGACAATTTGGACGTTGTTAATTCTTGGATAATTTAATTCTTGAACTTGTTTTATTGAATTCTTATATCATTGTCATCATCCTCATGTTTATAAAATGTTGAAAGTCATCTGTGGCCTATAGTGCATAGATGGACTTGGTATGATTATGACCAGGGATTATTCGGTATAATCATGACCGTAATGTTACAAATGATGTGGTAAAAGTCCTTATTGGCCCGTAGTGCATTGATGGACAGTTGTTGGCATGATCATGACCATTAATGAATACACGAATATCCTTGGCCGTAGTGCAGGGGTGATTCGATGATGTGGATTATTTTATTAAGCTGAGTCACAGCGATCACAGTGTTGAAATACCTTTTAAATCATAAAAGATAGTAGAGTTTATTTTCTACTTGACTCTTTTAATGGATTGCTTGTTCCACTGCAGTTAAACTTGCTGTCTATTATATTTTATCAGTTTAACATTGTTGAAGGCTAATGATAATTTATTCTGCATTATCTTAGTCATAATATTTCTTACTGGGCTAGTTGAGCTCACCCTTTCTTTCACTGTTCTCTTCAGGAAATGAGAACGTAGCTGGGGCAAGTCGGGGAACAGAGTGATGGTTCGAATGATAGTATTAGTTAGTAGTCCTCACTATGCTATGTAATAGTGTGTTAATAAATGTAATGAGGACTCCTTTTGAGTATGAATACTCTCTAGAAGATAATATTTGTATTCAAACTCACAGTTTATGTTTTGTCGTATTGTACACGACAGTTGTATTAGTAAGTTGTATTTGTATTCTGTACTATGTATCTGACGACCCAAGATGGGTGATGTATACCTATTTTTGGGGGCGTCACAGTCATAATCATACCAAGTCCATCTATGCACTACAGGCCACAGATGACTTTCAACATTTTATAAACATGAGGATGATGACAATGATATAAGAATTCAATAAAACAAGTTCAAGAATTAATTTATCCAAGAATTAACAACGTCCAAATTGTCAACATGATACTGCTTTGTGGAGTAAAATTCAAGAATACTTAGAAGAATATTTTCATGAAAAGATACTGGATGAAACGCAATTATCAAGGATATTCCACAAATTTCATGGAGTATAGAAGTCAAAACTTAACCAATTGAGTACAATAAAGAATGGAATAACAAAAGAAATCACCATGCATGCGATAGACCGCACAAACAGGTTATTCCAACAGAATAATAAATAATAGAATCAGGTCCGGCGTAAACGCACAGACAGGATATTCCGATAGAATAATAAATAATGGAACCAGGTCCGGTGTAAAACACACAGACAGGATGTTCCAACAGAATAATAATAAAAACGGAACCAGGTCCGGTGTAAAACACACAGACAGGATGTTCCAACAGAATAATAATAAAAACGGAACCAGGTCCGGTGTAAAACACACAGACAGGATGTTCCAACAGAATAATAGAAGAATGTCACCAAGTATAGGGTAGACCACGTATACAGGTTATTCCAACAGAATAATAAGAAATGGAATAACAACAGTTCTCTTCATGAATAAGAAAGAATAACACCCCTTACCGTTTTAAAGACGAGCTGAAATAAGGAAGTAGTTAAGTAGCAGAATACTCTTCTTCTCTCTCTCTATAGTTTCTCTCTCTAGAGTTCAGTGAATTCGTAAGAAATAATGAAGGAATGAGCTGCTATTTATAGAAAAATAGAATGCATAGTAACTAATCCATGAACGGTCCAGATTGATTACTTTAATCTGACGGTCCATATTTAAAGAAAATTTTTTTAAATAAAATATAATATATTCTATTTATAGAATAACTTTAATAAAGTATTCTGTTTTATATAAAAAGATGTTTCTGTTTTATTACGTTAATAATACGAATAAAACAAAACGTCATTATCGCTAAATAATTCATATTATTAACTGACAATAATTGAATCAAACTGAGTGACTTCTCACATAAGCATTAATAATCAATACCGTGTGCTACTATGCAACCACACGTATTACTGTACTTTTACTACCGAGTAGTTCAACAGTAACAATGGTAAAACTTCCGCCGTTATTTTTAATAAAATATTTTTGTCGTTTTCTCCATCCGACAATAATTTCGTTGTGGGGTCCACCAATGATTGTGCCGTCGTACGAATATTCCCCGACAAAAAGAATATTCCCCGACCAAACGAATATTTTAAAACAACTTGCTTACTTTGCAAAATTTATAAATATTACCCACAACTATAACATTATATCAAATTAACTTCATAATATTCAAAAATGATATTTATAGAAAATTCATCTTTATTTATAAAAGTTGGGGTCTTACAGAATATATTGTCTGTTTTTAAATTTACACTTGAGATTATTAGTCTAGGAATTATAAAATGGCTTAATAGTCTTTAGATTATAATTATAATCCCGGTAGGATTAATAGTTTTGGGATTATAATCTCATGAATAACATTATAATCCCGAAATTATAAACTTTGCAAACAAACCTATCATAGGGGTGTAAACGAGTCGAATCGAAGAGAACAGAGGGTACTTGCTCAGATTCGACTCGAAAAGTAAATTTTTATATTTGAAAAATTATACTTAGATTCGACTCAATTCGAATATTTATTAATCGAATTCGACTCGGATTGAATTATATTCAAACTGCTCGCAAATTTCAAACTCAAACTCAAATTTGAGTCTTCACATTGTTAGTAGTTTTATAATACATATAATTACCAATTGAACTTATTATTTTACTTAGAAATTAGAAAATATATTTACAATTATATTTTACAAATTAAAAAATACAATTAAAATTAAAATTTTAAAAAGAAATTATTATTTATTCTAATTTTATTAAATTGTGAATATATTATTAGAAAATGTATCGATTATCTATTCGAATATGTATCAATCGAGTATATATCAAATCATGATTAAGAATTTGAATAAAGTTTGAATCTTAAACAAGTTGAGTATAATATTGTTCAGATTTAAACTCGTACTTTTATTCGAATTATTTTTTGTACTCATATATTTGGATCATATTATTAACAAATTTAAATTTCACTCATATTTTTTAAAATTAAGCCCGAAGTGTGTGGTTTGATTTAGAGCCTTATAATTAAGACTCAAGAGTTGAGAGTTGAGACCCAGATTGAGGATTGAGTTTGAGTTGGGGTTGTAGGAAAAGTAAATATAAGCTGTATATTTCCACACATGCAAGAATGGGCAAGTGAAATTTTGGTCATTAAGATTGATCTAATAATAGTGAAACTAAAATCATTCGAGTAATGTCACGGTGACAAAAGATTATCATAAAAAATTAAAAACAAAATGATGTGTTGTATTACAATTAGTAGATGTTCCACTATAAATAGGTGGGTCTAATAGTTATACTCAATAACTATTAAACCCACCTAAAGCATTACGAAAACATTACTGAAACGATAATGATATATATTGCGAATATTTTATGTCGACTATTTAAATATTAGTTACGTGAATAAGTATTAGTGGTAATTTTTATGAATCGACATATATTTTTTGCAATACATAACAAGACTCTTAGTATAATTAATTATCATCATCTCCTTAATAATGCATGTTATCTCCTTAAAAATCTCTCAAACGGAGAAAACAAAATCTTTCAAACAAAAAAAGTAAAATCTCTCAAAAGATGATAATAAAATTTTCTCACAAAAGAGAATAAAATCTGTTATCTCATAAAGAAAACACGTCCCACAAAAGGAGAAAACAAACTGTATAAGAGAGAATAATTTATTATATCAATAGGGGAAAATAGAATTCTCCCCAAGATCTTAGATGGAGGGGTTAGGTTTTTGACCAGAGAGAGAAGAAAAAAGAGAGGAGATGAGAGGGTTTGACAATATGGTAGGAGAATTACATTTGCAACCATTTGTTAGGCTAAAATTGGTCCCCCGTTGATTTTTAAAATTTGTTAATTAATTATTATTTAATTATAAAAATAATAATAAATCAATTATTTCTTTGTGAGGATCAAACCAACTGGATTTAGATATATTAATATTGCGTTGGTTAAAATTTAATGTTTGTAATGTTGTTGTACATTTATACCATATATTGTACCACCATGTAGTGTCGGTAGACTTTATACATATTCGGGTCACTGTTTTTGGATTCCGGATCTTTAGGAATAAGTTTGTGGACCCTATGGACCCGAATATTAGTTATTAAGCTGAAGTGTTTTTGCTTTGGGCTACTAGAGCAAAACTTGGAACTTATAAATATTTTATTAAAAAAAAAGTGAAATAACCAAATATACACAAAAATTATTATGTTATGTTTGAATCGAAGGAATCGAATGAAGAGTGAAATAATTTATTTCATTATAGTTAGAATGCGTTATTCTATACGGGTCAAATAATTTTTTTTCATTTCAATCGCAGTTCGAAACAAATATCGGGTCAAATTGTAAGTCAACCACTGACCTAATACTATCTTCTTGACTAGCCTACCATAGGCTCACCCAAAAAGTCATCTTAGCCTTTCATAGACTCACACGAAAGTTCATGACTGAAGGTAATACTGTTGTTAGTAATTTAATTTATTATATTCGGACAAAATTTTGTCATATCTTTCGATGTGGGATTGAGATGTTACATTATAAGTTGGAATTATTCACATACATGTTTGAAATCATTGGTAATTATATTATTTATGTTTCATATAACATATACATTATTGTATTAATACATTTAGAATAGGTCAAATGTGTATTCAACCGTATAAAATGTAAGTTTTGACCTATAATTTTGCTAATACGTTAAAAGAAAACAATTTTGTAAAATTGATACTTTGAGGCTAAAAGCGATATTTTAAGGGACACTTTTATAATTAACCCAAAATATTGTACCAAAATTACATTTAGATAGTAAAAAGTTGTAACTTGTATAGCAATTACAAGTTATATTATACAAATATAAATTTATGTTATTCGAAAATAAATAAAAGGGAATACTTAATTTCGTGTATTACAAGGAAAATAAAATTAAAGGTGAGAAAAATTCGCATCTCTTCTCTCTCTCTCTCTCTCTCTCTCTCTCTCTCTCTCTCTCTATATATATATATATATATATATATATATATATATATATATATATATATATATATATATATACTATATTCACATGATGCAAGGCTTCCATTGGGGAACATTTTCATGAGTAGGGAGTGTGTTACAATTTACAAAGAGGCACATGGCTAATTTTATTTTATTGTATATTTTCATTAATGTTGAATATGTGTATGACACAATTACAAGTATATAATTTAAATAATTTTTAATATTATTAACCTTTAGGGAAAAAATAATTATCTAAAAACTGAAAAACTATGTTCAATACAGCTTTTCATATTACTATTTTTTTTAAATGAACAAAAAGTACAGGGGTGAGAAAATAACATCGAAAACCGAAAACCTTGAAGCGCAAAATAATAATAATAAAAAATAAAGTTAAAAACGTTCATTCTGAAACAACATCGAAAAAAATAGAACCATACTAGTGTATAGTGTATAGTATATATAAAATAATAATATTTATTATTTTAATAACATGCTAATCCAAAAAAAAAAAAATTGTAATCGTAAAATAAATATTAACTGAAATTATTAGTAACCAAATAGTTTGATTAACTGCACCCCTAAAAAATACTTCTTCTCACTTGCAAACTTTATGAATACTAATGATATATTTGTTTTACACGTATAAAAAATTAAACTAAAAAGACAAATTTTAGTTTTTGAAAAAGCGTAATCAATTAGACTTGGGCTAAGTTCATTATAAAGGTATTCAAACAAAATAAAATTCTTTTTTTGTAAAATAAAAGGAATTACTACTTTTCTAAATACAGATAATATATTTATATTTAATTTTTATGTCCACCCAAAAAAGTTGGGTCGGGAAAAGCCGAAAGGGAAATGGGATGAGAAATTTGGATAGGATTGTGGGCCACTCAGACATCCACGTACTCTTTGCTCTTCAATTGATGAGGCCAAGTGCTTATCTGGAAAATCACTACTACACCTTCTTTGTAGGCTCCATTGGGTCCAATGGTCGGATCAGACATTATTAGGCCTTGTTCTATGCGCGACACCGTGGACCTACATATAAAATACATACATTTATATACGATTTTCTTGTTATAAAATTATATATATATATATATATATATATATATATATATATATATATATATTTTTTGTCAATTTCAAATATTACAGATTTATTTTTATTTTCAAATTATGTACGAGATTCCTTAACATGATACTACTTATATTTTTAATTCATTGAGTACCATAATGTCACCATTATTATATTTCTAATTTGAAGGAAAAATAAAATTTCCATGAACAAAATCTTGATGCTGATAGCCAGGGATTTATGGATAAAATCCATTTAAATAAAGTCCTTGTTTAGATGGTGCTTTTGAAATGGGATAATAAATAATAATGTTAGCTAAAATGACCCTAACCATGGGAAACACTTTTTTTCTTTCATATATATTCTCTCCGTTCTTTAATATAAGTCGTTTAGAGAAATATTTTTGTTCCTTAATATAAGTCGTTTGAGAATTTCAAGTAAGTATTAATTGTTTCGTTTCCAATATTACCCCAAATATTAAATGTAACTTTAATTCTCTCACTATTTTCTGTCCAATAAATAACAATCTTTTATTCCAATACAAGAGCAATATAGACAATTGATATTATAATTAATGCTATACAATCATTATCTTAATATTTGTGCACAACTCTAAAACGATCTATATTAAGGAATAGAGAGAGCATTTGCAATTAGGCTAGCCTGCCTACCATTTGTTATTCATAATGTTGATCAAACCATGTATAGGCTCAAATGGTCAAGTCCATAACGTATTAGTTCAAGCCCAAGAATCGTCAGACTTGACGCGCTCAGGAGAAGCGTGTTGGGAAAGTTAAGGTCGTATGATAAGAATAGTGGGACTATAAATAGAGGTCTCTAAAAGGTAGAAAGAGGTTAGATACTTTTTACACTTGAAAGCAAAATATATTGATTACTCATCTCTCTGTCCTATTCATTAATATTCGCACCCGAGACGCTTTCACGAACGCCCGAGCCGTCAAACACCGTGAGAGCGTTTGTGCCAACACGGACTAATAGAGACTCTACCTGAGGTCTACGTCATCATCAAAAACTATGACTCCTTTTACCAAGATGTAGTATATAATTTCAACACTCCAAAGCTTAAGCTCATATTAGAATAAAACTCCCAAAAAATAAGTCTTATGCTTTATGATGTTATTCTTCACCCCATAGGATTTCAAAATATAAGAAAACCCACAAGCAAGGTGGAGCATGATCCTGCTGGGCCTTTGAATCTTTTGTGGCCTACTAACACGAAGAATCCAATTCCAGTTTTTCATGCTTTTTCTCTGATTAGGTTCAAGCACATTACCAATAATTCAGTACAAAACAAAAGCAAATCCACAACAATAGTACAAAATACCAATCAGATATAGAATGAAACCTATAAAAAAAGTGCTAAAATTTATCCCCCATGCTATTACTCTGCTGCCTTAGCTGATACAATGCTGATAATGTATTCAATCTCCTCCATCACGTCTTTCATGGAAGGCCTGTTTTGTCTACGTTCCTCCAAACAACCAACAGCAAGGAACCCCAGAGCCTTCATTGTTTCCAGTTCCAATTTGGTTGCACCCTCTTTCAGCATCGGATCAGCAGCTTCCATCAACCTCTCCTCCTCCACCAATCTCTGCACGTAAACCGCCAAGTTCACATCATCCGCAGGTCTGTTAAAATCAATAGCTTTTTGAGACGTCAACAGTTCTAGTAACACCACTCCGAAACTATAAACATCACTCTTATCAGTCAACTGGTAGTTCCTGTAATACTCTGGGTCCAAATATCCAAGTGTGCCCTGAGCACAAGTCGAAATGTGACTTGTATCCGTCTGAGCCAATCTTGATAACCCGAAATCAGCAACCTTTGCATTCATCTTATTGTCGAGCAAAATGTTGCTGGACTTCACGTCTCGGTGGTAGATTGGAGGAGATGCGGAGAAATGGAGGTACGCGAGTCCCTCAGCAGTTGAATGTGCAATGTTGAGACGGTGTTTCCATGACAGAAGTCCACGATAGTGATCATAGCGACCTTGTAAATGATCCAAGAGCGTTCCATTGGAGATGTATTCGTAAACCATTAGTGGTTGTTCAAGCTCGACGCAGCAGCCAAGGAGCTGGACGAGGCACTTGTGGTTGACCTGGCAGAGGATTCGGACCTCGTTGAGTACTTGATCGGTGCCTTTGGTGTTGCCAAGTTTGGCGCATTTGACAGCTACAACAGTGCCATCATCTAGGATGCCTTTGAAGACTTCGCCATGGCCACCAGAACCGAGCAGGTGGTCATTTGAGAAGTTGTTTGTTGCTTTCTTGATTTCTTTGCCAGTGAAGATTTTCGCGTATTTGCCTCCTCCGCTGGCGTTTAGGATCTCTTCGCGCTCTCGTTTGAGACGCTCCTGTGCTTCTTTGATACGAAGCTGGCGTTTGTATAATACAAGGCCGATTATGGCTGCAACTAGTGCTGTTCCTAGGCCGATAGTCAAGCCTGAATAGACATCAAGACTAATCATTTAGGAAAACAAAACTACCAATAATATCACAGCTTTGTTGGCTTTTATAAATTTCAGATTTTAGAATTTGAAGAACTGATAGCCCCTCAAGTTGGCAAATTTGTTCACCAATAAACCAGCATGAAATCGAACCAGGCCAATGAATGTGTTAGCAAGTCAATAAGAACTTGTTAATTAAGGAAAAGTCACTTAATTATTAAACCAAGCCAATTTGTTCTTTCTAATGGGACTGCAAACAAAGCATAAAGCCTTAGTCGGGTATAGGCCTTTTATAGTACACAGTTAATTTAATTCAGGCCCAGCCTTAGTTGGGCGTAGGCATTCAACAAACAAAGCACATAATTATGTATATGCTGAAACTCAATAAATTGTTTGCATACAAGAACAAACTCAACTACTCAAGCCTCGGTTTTCAAACTATCAATAAATATTCACAATACATTCACCACCAGTTCTACCATTTTTATATAAAGGAAAATATCAAACATGGAGCGTGATAGCATAAATAAGAGAACTGATATTTTCACATGGTCATCTCTCATATGAGAATACAGTGGGTCCTACCTTTATGTGAGAAGGAAACATGTGAAAATATCAAAAACATGTTCCCCTAAATAAATAACCTTTCCTATGTGATTTAGTTGAGCCAATACGTACGGGGTAAATGTTTAAAAAGATATAGGTAGCACCGGCCCTGGGCTAAAGCCCAAAGTGCTTGGGTTTTAGGCCCACTAAAATTTATAAATTTTTAGGGTCCCTAAGAGATATTTGTGTTATGTATATATATACCCAAAACAAAAGAGTCCGGATTACGTCAGTTTAAATTTAAAGGCCCACATAAAATTTACTCAATGAAATAGGCCCAAATCTCAATAGCAGACTTTGTATTCTTTCGTATTGATGCTCTTTTGTTCAGAGAAAGTTCTTAATTTTTTTTATGTCTATCTTAATATCAATTCGCAAAAGGCCCATTTTGTTGTTGTCGCTTTAGGCCCTTAAAAACTCAGGGCCGGCCCTGGATATAGGTTATATTCATAGTTTAGTTTGTGAACCCCTGATCATTGGCACAATGCACACTCAAAGAGCTAACTTCTAAGGAGGCAAAGTTTTTAGGTTGTTCAAATGAATAAAAAGGGCACAAGCTAGTGAACAAAAAAGTTAGGAAAAGAGTTGCTCCATCAAACAAGGAAATGATAATATTTGGTTTTAAAAGTAGGTACCTGCTATAAGGGCAGTTCGATCTGTTGAACAATCCTTTCCATTTTCACAAGTTTCATCTGCTTCCATCACAAACAACATCAACTTTCGCTAAAAAATTCAAAATCATCCCATGTTTGATCCCAACAAGTTATTAGTATTTAAAATTAAAAAAAAAAAAACTCTATACTTTAATTTGAATACATTTTTATCTCTACTAGAGGATATTATTTCGTACTACAATAAAATTAATGAGGCTCATTTCATAGAAAATACTATATATCCATAAAAAGAGTCTCATTTATAAAATTTTCAAATAAGAAGAATATCTTTTTATTAGATATATACTTCTAAAAATAATAAGTTGTTATTTTAAGCTTCTTCTTTTTTTTTTCCTATAATTTTGAAAACGTGATATACTATTATCACTAAGAAATAAACCATTTTTTTAGGGATAAATAACCTTTTGGTCACTGTACCGGGATCCGGTTTTCATTGTGGTTACCGAAATTTTTTTTGTTACAATCGAATAACTGTACTCTCAAATACATACAAAATAGTCATTCCGTTCGATTTCCGTCCAAAAAACGGACGGAATGCTGACTGTGCAAGTTGACTCCATTTTTTTGCTTACGAGGAGCACAGAAAAGGCAAGCAGGCGGATTATTATAGGACAAACCAACAAAATTATTAACTACTTCACCTAAACAATTCCAAAACTAATAATAATAATAATAATTTCAAAATAATAATAATAATAATAATAAAATGCTATTAATAGTAATAATTTTAAAATAATAATAATAATTTTTAATAATAATAATAGTATTACTAATAATTTCAAAATAATAATAATAATAATTTTTATATAATAATAATGATAAAAATAATTTTTAAATAATAATAATAATTTCTTTTTATTTTATTTTAATGCAGAATAAAAAATGATTTGTCAAATTTACCCTTACTCAAATAATTTAAATTAATAAAATAATAAAAATATTTTTTTTAAATACACATCAGCTTCATATAATTTTTTTTTTATAATTTATATAATCTTTTTTTAAAATTTTAAAAATTATTATTATAATTATTACTATTATTATTATTACTACTATTATTAATAATTTCAAAATAATAGTAATTGTAATAATAATAATTTTAATAATAATACATTTCAATTATCTATAATACCCTTTATCATACTTATTTCACATTCGCTCTCTCCTATCTATTATAATATTTTTTCATGAGGGATAATTTTAGAAAAATTGTGGCTAATTTTCTTAAATTATATAAAAATAAAATTGTGAAATAGACAACAGAGTTATTTTAGTACACAGTGTTATTTAGTAAAATATTTAGTAAAAATATAAAAATTTTAGTACACAACGATCTCGGACCTTCGCTGGAATCTGAAAATATTTAGTAAAAATATAAAAAATTTAGCACACAGTGTTATTTTATATTAATATTAACATAAATTAAACTCCTTTTTTGTAATAAAAAAAATGACCCTTGGATTCCAAATGATATAAAATATTTTTATATCCGAAAACTAAAACTGCAGTGACCCTTGGATTCTAAATGATATAAAATAATAGTAATTGTAATAATAATATTGTGAAATAGACATATAGAAAATTATTATCGTGAAATTATTATTATTATTTTGTAATTATTATTATTTTTATTAATTAAAAATTATAATTATTGTTGTTATTATTATTATTTTGAAATTATTATTATTATTCTTAATATTATTATTATTATTATTTTTATTCTTAATATTATTATTATTATTATTATTTTAAAATTATTATTAAGATACAATTATTCTTAATATCTATGAGCATGTGCTTGACACATATTGATACACTGGCAAAACTATATACATATCAACAAAAAAAACGGAGTCAAATTGTCAACTCAGGACTTCCGTTCGCCAACTCAGCACTTCCGTCCATTTTTTGGACGGAAATCATAAGGAATGACTATTTGGTAAATTTTTGTGAGTACAGTTATTCGATTGTAACAAAAAAAATTTCGATAATCATAATGAAAATCGGACCTCAATGCAGTGACTAAAAGATTATTTCTCCCCATTTTTTTAAGATTGAAAAAAAAACAATTCTAATAGAGTAGAAAAGATAATCAAATTTAACAAATGCAACTCTTTTATGGAAAGTAAATCAAAAAAGTAGCTACAGGAGAGAATTAGGAAAAGCTTGCACAAACTCACCTGTTGCACACAACCCAAGGATCGGATCCCAATGAAACCGGGAGTTACACAAACACCTCCTGAACCCACCACTCGCGGCCCCGCACGTTGAATCCGAGTCACAATCAGCCTGGGTCTCACACAGCGGCTCTGGTGGCGACACCCACTGTATCTCCACTCCCGGCGCCGGCCATCTGCTCACCGGCAACGAGTAATCTAAGTTCACGAAGCTCCTATATGCCCTACATCCCGAGTCCCTGACCCGAATCGAATACGACGTCGTCGATCCACCCGCCCTGAACGTACAACAGATTTTCGATTTCCCGCACGCCGGCGCCTCGACGGAGCTATTAATGTAGGAATGGCACAAGCTCGTCGAAGAGCAATTTAAAGGCGACCTGAGCAGAGTGCCCGTACAGTTTAGGTAGAGGATGGTGTTGCTGCTGGTGACGTTAAAGGGTAATGAGGAATTGAGCTGGACTCCTTCGGAGTGGAGATCCGATGTGACGCAGGTGTTGTTGTTATTGAGGAAGTTAGCGGGTCGGATCACAAGCCGTTGGGTTTGGGGCGAGATGGAGGTAATGGCGTAGGTGTTGTTGAGTGTGTCGAACCTCAGTGCGCCGGCGTCGCACCGGATTTTGTAGGACGGGTCGCCGCAGGTGGGTCCGGTGCTGAGTGGGTATGGGACTGTGGTGGTGCCGCATTTGGAGCAGAGTGTGGCGGAGATGGTAAAGCCGGCGCACGTTAGTAGCACCGCCGTGAGGAGGAGGAGGTGGGATGTGTTGGGTTTGTGGGTGTCCAAACCCATGAGGTTTATAGGCAAAAGTCTGATTGGAAAAAGAATCAGGGAGTATATATATAAACACAGAATTAAATAAAAACCGTGTGGGCCTAATTTATGTTAGGCAGGAAGCCAGACATGGTAATTGATTTCTAAACCAAGTAGAAATCAGGATTTATTTAGATCATATCAACAGAAGAAAGTAACTTGGAATCAAAATTGGAAATTGATTCAATGTGGGATCAATCCAAATCCGAATTGAACTCATGATATATGATCAGTATATATATGGCTAATGCATGACATATTGGTGATTCACAGAAAAACAGTGGGCGCATGTTAGTAAATTGAGAGGGTTTTGTGAAGGTTTATTCACAATTTGCCATCATCTTTTCTAATCAATTAATTGCTTGAAAACTTTAATTAATTCAAAAGTTTTGGGTGGTGGGGTAATTTGAGTTTTCATTCAAATTAAAGTATTCTTGTATTTTCTCAGTTTCTTAATATTTCAAATTTTTAGTTATAAAATTTAGAAGGACTTGTATTTACAGTTGATTATAGTTGAATTTTCAGAGTTTGACCTGTGATTTTTACCTCTTAATTTTTTCACGTAAGATTTGATGTCTTGTGGTCGGTTTATTTTTTGTATTATTATTTTTTATGGTTATAATTTATTTTGTAAAATTGCATTATTTATTTGGCGTGATTTATTTAATTTATCAATGACAAATATAATTGGAGAAGTTTTTTCAACAAGAAGGGAATGCCATTGTGGTGAGAGAGAGGGGAGTTCTGGAGTTGAGGAGGCGAAGGGTGGGAGAGGGAAAGTGATGATTTAAATTGTTTGTTTTGGGGGGTAAATTTTGGTCAAACTTTTGGACATTAAAAACAAATAAATTGTACAAAGTGTCTTTTTTGTTCGTAAGGAATGCTAAGAATTAAATGTATAATACTACATACACAAAATAAGAAAAATAAAAATTTTAATTTTTATAGTTTTTTTTTGTAAATTTATTTTTAAAAAAAGCGTCGTATATGATATGCATGTTCAGATTTGTTCTTTATTATGTTAATGATAATGGCAATTTAAGAATAAAAACATTTATTAAACTTATTTTTTTAATTCTGAATTTTTCTATGATTTTGTCCAAGAATTTTAAAAAAAAATTGAATCTAATTTTCTTTATCTTTTCGGAGCTTTTTTAAATTTAAAAACATAAAAACAAGGAATTGTTAAAATAAATTATAACTTTCTTTATGTTTTTATTTTTATCTCTATTTCTTAAACTTAAAAACAAGGTGTTAATATCATTAGAAAACGTTTAGATTAATGAATGACATCTATAAACATGTGTATTGGTATACGTTACACGTAGGAGTGACAAAAGTTGTAATGATAAAATAACTAACTAAAGAAATTTGTCAAGAACTTGAGCACATTAGTGCCCACATTACGACGACTGCAACCACTCAGGTGCACACGTATATACACTCATTTATGTATACTAAATTACAGTATATGACATAATATATTGACACATATCTTTCTATAAATTTAACACATATCCATTCTAATTAATGCTTCTTATTACTTTTGACAAAAATATCCTTGACAATTACTTAAGATATTATATACTGATCACCTTATTTTATGGATATTATCAACAACCACATTATTTTAGGATCCATTAATTAGATAACTCTCTTAGGCAACAACCAGATTGGATTAATTTAAACACGATAGAGCCAACTTGCTTTTTATGAAAAATTTGTTTTAATTATTTGAAAAGTAAATTTTCTTTAATATTAGACTTTTATTTATGTTACCTACTTTTCATGTGCCTAATAAATTTATTCTATGATTAATTAATTACTTTCATAGTTCCATGCAATTAAAAATTATTTCCATATTCCTTTTAAAACTTCAATCTATTAGCTTCCAAAAATTCTTCCAATTATTTGAACCACGCTAATTGATTCTGAAGATATGAAAAATTATTTGCTTAACCAATTAATGAAAAACTCAATCAATTAATGAATTATGGAATACTTAAATAATATAAAACTCATCCCAAGATTTATGAAAACAATATTGGTTAGATATATGAAAGATAATAATTTTTTTAAAAACTTATTTTCTAACCAACTCCATCAATTATTGGAAGTACTAAAAATTAATATTTTAAAACATTTTCATATTTATTATTTTATTTTTTTGTTCCAATTACGTGACCAACACTTTTTCATCAAATTGAATCATGCTACTTAAAAAATAAATTTTTGAAGGATTCAATCAACAAAGTAATCGACAACTTTTTATAATTTTTATGGAATATAACATTCAATCAACTTATTACAAATTGATTTATTCCAATAAAGAAGTCATGGTTCTTAAGAAAATGATTCAAACAAAATTCACTAAATAATAGGAACTTTTAATATGGAACGAAATGAATAAAATATTAATCTCTTTTAACAACTCGGATAGACAACTCATTACCATTTCATTGACCACTTCTTAAATCATGAAATATGATCTATTAATTAATTAAACCAATTACAAATTGAATCGGACAGTTTGAAAGTAAGCTTAGACTCAATTAAGATTTCGATATTTCGATATTTCGATATTTATTTTAATATACCAATTAAATAATTCCATATTATGAACCATTAAGGTTCAGATTTTTCATTATATTTTCATATTAATTTTGAAAGATTAATATTTTAAATTTATAATCCACTAAATCACTACAAATCTAAACTGTTTTGGTAATGTCAAATGTTCTGATATTATCCTTTTTAATTTAATTATTATATCCTAAAATCACTATTTTTTTAATCCCAAATTAATATTTTTATTTTATAATCCCCTAAATCACTGCAAATCTAAATTGTTTTAATAATGTCAACTTTTCTGATATTATCCTTTCTAATTTAATTATAATCTCTTAAAATCACTATTTTTTTAATCCCAAATTAATATTTTGAATTCATAATATACTAAATCACTATAAATCTAAACTGTTTTGGTAATGTCAACTGTTACATAATTACATTGGTTTTTGAATTTTATAATATTATACCTTTTATAATATTATACCATGCATATATATAAGTTCTAACATTACTAACAGTGACAACCCAATAAATTCATTTTTTAGAATTTTACAGTATTATATACCATTTATAATCTTATACCATACATTATCATATATATAATCCGACACTAATATGTTTATTTTATAAACCCTAAAATTCACTACTTTTCTAAACTGTTACTAATTTAATTATGTCAAAATATAATTATTATATCCTAAAATAATTACTTTTCTAATATTATAACATTCATAATTATACCATACATTATATCATACATATATGGTATAATATTATAATACACGTATATAATAAAATCACTACTTATCTAAACTGTGCAGATATTATCATTACTAATTTAATTATTTTACAACATAATATTATACCATTTATAATTATATTACAAAATAATATTATACAATTTAAAATATTTAAAACAAAATTAAAATAACAAATAATACAAATTATAAGTTACTATGTTGATTTTATAATCTACTAACTCACTACTTTTTTAATCTAAACAATTTTTATATTATCGTAACGTAATTATTATCTTCTAAAATCATTACTTTTTAATCCTACATTATTATTTTGATTTTATAATCCCTTAAATCACTATATATCTAAACTGTTCTAATAATGTTAACTGTTCTAATATTATCATTACTAAATTAATTATTATCTACTAAAATTACTACTTTTTTTAATCCCAAATTAATATTTTAAATGTATAATCCTCTAAATCACTACAAATCTAAACTATTTTGGTAATGTAAACTGTTTTGATATTCTATTTTCTAATTTAATTATTATCTCCTAAAATCACTACTTTATGATATTATCATTACTGAGCTATTATCATTACTCTCCGTTATTTATCCTAATTTTTTTTATCAAATATCCGATCAATCCCCTTGCAGCAATTGTTGATATCACATATCCTAATTTAGTGGAAAATTTTGAGAATGACTTTTATTTCCAAGACCAAGTCATCCTTGCTCCTACACTTGATGCTATAAATAAGGTGAACGAATATGTGATGTATTTATGGTCAGGTGATGAAGTACCATATCTAAGATGTCCTATGTAAGGTTGATAAAAACTCAAACAGCTATGAAGACATTTACACCTTATAATTTTTGAATAGCATTACATCTTCTGAAATGTCAAACCACAAGATAGCGTTGAAGATTGGGGTTCCTGTAATGTTGCTTCGAAATATAGATCAGTGATCTGGTTTGTGCAATGTCACGAGATTAATAGTAACTCAATTGGAAAAACATCTGATAAAAGTAAAAGTAATTTCAGTCAGCAATTTTGGACATAAAGTTTTTATACCTCGCTTGGTCTTAACACCGTCAAACATTAGATTACCATTAAAATTCTAACAAAGACAATTTTCTTTGGTTGTTTGCTTTTTCATGACAATTAATAAGAGCCAGGGACAATCTCTCTCACATGTTGGACTGTATCTGTAAGACCCTAACTTATTAATGAATAAAATCAAATTTTCTCTAAATATTATTGTGAATAACTCCTTCATTTTTAACCACAATAAATATATCCAACATTTATATCCACATAAAATAAATATTTCCTTATCATATGAATCAATAATTAATTATTCACAAATAATATTACAGAATCACATTTATGACAACCAGGCCGTTCCCAGGAAAGAGGGGGCTTTCCAATAAGGATTTCTCCTTACTAGCGCGCAATTAGATGACCAAACATCTCCTTAGACAGAACTTTCTAGACATTGCCAATAATGTTATCTAATAATATTATTCAAATAATATGAATTATTGATCTGATAAAGGAAAATACTGTGTAGCAACAATTATTGAAACAACAATAATATAAAATATCAACGCATCAATTATTGAATCAATAAAATAAAATATTGAACAGTAACTACTGTAACAATTATTGAGTAGTGCCTTCTTACGTAAGAATCAATAATTGGTGCAATACCGTGTGCTACTGTATTTTAACCACCGGGTATTCCAACAGTATTAAAGGTAACAACTATGCCGTTATTTATAAACAACTTATACTAGTCGTTTTCTTCATCCAATCGCTTTCCGTTATGGGGCCCACACAAGGCTGCGCCGTCGTACGAATATTCCCCGACAGCAAGAATATTCCACGACCAAACGAATATTCCCCGACAAAATGAATATTTTATAACCACTTGCTTATTTTGTAAAATTTGCACATTTCACCCATAACCAAAGTATTATATCAAATTAACCCCTTATTATTCACAATAATATTTAGAGAAAATTTGATTTTATTCATTAATAAGCCGGGGTCTTACAACCTCCACTCCTTATGAAATTTCGTCCTCGAAATTGACGTACGTACCTGATATTTCGAAAAGGTGAGGATACCTCGCTTTCATTTCTGATTCCAACTCCTAGGTCATTTCTTCAATAGCATGTTTTCTCCACAAAATCTTAACTTGTGGTATAACCTTCGTGCGTAGAACATGCTCTTTCCTATCCAAGATCTTAACAGGTACTTCCTCGTACGTTAAATCTTCAGCTATCTCGTCTGGTTCTAACTCAATTATGTGGTTCGGGTCTTTCACATATTTATGAAGCACAGATATGTGAAAAATATTATGAACACGAGACATGCTTGGAGGTAATGCGAGTCTATATGCCACATTTCCTATTCGCTCAAGAATCTCAAATGGACCAACAAATCGTGGATTGAGCTTTCCTCTCTTCCCAAATCTTGTAACTCCTTTCCATGGTGCAACACGTAATAATACATGATCCCCAATATTAAATTCCACGTCCTTCCGATGAAGATCCGCATAACTCTTTTGTCGATCCTGTGCCGTTTGTATACGTTGTCGAATCGTTTGGATCTTCTCTGTAGTCATGCATACCAACTCTGGTCCCAACAATGTTGCTTCACCCACCTCGTTCCAACATACTGGAGAACGACATTTTCTTCCATACAACGCCTCGAATGGAGCCACACCTATGCTCGCCTGAAAACTGTTGTTGTAGGAGAATTCCACCAATGGTAGGTACTTATCCCAACTCCCTTTGAGATCTAGGACACAGAGTCTTAATAGATCTTCAAGAGTTTGAATAGTCCTCTCTGATTGTCCGTCCGTTTGAGGACGGTATGCCGAACTGAATCGTAAATCCGTGCCCATAGCTTTCTGCAAGCTAACCCAAAATCGTGAAGTGAATCTTGGGTCACGATCCGAAACTATGGATACTGGCATGCCATGCAATCTCACAATCTCGTTCACGTACATACTAGCAAGACGTTCAAGGGAATAAGTCTCACGTATCGGCAAGAAATGAGCGGACTTGGTTAATCTATCAACAATAACCCAAATCGCATCTATGCCTTGAGAAACCTTGGGAAGACCCGTAACAAAATCCATAGTAATGTGTTCCCACTTCCATTTCGGAATCTCAAGTGGTTGCAATGGACCCTTTGGTACTTGATGCTCCGCTTTTACACGTTGACAAGTTAAACATCTCGAGATAAACTCCGCGATCTCTCTTTTCATATTGCTCCACCAAAATGTATGTCGAAGATCGTGATACATTTTGGTACTCCCAGGATGAATTGCAAACGGTGTGTTGTGTGCCTCCATCATTATTCTATGCTTCAAGTCAAAATCGTTAGGAACACAAAGTCTGGAGTTGACTCGAAGTATTCCTTCTTCATCGATTCTTGCTTCTGGAATAGCACCTTCTTGCACTTTCTTCTTCATACGCATCAGCTCCATGTCCGTAGCTTGAGCAGCTTTAACTTTATCGATTAAAGTCGGTTCTACTCGTATATTTGATATCATCATGTGGGTACTTGGAGCCTTCATCTCTATCTCCATCCTTTGCAAGTCATACAAAATGGGCCTTTGTGTTAACAACATTGCACTCGTACCCGCATATGATCTTCTACTCAATGCGTCAGCTACTACGTTTACTTTTTCAGGATGATATTGGATGGTATGATCGTAATCTTTCAACAGCTCGAGCCAACGTCGCTGCCGCATGTTGAGTTCCTTTTGGGTGAAGAAATATTTGAGGCTTTTATGATCTGTATAGATCTCCACTTTCTCCCCATACAGGTAGTGTCTCCAGATCTTCAACGCGAAAACGACTGCTGCCAACTCCAAATCATGAGTAGGATAATTCCTCTCATATTCTTTGAGTTATCGCGAGGCATATGCTATGACTTTCCCATGTTGCATGAGAGCACATCCTAACCCTTTGCCTGAAGCATCGCTGTAGATAACAAATCCATCCGAACCAGATGGTATTGTCAGAACAGGTGCCGAAATGAGTCTCCTCTTGAGTTCTTGAAAACTCTTCTCACAATCCTCGCTCCATACGAATTTTGTATCTTTCTAAGTCAGCTAAGTTAACGGAGTAGCGATTCGAGAAAATCCTTCCATGAATCTTCGATAGTAACCAGCTAAGCCCAGAAAGCTACGTACTTCGGTTACCAACTTCGGTTGCTCTCAGTTGTGATTCATATCCCAATATTAGATTGCACGTCACAATGGCACTTATTGTTTTACCACCACACAAATATAGAGTCTCTTACGGAGAGTCTGGCTTTGATGCATTCCACAAAGGAAGTCACTAGATAGAGGCTCGGGTACCAACTTCTATAGTTGGGTTTTTAACTCCTGAAGTTTAATAGGAGCTATTCAATATGAGATTTTAGAAATGGGTTTTGTATCGGGTTGAAGATCAATACAAAAATTCAATATCACGCTCTGGGTTAGGCCAGGAAATTCTTCAGGAAATACGTCAGGAAATTCACTAACAACAGAAATATCATTCAAATCTGACGAATGGCTTTATGGCTTGGTATGACAGTAATTGATTTTAGTGGTTTGGTTGCTTGAATTCGCATAACAGGTTGGTTAGGAATATGAAAACTAACAACCTTACGAAAACAATCAATTTTGGCATGATGAGTAGTTAACCAATCAATTCCTAAAATCACATCAAAAGCAAGTATCTTTAAAGAGATAAGATCAACAGGTAATGTGATGGTGCCAACTTGAATCAAGCAAGATTTATAAACAGTAGAAGTAACGAAAGTTTCTCCTAACGGAGTTTCAACAGATAAGTCAAAGGTCAATTTCTCCGGAGTCAAGTTCAAACGTTGAGCACAAGCAGGAGAGATAAAAGAATGGGTAGAACCGGTATCTAGTAAGGTATAAACTTCGCAAGAATTTATAATTAACTAACCCGTTATACCTTCGTTCGGGTTTCTCGCGTTTTGGGCAGTCACGACAAACGCTCTTCCAGAAACCGTCGACTTTATTTTGTCCGTATCCGCCTTTGGTGTCACCGTCCCAGCTGGACTTGGTTTCGCTATAGTACAATCTCAAGCGATATGTCATTTCTTTCCACAATTATAACATACCTTAGATTGTTGTGGGCAGTTTGGGCTGATATGTCCCTCTTTCCCACATTTGTAACATACGACCGGTGGTCGTTCTCCTCCCCTAGAAACAGTTGATGTTTGTGCTGACGTCTTCACGTTATCATTGTTGTACCTTCTCTTCTTGAAATCTCCTCCCGACTCGCTCCTTCTATTATCACGACCATGATTACCACCAGAGTGGTTACCGCTTTTGTCCGAATGTTTTTCTCCCTGCTGGTTTTCATTGCTTCGATGACTGCCGCCACCGGTATGACCCTGGTTGTGGTCCCTTGGTTGCACATACTCATTATCTCGCTCTAATAATTGAGCCCTGTTTACAACATCTGAATATAAAGAAAATTTATGAGAGATAAGATATTGCCGAATCTCGGGTTTTAGACCTCTCAGAAACATCCTTGTCATTCGTTCCTCATTTTCGACCAAATGAGGTGCAAACCTGGATAACTCTGCAAACTTTGCCTCGTACTGGGACACCGCCATGTTGTTTTGTTCTAGTCTGATAAACTCCACCTTCTTCATATGACGAATACTTTCAGGAAAGTTCTTGTCATTGAACAGTTTTTGAAATGTTTCCCAGGACATGTTGAGTGCGTCAGGCTGGGTACGCTTCACAGACTCCCACCAGTAGTCTGCCTCACCGCGGAACATAAAGGTGGCGAATGGAACCTTTTTGTTCCTCCGTGCATCCCAAGACATCGAATATCTTGGTAATTTGCTTGACCCACGTTTTCGCCATGATCGGATCCGGCTTTCCCTTAAATTCTGGTGGTCCTAATTCTTTGAACTGCTTAGCTGTGAAAAACCGCGCGTTATTATCATTTTCACCCGTATTCTGCACACGAGTCTCCCTCGTCTGATTTTGCATGAACTGCAAAAAGCTCCTAAACATTCCATCATTCATCGTTTGCTCGGTAACGTTGTTTACAAGAGGAATATTGCCTTCCTGTTGCACGTTCCCCTGGGTGGTGATCAAAGGTGTCTCCACGGTCTGATTTACTCCATTATTAACGTTCTCAACTGCCATTCTTAAATACTGTCATAAAACAAGGGTTAATAGTCATGTCATATATTATCCCTATACTCTGACTGACCAAATAAACACCAAATAAACTTAGTCAGGTCATACTAGCGAAGGAATTCCCCGTCTCTCCCCTCCTAGTTCTTGTCTCACATCTCAGCCAGGGATCATATCCCTAAGCTCTGATACCAACTGTGACGCCCCCAAAATAGGTATACAACACCCATTCTGAGTCGCTAAATACATGGTACAGAAAGTAAACTACAACTTCAATAATACAATTGTCGTGCAAAATACGACAACACATACTGTGAGTTTAAATACAAATATTGTCTTCTGGACAATATCCACACTCAAATAAATCCTCATTACAATTATTCAAACACTATTTTACAGAAATAGTGAGGACTGCTAAAACATCTTTCTAGAACCATCACTCCATACCCCGACTAGATCCTGCTATGTTCTCACCTCCTGAGAAGAAAAATGGAACAAAAAGGAAAAGGGTGAGCTCAACTAGCCCAGTAAAGAATATTATGACTAAGATAATATACAACAAATTATCGTTAGTCTTCAACAGGGAAAAATCTGATAGAATATAATCGACAACAAGTTTTAGATCAACAACTGCAGCGGAAACAACAAACCATTAGAAGAGTTAAGTAGAGAAAGAATTCTACTATCTTCTAAGATTTAAAAGTCCATCATCAATATTTTATCCCTGTAATATCAATAAATAATCATCTTTATCCAAATATTCATCTTTGCACTACAGACCAAAGATATTCATTTGTATCACCTGTCAGTCATGTTCATCTCAACACCTGTTCATCTTTGCACTACAGGCCAAAGATATTCATCAAGTAATCATACATCTTTGCACTACAGGCCAAAGATATTTATCAGTTAATCATTCATCTTTGCACTACAGGCCAAAGATATTCAGTATTATCATCATTTAGGACTGAGGATGATGAAAAATATTTTAAAGGAAACGAATCCAGTGAGACAGAAGGACAAATATTAGGGATTCGTATAACAGTTTATCCAAGATCAATAATACTTCATAATAATCAATTGTGAAGCAGAATTCAAAAATAAAGATCAAAACATGGATACAATCAAAGATAGTAACCATAATAGACATCTTGGACAAAAAGGAAAATTTTTATTTTTCGATAAATAGTGCCGTATTCGTGAATAGTACCGTATACGTGAATAGTGACGTATACGTAAATAGTGACCCCGACACAAAAAGTTTTAAATTTGATAAAAACTCATATCAATATTTCAGCATAATGATATTGAAGAAAATAATATCATTAAGAAGAAAATAATATCCCTTACCTCAAAATATCAGTACTTCTGGTCGGAATACCGGTATAAGGCTGAAAGAAACTTGCTCTGATGAATAGAAACTCTCAAAGTATCTAAATACTCACAAAATACACTCAATAATCTAGAGAGAGAAAGAGAGAAAACTTGTTTCTGGTGTGATTTTCAATTCTAACTTAGCCCTCTATTTATAGGAAAATGTTAGCACGCCGAAGCAGACTTAACCTGCAACCTGATGGCTTTACCTGTTACTATTCCCACCCACCACATTTGAATAAAAATCTCAGCACATTTATTCACCAACCAAGAGTGGGGCCCACCAATTCTAGAATTTTCAACCAAAATGATTAACTCCGAAAATTCAATAATTTCTGAACCAGTTATCTCGTAAAATTCATAATAAATCATACGTTCAGTTTTAACGGTTCAAAATTTGTGGACATATACTCAACTTATATATGTATAACATATCCAAAAATTACCACAATCCAACGGTCGGATTAAAAATTATAACCCCTGCAAAAT
Organism: Panax notoginseng; assembly: GCA_016801055.1. NCBI lineage: Eukaryota > Viridiplantae > Streptophyta > Magnoliopsida > Apiales > Araliaceae > Panax > Panax notoginseng. The sequence continues at coordinate 21,770,780 of CM029014.1, forward strand.
ATCTCAAAAACTCTGATTTTTAATACCTCCATTCCGATAAAAATACTGATAAAATACCTCAACATTAACTCCTTCATTTTTAACCACAATAAATATATCCAACATTTATATCCACGAAAAATAAATATTTTCTTATCATATGAATATATAATTAATTATTCACAAATAATATTACAGAATCACATTTATGACAACTAGGCCGTTCCCAGGAAAGAGGGAGCTTTCCAATAAGGATTTCTCCTTACTAGCGTGCAATTAGATGACCAAACCTCTCCTTAGACAGAACTTTCTAGACATTGCCAATAATGTTATCTAATAATATTATTCAAATAATATGAATTATTGATCTGATAAAGGAAAATACTGTGTAGCAACAATTATTGAAACAACAATAATATAAAATATCAACGCAGCAATTATTGAATCAATAAAATAAAATATTGAATAGTAACTACTGTAACAATTATTGAGTAGTGCCTTCTTACGTAAGAATCAATAATTGGTGCAATACCGTGTGCTACTGTATTTTAACCACCGGGTATTCCAACAGTATTAACGGTAACAACTATGTCGTTATTTATAAACAACTTATACTTGTCGTTTTTTTCATCCAATCGCTTTCCGTTATGGGGCCCACACAAGGCTGCGCCGTCGTACGAATATTCCCCGACAGCAAGAATATTCCACGACCAAACGAATATTCCCCGACAAAATAAATATTTTATAACCACTTGCTTATTTTGCAAAATTTGCACATTTCACCCATAACCAAAGTATTATATCAAATTAACCCCTTATTATTCACAATAATATTTAGAGAAAATTTGATTTTATTCATTAATAAGCTGTGGTCTTACATTGTAGGTTAAGTCTGCTTCGGCGTGCTAACATTTTCCTATAAATAGAGGGCTAAGTTAGAATTAAAAATCACACCAGAAACAAGTTTTCTCTCTTTCTCTCTGTAGATTATTGAGTGTATTTTGTGAGTATTTAGATACTTTGAGAGTTTCTATTCATCAAAGCAAGTTTTTTTCAGCCTTATACCGGTATTCCGTCCAGAAGTACTGATATTTTGAGGTAAGGGATATTATTTTTTTCTTAATGATATTATTTTCTTCACTATCATTATGCTGAAATATTGATACGAGTTTTTTTTTATCAAATTTAGAACTTTTTGTGTCGGGGTTACTATTCACGTATACGGCACTATTCACGTATACGGTACTATTCACGAATACGGCACTATTCACCGAAAAATAAAATTTTTTCTTTTTGTCCAAGATGTCTATTATGGTTACTATCTTTGATTGTATCCATGTTTTGATCTTTATTTTTTGAATTCTGCTTCACAATTGATTATTGTGAAGTATTATTGATCTTGGATAAACTGTTATACGAATCCCTAATATTTGTCCTTCTGTCTCACTGGATTCGTTTCTTTAAAATATTTTTCATCATCCTCAGTCCTAAATGATGATACTACTGAATATCTTTGGCCTGTAGTGCAAAGATGAATGATTAACTGATAAATATCTTTGGCCCGTAGTGCAAAGATGAACAGGTGTTGAGATGAACATGACCGACTGGTGATACAAATGAATATCTTTGGCCTGTAGTGCAAAGATGAATATTTGGTTAAAGATGATTATTAATCGATGTTACAGGGATAAAATATTGATGATGGATTTTTAAATCTTAGAAGATAGTAGAATTCTTTCTCTACTTGACTCTTCTAATGGTTTGCTGTTTCCACTGCAGTTGTTGATCTAAAACTTGTTGTCGATTATATTCTATCAGATTTTTTCCTGTTGAAGACTAACGATAATTTGTTGTATATTATCTTAGTCATAATATTCTTTGCTGGGCTAGTTGAGCTCACCCTTTTCCTTTTTGTTCCATTTTTCTTCTCAGGAGGTGAGAACATAGCAGGATCTAGTCGGGGTATGGAGAGATGGCTCTAGAAATATGTTTTAGCAGTCTTCACTATTTCTGTAAAAAATTGTTTGAATAATTGTAATGAGGATTTATTTGAGTGTGGATATTGTCCAGAAGACAATATTTGTATTTAAACTCACAGTATGTGTTGTCGTATTTTGCACGACAATTGTATTGTTGAAGTTGTAGTTTACTTTCTGTACCATGTATTTGGCGACTCAGAATGGGTGTTGTATACCTATTTTGGGGGCGTCACAGTTGGTATCAGAGCTTAGGGATATGACCCCTGGCTGAGATGTGAGACAAGAACTAGGAAGGGAGAGACAGGGAATTTCTTCGCTAGTATGACCTGACTAAGTTTATTTGGTGTTTATTTGGTCGGTTAGAGTATAGGGATAATATATGACATGACTATTAACCCTTGTTTTATGGCAGTATTTAAGAATGGCAGCTGAGAACGTTAATAATGGAGTAAATCAGACCGTGGAGACACCTTTGATCACCACCAAGGGGAACGTGCAACAGGAAGGCAATATTCCTCCTGTAAACAACGTTAGCGAGCAAACGATGAATGATGGAATGTTTAGGAGCTTTTTGCAGTTCATGCAAAATCAGACGAGGGAGACTCGTGTGCAGAATACGGGTGGAAATGATAACAACGTGCGGTTTGTCACAGCTAAGCAGTTCAAAGAATTGGGACCACCAGAATTTAAGGAAAAGTCGGATCCGATCATGGCGGAAACGTGGGTCAAACAAATTACCAAGATATTCGATGTCTTGGGATGCACGGAGGAACAGAAGGTTCCATTCGTCACCTTTATGTTCCGCGGTGAGGTAGACTACTGGTGGGAGTCTGTGAAGCGTACCCAGCCTGACGCACTCAACATGTCATGGGAAACATTTCAAAAACTGTTCAATGACAAGTACTTTCCTGAAAGTATTCGTCATATGAAGGAGGTGGAGTTTATCAGACTGGAACAAAACAACATGACGGTGTCCCAGTATGAGGCGAAGTTTGCAGAGTTATCCAGGTTTGCACCTCATTTGGTTGAAAATGAGGAACGAATGACAAGGATGTTTTTGAGAGGTCTAAAACCCGAGATTCGGCAATATCTTATCTCTCATAAATTTTCTTTATATTCAGATGTTGTAAACATGGCTCAATTATTAGAGCGAGATAATGAGTATGTGCAACCGAGGGACCACAACCAGGGTCATACCGGTGGCGGCAGTCATCGATGCAATGAAAACCAGCAGGGAGGAAAACATTCGGACAAAAGCGGTAACCACTCTGGTGGTAATCGTGGTCGTGATAATAGAAAGAGCGAGTCGGGAGGAGATTTCAAGAAGAGAAGGTACAACAATGATAACGTGAAGACGTCAGCACAAACATCAACTGTTTCTAGGGGAGGAGAACGACCACCGGTCGTATGTTACAAATGTGGTAAAGAGGGACATATCAGCCCAAACTGCCCACAACAATCCAAGGTATGTTATAACTGTGGAAAGGAGGGTCATATAGCTCGAGAGTGTTCTGTAACAAAACCAAGTTCAGCGGGGATGGTGACTCCAAAAGTTGTCCCGGATAAGTCGAAATCAGCGGTTCCTGGAAGGGCGTTTGTCGTGACTGGCCAAAACGCGAGAAACCCGAACGAGGTGATCACGGATAAGCTAATCTTGAATTCTTGTGAAGTTTATACTTTACTAGATACCGGTTCTACCCATTCTTTTATCTCTCCTTCTTGTGCTCAACGTTTAAACTTGACTCCGGAGAAATTGGACTTTAACTTATCTGTTGAAACTTCGTTGGGTGAAACCTTCGTTACATCTACAGTTTATAAATCTTGCATGATCCAAGTTGGCACTATCACATTACCTGTTGATCTTATCTCTTTAAAGATACTTGCTTTTGATGTGATTTTAGGAATTGATTGGTTAACCACTCATCATGCTAAAATTGATTGTTTTCGTAAGGTTGTTAGTTTTCATATTCCTAACCAACCTGTCATACGAATTCAAACTACTAAACCACTAAAATTAGTCACTGTCATATCAAGCCACAAAGCTATTCGTTTATTGAAAAATGGATGTGAAGCTTTCTTAGCCCATGTTATGGATTTGAACAAAGACAAGTCAGATTTGAATAATATTTCTATTGTTAGAGAATTTCCCTATGTATTTCCTGAAGAACTTCCTGGTCTACCCCCAGAACGTGAAGCTGAATTCTTTATTGACCTTGAACCCGGTACAAAGCCCATTTCTAAAACTCCATATCGAATGGCTCCTATTAAACTTCAGGAGTTAAAAGTCCAACTACAGGAGTTGTTGGACATCGGTTTTATTTGTCCTAGTACGTCTCCTTGGGGTGCTCCTGTTTTATTCGTAAAGAAGAAAGACGCGAGTATGCGACTTTGTATTGACTATCGAGAATTGAACCATGTCACCATCAAGAATAGGTATCCGCTTCCTCGCATTGATGACTTGTTCGACCAGTTACAAGGAACACAATTCTTTTCAAAGATCAAACTTCGTTCTGGATATCATCAGATGAAGATTAAAACTGAGGATATTCCAAAGACTGCCTTCAGAACTCTGTACGGGCATTATGAATTCTTAGTCATATCTTTTGGATTGACTAATGCTCCTGCTGCCTTCGTGGATATGATGAACCGTGTATTCAAAGAATATTTGGATCAGTTCGTTGTTGTCTTTATTGATGACATCCTCATCTATTCCAAAAGCCGTGAAGATCATGAGCTCCATTTGAAGCTGGTACTGCAAAGGCTTCGTGAAAATAAGCTATATGCCAAGTTGAAGAAATGCGAGTTATGGCTTGAGGAAGTAGCATTCCTTGGGCACGTGGTGTCAAAACATGGAGTATCTGTCGACCCAGCGAAGATTGAAGCCATACAAAGTTGGGAGCAACCGAAGTCGGTAACCGAAGTACGCAGCTTTCTGGGCTTAGCTGGTTATTATCGGAGATTTGTGGAAGGATTTTCTCGAATCGCTACTCCGTTAACTCAGCTGACTCGGAAAGATACAAAATTCGTATGGAGTAAGGAATGCGAGAAGAGTTTCCAAGAACTCAAGAGGAGACTCATTTCGGCACCTGTTCTGACAATACCATCTGGTTCGGATGGATTTGTTATCTACAGCGATGCTTCAGGCAAAGGGTTAGGATGTGTTCTCATGCAACATGGGAAAGTCATAGCCTATGCCTCACGACAACTCAAAGAATATGAGAGGAATTATCCTACTCATGATTTGGAGTTGGCAGCAGTCGTTTTTGCGTTGAAGATCTGGAGACACTACCTGTATGGGGAGAAAGTGGAGATCTATACAGATCATAAAAGCCTCAAATATTTCTTCACCCAAAAGGAACTCAACATGCGGCAGCGACGTTGGCTCGAGCTGTTGAAAGATTACGATCATACCATCCAATATCATCTTGGAAAAGCAAACGTAGTAGCTGACGCATTGAGTAGAAGATCATATGCAGGTACGAGTGCAATGTTGTTAACACAAAGGCCCATTTTGTATGACTTGCAAAGGATGGAGATAGAGATGAAGGCTCCAAGTACCCACATGATGATATTAAATATACGAGTAGAACCGACTTTAATCGATAAAGTTAAAGCTGCTCAAGCTACGGACATGGAGCTGATGCGTATGAAGAAGAAAGTGCAAGAAGGTGCTATTCCAGAAGCAAGAATCGATGAAGAAGGAATACTTCGAGTCAACTCCAGACTTTGTGTTCCTAACGATTTTGACTTGAAGCATAGAATAATGATGGAGGCACACAACACACCGTTTACAATCCATCCTGGGAGTACCAAAATGTATCACGATCTTCAACATATATTTTGGTGGAGCAATATGAAAAGAGAGATCGCAGAGTTTATCTCGAGATGTTTAACTTGTCAACGTGTAAAAGCGGAGCATCAAGTACCAAAGGGTCCATTGCAACCACTTGAGATTCCGAAATGGAAGTGGGAACACATTACTATGGATTTTGTTACGAGTCTTCCCAAGGTTTCTCAAGGTATAGATGCGATTTGGGTTATTGTTGATAGATTAACCAAGTCCGCTCATTTCTTACCGATACGTGAGACTTATTCCCTTGAACGTCTTGCTAGTATGTACGTGAACGAGATTGTGAGATTGCATGGCATGCCAGTATCCATAGTTTCGGATCGTGACCCAAGATTTACTTCACGATTTTAGGTTAGCTTGCAGAAAGCTATGGGCACGGATTTACGATTCAGTTCGGCATACCATCCTCAAACGGACGGACAATCAGAGAGGACTATTCAAACTCTTGAAGATCTATTAAGACTTTGTGTCCTAGATCTCAAAGGGAGTTGGGATAAGTACCTACCATTGGTAGAATTCTCCTACAACAACAGTTATCAGGCGAGCATAGGTGTGGCTCCATTCGAGGCGTTGTATGGAAGAAAATGTCATTCTCCAGTATGCTGGGACGAGGTGGGTGAAGCAACATTGTTGGGACCAGAGTTGGTACGCATGACTACAGAGAATATCCAAACGATTCGACAACGTATACAAACGGCACAGGATCGACAAAAGAGTTATGCGGATCTTCATCGGAAGGACGTGAAATTTAATATTGGGGATCATGTATTGTTACGTGTTGCACCATGGAAGGGAGTTACAAGATTTGGGAAGAGAGGAAAGCTCAATCCAAGATTTGTTGGTCCATTTGAGATTCTTGAGAGAATAGGAAATGTGGCATATAGACTCGCATTACCTCCAAGCATGTCTCGTGTTCATAATATTTTTCACATATATATGCTTCGTAAATATGTTAAAGACCCGAACCACAAGTTAAGGTTTTGTGGAGAAACCATGCTATTGAAGAAATGACCTGGGAGTTGGAATCAGAAATGAAAGCGAGGTATCCTCACCTTTTTGAAACATCAGGTACGTACGTCAATTTCGAGGACGAAATTTCATAAGGAGGGGAGGTTGTAAGACCCCAACTTATTAATGAATAAAATCAAATTTTCTCTAAATATTATTGTGAATAATAAGGGGTTAATTTGATATAATACTTTGGTTATGGGTGAAATGTGCAAATTTTGCAAAATAAGCAAGTGGTTATAAAATATTCATTTTGTCGGGGAATATTCGTTTGGTCGTGGAATATTCTTGCTGTCGGGGAATATTCGTACGACGGCGCAGCCTTGTGTGGGCCCCATAACGGAAAGCGATTGGATGAAGAAAACGACAAGTATAAGTTGTTTATAAATAACGGCGTAGTTGTTACCGTTAATACTGTTAGAATACCCAGTGGTTAAAATACAGTAGCACACGGAATTACACCAATTATTGATTCTTACGTAAGAAGGAACTACTCAATAATTGTTACAGTAGTTATTGTTCAATATTTTATTTTATTGATTCAATAATTGTTGCGTTGATATTTTATATTATTGTTGTTTCAATAATTATTGCTGCACAGTATTTTTCATTATCAGATCAATAATTCATATTATTTGAATAATATTATTAGATAACATTATTGGCAATGTCTAGAAAGTTCTGTCTAAGGAGAGGTTTGGTCATCTAATTGCGCGTCAGTAAGGAGAAATCCTTATTGGAAAGCCCCCTCTTTCCTGGGAACGGCCTGGTTGTCATAAATGTGATTCTGTAATATTATTTGTGAATAATTAATTATTGATTCATATGATAAGGAAATATTTATTTTATGTGGATATAAATGAGGGATATATTTTTGTGGTTAAAAATGAAGGAGTTAATGTTGAGGTGTTTTATCAGTATTTTTGTCGGAATGGAGGTATTAAAAATCAGGATTTTTGAGATATTTTACGGGGGTTATAATTTTTAATCCGACCGTCGGATCGTGGTAATTTTTGAATATGTTATACATATATAAGTTGAGTATATGTCCACAAATGTTGAACCGTTAAAAATGAACGTATGATTTATTATGAATTTTACGAGATGACTGGTTCAGAAATTGTTAAATTTTCGGAGTTTATCATTTTGATAGAAAATTCTAGAATTGGTGGGCCCCACTCTTGGTTGGTGAAGAAATGTACTGAGATTTTTATTCAAATGTGGTGGGTGGGAATAGTAGCAGGTAAAGCCATCAGGTTGCAGGTTAAGTCTGCTTCGGCGTGCTAACATTTTCCTATAAATAGAGAGCTAAGTTAGAATTAAAAATCACACCAGAAACAAGTTTTCTCTCTTTCGCTCTCTAGATTATTGAGTGTATTTTGTGAGTATTTAGATACCTTGAGAGTTTCTGTTCATCAGAGCAAGTTTCTTTCAGCCTTATACCGGTATTCCGACCAGAAGTACTGATATTTTGAGGTAAGGGATATTATTTTCTTCTTAATGATATTATTTTCTTCAATATCATTATGCTGAAATATTGATATGAGTTTTTATCAAATTTAGAACTTTTTGTGTCGGGGTTACTATTCACGTATACGGCACTATTCACGTATACGGTACTATTCACGAATACGGCACTATTCACCAAAAAATAAAAATTTTTCTTTTTGTCTAAGATGTCTATTATGGTTACTATCTTTGATTGTATCCATGTTTTGATCTTTATTTTTTGAATTCTGCTTCACAATTGATTATTATGAAGTATTATTGATCTTGGATAAACTGTTATACGATTCCCTAATATTTGTCCTTCTGTCTCACTGGATTCGTTTCTTTTAAAATATTTTTCATCATCCTTAGTCCTAAATGATGATACTACTGAATATCTTTGGACTGTAGTGCAAAGATGAATGATTAACTGATAAAAAGCTTTGGCCCGTAGTGCAAAGATGAACAGGTGTTGAGATGAACATGACCGACTAGTAATACAATTGAATATCTTTGGCCTGTAGTGCAAAGATGAATATTTGGTTAAAGTTGATTATTAATCGATGTTACAGGGATAAAATATTGATGATGGATTTTTAAATCTTAGAAGATAGTAGAATTCTTTCTCTACTTGACTCTTCTAATGGTTTGTTGTTTCCGCTGCAGTTGTTGATCTAAAACTTGTTGTCGATTATATTCTATCAGATTTTTTCCTGTTGAAGACTAACGATAATTTGTTGTATATTATCTTAGTCATAATATTCTTTACTGGGCTAGTTGAGCTCACCTTTTTCCTTTTTGTTCTATTTTTCTTCTCAGGAGGTGAGAACATAGCAGGATCTAGTCGGGGTATGGAGTGATGGTTCTAGAAAGATATTTTAGCAGTCCTCACTATTTCTGTAAAATAGTGTTTGAATAATTGTAATGAGGATTTATTTGAGTGTGGATATTGTCTAGAAGACAATATTTGTATTTAAACTCACAGTATGTGTTATCGTATTTTGCACGACAATTGTATTATTAAAGTTGTAGTTTACTTTCTGTACCATGTATTTGGCGACTCAGAATGGGTGTTGTATACCTATTTTGGGGGCATCACGTATACTGCTATGTTTTTGGACATGGTGTTTGTTTGACATGAAGATCCAACATAATTATTAATTCTTGTGCTTTTCAGTTTTCGCATGTAATATGTGCTTTTCCTTCATGTCTGAGGACCGAAACTGAGACATTCTTTCGTTGTTTTTCCTTTCATTTGGATGTTAGAATTCTGGTGCAAGTAAGCGTATACGAGACATGAATCTTCAAAATGCATCAAGTACATGTGTCAGATATTTGAGGCTTGGTGAGATTTGTGTAATGTGTAACAGACTTCAAATATATCACTAGCAATCATATCAATATAACAATTCGATGACATTGTGCATAACACTTTCTAAATATTTGTTAGTACTTTAGAATGAAAGAGTTATCCATTTTTAACCATATTGATTACATTATAAACATTTTTATCAAGACATTAATATAAATATATATATATATATATATATATATATATATATACACACACACACACACACACACACACACACACACACAACTGTTATGTCATGTTCTAGGATTTAGTGATCAGATTAATTATATACTTGGATATGTATTTGCGCACAAAATTTTTATGTAACACTATATAACATATGCTATTAAAATTTGATAATCGCACAACAATCTACCATCTTCTTATTATATTCTAATTTATTAATTGCATGTATAAATTTATTATTAACAAAATGAATAATCCCGCCACAAAACGCGGGTTTGTATCTAGTATATACTAAATCACAGTACATGTCACAATATATTGACACATGTCCTATAAATTTAACACATATTCTTCTATAAATTTAACACATGTCCATCCTAATTAATGCTTCTTATTGCCTTTGACAAAAATTTCCTTGACAATTACTTAGGATATTATATACTGATCACCTTATTTTATGGATATTATCAACAGTCACATTATTTTAGGATCCATTAATTAGATAACTCTCTTAGGCAACAACCAGATTGGATCAATTTAAACACGATAGGGCCAACTTGCTTTTTATGAAAAATTAGTTTTAATTATTTGAAAAGTAAATTTCCTTTAATATTAGACTTTTATTTATTTTACCTACTTTTCATGTGCCTAATAAATTTATTCTATGATTATTTAATTACTTTCATAGTTCCATGTAATTAAAAATTATTTTCATATTCATTTTAAAACTTCATTCTATTAGCTTCTAAAAATTCTTCCAATATCTATTATCTATTATATATACTAAATCACAGTACATGGCACAATATATTGACACATGTCCTTCAATAAATTTAACACATGTCCATTCTAATTAATGCTTCTTATTGCATTTGACAAAAATACCCTTGACAATTACTTAGGATATTATATAACGATCACCTTATTTTATGGATATTATCAATAACCACATTATTTTAGGATCCATTAATTAGGTAACTCTCTTAGGCAACAACCAGATTGGATCAATTTAAACACGATAGGGCCAACTTGCTTTTTATGAAAAATTAGTTTTAATTATTTAAAAAGTAAATTTTCTTTAATATTAGACTTTTATTTATTTTACCTACTTTTCATGTGCCTAATAAATTTATTCTATGATTATTTAATTACTTTCATAGTTCTATACAATTAAAAATTATTTCCATATTCCTTTTAAAACTTCAATCTATTAGCTTCTAAAAATTCTTTCAATTATTTGAATAACGCTAATTTATTATATATACTACATCACAGTACATGACACAATATATTGACACATGTCTTTCTATAAATTTAACACATGTCCATCCTAATTAATGTTTCTTATTGCCTTTGATAAAAATATCATTGACAATTACTTAGGATATTATATACTGATCACCTTATTTTATGGATATTATTAACAGCCACATTATTGTAGGATCCATTAATTAGATAACTCTCTTAGGCAACAACCAGATTGGACAATTTAAACACGATAGGACCAACTTGCTTTTTATGAAAAATTAGTTTTAATTATTTGAAAAGTAAATTTTCTTTAATATTAGACTTTTATTTATTTTACCTACTTTTCATGTGCCTAATAAATTTAATCTATGATTAATTAATTACTTTCATAGTTCTATGCAATTAAAAATTATTTCCATATTCATTTTAAAACTTCAATCTATTAGCTTCCAAAAATTCTTTCTCCAATCTATTATCTATTATCTATTATCTATTATATATACTAAATCACAGTACATGGCACAATATATTGACACATGTCCATCTATAAATTTAACACATGTCCATCCTAATTAATGCTTCTTATTGCCTTTGACAAAAATTTCCTTGACAATTACTTAGGATATTATATACTGATCACCTTATTTTATGGATATTATCAACAGTCACATTATTTTAGGATCCATTAATTAGATAACTCTCTTAGGCAACAACCAGATTGGATCAATTTAAACACGATAGGGCCAACTTGCTTTTTATGAAAAATTAGTTTTAATTATTTGAAAAGTAAATTTCCTTTAATATTAGACTTTTATTTATTTTACCTACTTTTCATGTGCCTAATAAATTTATTCTATGATTAATTAATTACTTTCATAGTTCCGTGCAATTAAAAATTATTTCCATATTCATTTTAAAACTTCAATCTATTAGCTTCTAAAAATTCTTCCAATTTATTATATATACTAAATCACAGTACATGACACCATATATTGACATATGTCCTTCTACAAATTCAACACCTGTCCATCTTAAATAATTTTAATTATGTCCTAATTATCTTAATTATATCCTATCCTTTTTAAAATTATGGAAAAATAATAACAAACTAATTATCTTAATTATATCCTATCCTTTTTTAAATTATGGATAAATAATAACAAACCAAGTAGAATTTAATCTCTTCAACAACCAATGAACAAAATTTTATATGGATAAAACTTCCTAATTGAATTAGAGTTTGAAATAATGTTAATGATCACCTGATCTAATCCTCATGCATATACATACATATATATACATATATTAATTAGGCTAATTATTTATTCTCATAAGTGAATAGCAACCATGGCTTCTTCTTCTTCATGGTCAATTTTCCTTTTCTTTTCCGTTTTGTCTCTCTGTCTTTCTTCTATTAAATACACACATTATTATTTACAGGTTACAACTATATGCAGAAGTGTGAAACATAACCCAGAAGCAGGTGAAATTATTTCATTGGTTTGCCTATTTTCTAAATTTTTAGATATTATGTGCTAAAATTTGAGATTATTGCATTTGCATTTAGTTGCTGATATGCAGAATAATGTTTGCAATTGATTTGATTGATCTGATATTTGTGTTGTCAATCGTGTTTAATTGAAAATTTTGGTGGGTTTTCGATTGGAAAGTTTGTGTTTAGATTAGAGCTATTCACGTTTCTTATATCAACAGTAAGGAACTGGGTTTATTTCTTAATTTGATTATTTAGTATCTACATTTTAAGTCACATAAATATGTATGTTTGATCAGATTTAAGGGTTTGATAAGATTAAGGATATTAAGGCTTTGGAAGTGTTAATTTTCCTTACAAAATTTTTGGGATCAATGTCCTACTTCGCACTTGTTGCAGGACAGAGCAATATGATTTTGTCAATATTTATTTAGCTTGATTCAAGCTTCCCTCACACATTTTACAGTAAAACTTTTGTAGTAAGCATGATTGTTTACTTCACAGAACAAAAATATATACTTTCCCTTTTATTAATTGATTATAAAATGCTGCTACCTACTAGCACCAAGATTTGAAATATGTATATTCATTTGTTTTTCTATGTAAAATTTGATCATCGCACAATAATATACTATTTTTTTATTATATTTTAATTTATTAATTGTACGCACACATTTATTATTAAAAATTTGAATAATCCCGCCGCAACGCGGGGGTTTGTATCTAGTTTATACTCTGTTTCTGAGTTTTGAATAGGAAAAAAAAATAAAAAATTTAAATTAAAACATAAAAAAAAAAGAATAGAAAACTTGAAGTTTTTCTTTATGTTGTTTCTGAGTTTTTAATAGAAAATTTAAAATTGAGGACATGAGTTGTAATTTAAAATTTATTATATTAAAAGTTAAGGAAAATATGAGAATTATAAAAATATTACTTATTCCAATTTTTTTTCAGTCCAAATCAGGCCAATTTTGGACGAAAAACTTTGGCAGAAAAAGTGGTCAAGTTTTCTATCCATTTCTTTTCTTTTCTGTTTATTAAAAAACTCAGAAACATAAAAATTGGAAAGAAAGCTTAAATTTTCCGTTTATTTCTTTTCTTTTCTGTCCATTTTAAAACTCAGAAACAGAACGTTAATGTTTAGTTCTTACTCAATGTCGAACTTAACTTTCTACAAATATTTATTAATAGTTTTAAGAGTGATCTTTAAAGTAAATTTTTCCTTCATTGATTTGAGTCTTTAAATACAATTACTAGGGCCAGAATTGGTACAGCAGACGGCAGAAATAGTCAAAGTGATCCGAGCACGACTGGTAGCAGCTCAAGATCGACAGAAGAAATACGCTGATCCACATCGTAAAAATATCGAGTTTGAACCAGGTAGTTATGTTTTCTTGAAGGTCTCTCCCTGGAAGGGAAAGATCAGGTTCGGAAAAAAAGGAAAATTGAGCCCAAGATTTATTGGACCCTTTGAGGTACTGCGAAGAATTGGAGAAGTTGCGTACGAGGTAGCCTTACCTCCAGCACTTGAGAATATCCACAACGTCTTCCATGTTTCTGTGTTACGACCTTACAAACCTGATTACAAGCATGTAATTGAATACAAACCCCTGCATTTTGAGAAAGTCTTATCTTATGAAGAAATTCCTGTCCAAATTATCGACCGAAAAGAACAAGTTCTGAGAAATAAAGTAATACCTTCTGTTAAGGTAATTTGGAGGAACCACAACGCTGAAGAAGCTACGTGGGAACTCGAAGAGAATATGATGAAGAATTACCCTCATTTATTTACTTAATTATGTGTATGCGATTCTGGGGGCAGAATCTTTGTAAGGGGGGAGAAAAATATAACGGGTCGAAATTATTGAGTCGTGATTCTGGGGACAGAATTCTTTTAAGGGGGGAAAGATGTGACGAACGAGAATTTTATAATTTAATTTTAATATTTATTGAATTAAATAAATATTTTTCGATGATTTAATTATTAGGTTTAATAATTAATCGATGCAATTGTGGTAGATTAAGTTAATTTTATGTGTTACATTTATTAAATTAATGTAGAGAATTTTATTATGTAATTATGTGAGGTTAATGAATTAAATGAATTATTTAATTAAGCATGATGTTACTTTAATTAATGTAATTATTAATTAAAGATTTAATAAATTGATATTATTTATTAATGAGATATTTAATTATGTGACTATGTGAATTTATGAGGAATTATCATATTTTATTTATATTAAATTAAATAAGATATTTGAATTGGGTGTGACATGAATTAAACTATATGATAAAAGGTTTTATTAAAATAATGAGCTTTGAACTTAATTGCTAGCCAAACATGGCCTTAGTAGTGGTTACTAGCAGTTGCCCATGATTGGGCCAACTGACCTCTCGACGCTCAGTTTATTAACTAGTCGACGTCTTCTCCTTCTTCATTTTTTCCTAAGTCTGATAAAGCACAGAGAGAAAATTTAGAAGTCTGAGAGAAATTTGAGTGTGTGATTAACAGGTTGTTGAGAAAGGATCATCCGATCATTTCTTCCATTATTTATAACTCTGGGTAATTCTCTCCAACCCAATTTCAAAGTTACGTCTTTTTAGTTTTCATAAAATGGCTTCACAGTTTTCTGTAAATCCTTGTAGATTGGAATATGATATGATTGTAAGTTTATATGTGTGTTATGTTATATCAAATTGTGTTTAATTATGTATATGTTGTAAACCATATCATCAAATTCATGAAAGCATGTCGTACGTATGTTTTTTTTTCAAAATAAACAGAGTACGTGTTATGGCCATATGGCCATATATGTGATAATTGATGTATTGATTATATATTATCCCTAAAATTTACACCCTTATATTATTGAGCATGTTAATACGAAGAGATCAAGCCTTAAACGAACGGATTCGGTGTTATAACGAATCCGTACGGCTAAATTATGTGTTTTGTTCAAAAACTTCAAGAACATCAAGAACAGTCCAATTTTACATGATTTAAATATGTGATTATATGTTTTAATGGGTTAAAATCACTTTATATATGTTGGGTTATGATTATACATGAATTATAACATGTGGGTATATGTGATTTGGTGAAATTAGTGTTAAAAATGGGTTGTTTTCGCTGAACTCTGTGTTCTTCGCGAACTGAGAATCAGTTTCTGGAGTCTCGCGCCGCGGTGCCAACTCTAGAACTGAAGTCCCGCGCCGCAGCGCCACTGCACCACAGCGCCAGAGACCCAAGCCACGGCGCCATAGCGCCGCAGCGCCAAGGGCCCGGCCACAGCGCCACCGCGCCGCAGCG
Source organism: Panax notoginseng (assembly GCA_016801055.1). Classification (NCBI taxonomy): domain Eukaryota; kingdom Viridiplantae; phylum Streptophyta; class Magnoliopsida; order Apiales; family Araliaceae; genus Panax; species Panax notoginseng. Next base: position 21,786,677 of record CM029014.1, read on the forward strand.
CGACTCCTTAGCACATTAGTGGCGCCGCAGCGCCACTCTCCAGAAAATTCAGAAATGAGATTTTAAAATGTTTACGACTATCAATGTGTTAGTGGATTAATGTAATGAACAAGTAAACATGTTATAGGTATAATGTGATATTAAAATAGATGTGTAACATGTAAATAACATAATTACATGTGATTTGAATTATTAAATTACATAATTAGTTTGGTAATTCACGAAGTACAAATGATGTGACAAAGTGAAAATTTGACTAAGTTTAGTCGAATAATTAAAGTAGTCAACGAGAATGAGTTTATGTTGATTAGTTAATGTATAATTAACTGGTATTGTGTATATGAATGGTATGTAGGATTTAATTCAAAGAACGTGTTTAGTTAAAGTGTAATCTACGCATGAGGCAAGTTTCTTAACTCTATCTTTTACATTGAGAAAATTTCCTAAATTTAAACTATTATTCAAGTTCGAGTATTATATTAAAGATTGATTATCTTTCAAAGCATGATTCAGTTATACAATAATTGTTCTATTGTATATTTCTTGAGATTATTAATCATATTGAATATCGTTATTGTCAAACTTTTTAGACTAGTGAACCTTACTGATTCAGCTAGTCCTTAGTTGATGAGCGTTCTAAATTTCAGAACCCTTGATGAATAATCCAAACCAAACTTCCTTTGGTGCGGACTCGAATGTCAAACTGAGATGAACAACGCTGTATAGGGGATTATTTACGCTTTAGCGTTAAGATATTGTGCACAGTATGGTACTAAGGGCTGATCCCCCTAAGTACGAGAAGAAGGTCCATAGTCTTATGACTGTTAAAGGTTTCAAGTATAATCCTTGATAACCTAGGACATAGTTCAAGGTCTTATGACCCTCAGAATTCTTTTGATTCTTGTTATTCACTCTTGATTCAAAAGTTGAGCTCTTATTCAGACGTCTTTGATTTATTCGCATGTTATTATACTGTTATTTCATTATTATACTTGTGGGCATTTGTGCTCACTCTTGCTTAATAATAACATTGCAGTTAAGAACGAAAGAAGCGATGAACCCTCCACTAGTAAGGGCAAGGGCAAAGTTAGCAAATGATGAAGACCTGTTATTTATTAACTGATGTAATTGTTTAAGACTTGAGTTATGTTGATGTTAAGACTTATTTATTTAGAATTCCGCACAGATGTTTTAAGGTTAGAGTAACCTGAGATTTATTTATGATTCAGTTGATGTAACCCTTAAGGGAAGAGATTTTATTATGAGTTCTATCTACTGTATGGTTTGATATTATTTATGGGTAGATAGATAGATGATGCTTGTACAGTGAACACCAAATCCCGTGGAATCGAAGTACCCGGATTTGGGGGTGTCACAGGTTGGTATCAGAGCTGTAGGTTATGAACCTTAGGTGGGGGAAACAACCTTAGGTAGTAGCCTTATAGAAGAAGATAGTAATTAAAAACTCTTATCGAGTTCTAAGAAATGAATTTTTGTAATTCATTTAAGATAATAAAATACATTATGTGTTTATGTGTTAAGTATGCGTTAGATAGTATGACTTAGTAACTAATACTTAAAATTTTGTTGTCAGGATGACGAATGATGGAGAAGCTAGTCAAGCTGAGGAGGAGCCCCGAGACATTCATGTCGTTAGGGAGCAGCTGGTGCAGAGGGTTTCATCTCCATTGATCACCGTTGTTGGTCAGGAGCATGAACCTGAGATTGATCCTGAGGAGGATCCTGAGGAGGAGTTTGATGAGGAGGAAGAAGAAGAGGAGCTACCACGGTACACTGTTGATGCTGAGATGTATGACACACTATATGACCGTAATGTTGAGTTACAAGATGAGGTTCAGGAATTGACTGAGCGAGCGACTGTTCAGCAGTCTACTTTAGAGGAGAAGGATAGAGAGATTGTGACCCTTCATACACGTTTAGGAAACGTGGAGTGGGATCTGGTTCATGAGAAGGGTCAAACCGAAGATAAGACCGAGGAGATAGAGAAGCTGAAGAAGGAACTGAAGGAAACCTCCGGAAGACTGAAAATAGCAAAGGAAGGATGGGTAAGAGAATCACATCGAGCTGATCGTGCAGAAGATGATAGTCGTGCAAAGAAGGCAAAGCTTGAAGACACGTACGCCACACTTAATCATGCGATGGATGAGGTTCAAGAGCGAGTGTTAAGGTACCCCATCCAGTTTGAAGGACTTCCATCGTATATGTTGGATCGCAGGACGATGTCTCGTATCATGAATGAGGAGCGTGGCAAGGCTATTGAGCACCTTGGAAGACAGGAATAGAATCTGTTTATTTATGTGAAAGACTTATATAGTTTTATGTAAATTCCGATGTGTTTATGAACTAAGGAATATGTTAATATTTGAATGTTTTAAATCCTGTGGATTCTTTATTCCAGGATAGATGATGTAAATAGCAGTATGCTATAGTTTAATGTTAAAACTTTTTATTTGAATGAAAAGATATCAAGTGTTTGAGATGATGTGTTAAGTGATATGTTAAATTGTTGAGTAATGTCTTAACTATGTAGAGAAATAAATAAAGTTCTAATAAACGTTTACTTAACAGAAAAATGCCGCCAAGGAGAAGACAACAACGTCAACCGGCTCAGGAAGGGTCAACCAATAATAACAATAATGCCAACGTTAATCCAGTTCAACAGCTAGTTAATTTACTAACTGGAGTCATGAATAACCAACCGCAAGCTCCACCTAGCACAACGTTTAAGGATTTTAAGGCGGTGGGACCGCCAGAGTTCAAAGGTTCCAGAAACCCGATCGAGGCTCAAACGTGGGTGATGGAAATGGAGAAGGTTTTCGACGTTGCTAGGGTTCGAGAAGATCAGAAGACCGTTTTTGCGACATTTATGCTGAAGTCTGAGGCTAGCTACTGGTGGCAGGCAAACAAGATGCGAGGAGGTGAAGGTGTAATTACGTGGGAGAGATTCAAAGAGATGTTTTTCGAAATGTATTTCCCAGCTAGTTCGCAGAATCAGATGGAGGTGTAATTTCTGGAACTGAAACAGGGAAACATGAGCGTGCCTGAATAAGCGGCTAAATTCAATGAGTTGGCAAGGTTTGCCCCGTATCAAGTACACACTGACGAGAGGAAAGCCAGACGATTCGAACAAGGACTGAAGCCTTGGGTATACAGCAAGGTATCAATGTTTCAACTTAACTCGTTTGCAGGAGTTTTGGAAAAGGCCATTCTCGCGGAAGGAGGAAGTGATGCAGTGACTAAGTACAACCAAGAACAAAAAAAGAAAAAGAGTGAGAATGAAGGTAATAACAAGACTGGTGGAAGTAATACTGTGAATAATAATAATCAGAAGAGGAAGTGGACGGATAACTCAACAGCTGGAAGTCAACACGGAGGGCAGAAAAAGAAGATAGAAGCATGTCCGACTTGCGGCAAGGCACATCTAGGAGTTTGTTTGAAGGGAAAGAGAGTGTGCTACAATTGTGGTCAGGAAGGCCACATAGCACCAAATTGTCCAAACCCAAAGAAGGGTGCTTGTTTCAACTGTGGTTCGAAAGATCATTTAGCAAGAGACTATCCCAAGAAGGGATCGGGAGGATCAGGACAAGGAGGAAATCGGAGAAATAGCAGTGGAAATACCTTAACCATCACCGGACCACCTGCAACAAACCGACCAACCGCCAGAACTTTCAATATGACGGTGCAGGATGCAATCCAGTCTCGTGATGTGGTGTCAGGTATCATTCCGATCAATGAAATTAATGCTTACGTTTTATTTGATTCAGGTGCTACTTGTTCCTTTATATCCGATGACTTTGCTAGTAGTTTAGACTTGCTTAAGGATGAATTGGAATATCCCATGATTATAGAAATTGCGAATAGAGAGATAATTCCCGTTAAGCATGTGTATAAGAATTGTAGAGTGGATATTAAGGGTAATATCATGAACGTAGATCTTATCCCTATTCGATTGGGGGAATTCGACGTTATATTGGGTATGGATTGGTTATCCAATTATGGGTCTGTAATTGACTGCCAAAAGAAGCGTATTAACCTTATGACTCCGTCAAATGTTGTGTTTTATGGTAGCAAATCGCCTAGACAAGCGAGTTATCTGACGATGTCTCAGGCCAGGAAGTTATTAAGACAAGGTTGTGTAGGATATTTAGCTTACATAGTCGACAGTTGAAAAGAGAACTCGAAGGTAGAGGAGATACCGATTGTGAGGGACTTCGTCGATGTATTTTCAAACGATTTGCCAGGACTCCCACCAGAAAGAGAAGTAGACTTTGTGATTGATTTGGCGCCCGGAACTGCTCCAATATCGATGGCACCATACCGAATGGCGCCAGTAGAGATGAAGGAATTAATGGTTCAACTACAAGAATTGTTGGACAAAAAGTACATTCAACCGAGCGTATCGCCGTGGGGAGCGCCGGTGTTGTTCGTGAAAAAGAAGGACAGATTGATGAGGCTCTGCATTGACTACAGAGAATTAAATAAGGTCACGATTAAGAATAGATATCCATTACCGAGGATCGATGATCTGTTTGATCAATTGAAGGGAGCAAAATACTTTTCCAAGATTGACTTGAGGAGTGGTTATCACTAACTGAAGGTGAGGCCAGAGGATGTACCGAAGACAGCGTTTCGAACGCGATATGGTCATTATGAGTTTTTAGTAATGTCGTTTGGTCTTACGAATGCTCCTGCAGCATTTATGGGACTAATGAACGGTGTATTCAAGCCGTTTTTGGACAAATTCGTGGTGGTATTTATAGACGACATTTTCGTATATTCCAAAACCAAAGAGGAACATGAAGAACACTTGAGGTTAACGTTGGAAGTATTGAGAAGGGAGAAGTTGTATGCTAAATTTTTGAAATGCGAATTCTGGATCGAGAGAGTACAATTTCTTGGTCACGTAATCGATAAAGATGGAATTTCGTTAGATCCATCCAAAGTAGAAGCTGTGATTAACTGGGATCAGCCGAGAACTCCGTCAGAAGTAAGAATTTTTCTTGGATTAGCAGGATATTATAGAAGATTCATACAAGATTTTTCTAAGATCGCAACTCCGTTAACAAATTTAACTCGAAAAGCTGTGAAATTTGTTTGGACGGAGAAGTGTGAGGAGAGTTTTCAAGAATTAAAGAAGAGGTTGAGTATAGCGCCTGTGTTATCTCTTCCGGATGATACAGGAAATTTTGTTGTTTTTAGCGATGCGTCGCATAAAGGACTTGGCTGTGTGCTGATGCAAAACGGCAAAGTCATTGCGTATGCATCACGGCAGTTGAAGGATTACGAGAAGGGTTACCCAACCTATGATTTGGAGTTAGCTGCAGTTATTTTTGCTTTGAAAATTTGGAGGCACTATCTATACGGGAAGAAGTGTGAAATATATACGGACCACAAGAGTCTGAAATATATTTTTACACAGAAAGATTTGAATATGCGTCAAAGAAGATGGTTGGAATTAATCAAGGATTATGACTGTGAGATTTTATACCATCCGGGTAAGGCTAATGTGGTTGCCGACGCCTTAAGTAGAAAGGGTCGTGAGAAATTGATGATGTTGACTGCTCAGCAGGAGCTAATTGCAGATATGGAGAAACTGGAGTTAGAAGTGAAGTATCCTATGGAGATTGATGAGAGGCTATTTCAGATGCAATCTGGTACAACTCTACTAGATAGAGTGAAGGAGGCTCAGCTTCAGGATGATGAATGCAAAAAGGTAACAATGAAGATATCTGAAGGAACCAAACCAAGATTTAAGATGGATAAGGAAGGAATATTGAGATTTGAAAGCAGAATTTGGGTTCCGCCAGTACAAGAAATTAAGGAAGAAATTTTGAGTGAGGCTCATAGTTCAAGATATTCGATTCACCCTGGTAGTACAAAAATGTACCAAGATCTTCGATAACATTTCTGGTGGCCGAATTTGAAACGTGATGTTGCAAAATGTGTTGCCAAATGCCTGACATGTCAGGAAGTTAAAGCAGAACATCAGAGACCAAGTGGATTGTTACAACCGTTGGAGATCCCAGAATGGAAATGGGAACATATTACGATGGACTTCGTGGTTGGCCTTCCGACGACTCAGAAAAGCTACGACGCAGTATGGGTTATCGTTGACCGACTGACGAAATCCGCGCACTTCCTTCCTATCAAAATCAGATTTAACTTAGATCAGTTGGCAAGATTATATGTGAAAGAGATTGTTTCGAGGCACGGAGTACCGGTGTCTATTGTTTCCGATAGGGATCCGCGCTTCACATCAAATTTTTGGAAACGTCTTCAGGAATGCATGGGTACACAACTGCGAATGAGTATAGCTTACCACCCTCAAACAGACGGACAGAGCGAACGAACGATTCAAACACTGGAAGGTATGTTACGAGCCTGTGTAATGGACTTCAAAGAAAATTGGGATGATCACCTACCGTTGGTAGAGTTCGGCTACAACAATAGTTACCACGCTAGTATTGGTATGCCGCCTTACGAAGCGTTATACGGCAGAAAGTGCAGAACTCTGCTTTATTGGGATGAAGTTGGTGAAAGACAATTACTAGGGCCAGAATTGGTACAGCAGACGGCATAAATAGTCAAAGTGATCCGAGCACGACTAGTAGCAGCTCAAGATCAACAGAAGAAATACGCTGATCCACATCGTAAAAATATCGAGTTTGAACCAGGTAGTTATGTTTTCTTGAAGGTCTCTCCCTGGAAGGGAAAGATCAGGTTCGGAAAGAAAGGAAAATTGAGCCCAAGATTTATTGGACCCTTTGAAGTACTGTGAAGAATTGGAGAAGTTGCGTACGAGGTAGCCTTACCTCCAGCACTCGAGAATATCCACAACGTCTTCTATGTTTCTGTGTTACGACCTTACAAACCTGATTACAAGCATGTAATTGAATACGAACCCCTGCATTTTGAGAAAGACTTATCTTATGAAGAAATTCCTGTCCAAATTGTCGACCGAAAAGAACAAGTTCTGAGAAATAAAGTAATACCTTCTGTTAAGGTAATTTGGAGGAACCACAACGCTGAAGAAGCTACGTGGGAACTCGAAGAGAATATGATGAAGAATTACCCTCATTTATTTACTTAATTATGTGTATGCGATTCTGGGGGCAGAATCTTTGTAAGGGGGGAGAAAAATATAACGGGTCGAAATTATTGAGTCGTGATTCTGAGGACAGAATCCTTTTAAGGGGGGAAAGATGTGACGAACGAGAATTTTATAATTTAATTTTAATATTTATTGAATTAAATAAATATTTTTCGATGATTTAATTATTAGGTTTAATAATTAATCGATGCAATTGTGGTAGATTAAGTTAATTTTATGTGTTACATTTATTAAATTAATGTAGAGAATTTTATTATGTAATTATGTGAGGTTAATGAATTAAATGAATTATTTAATTAAGCATGATGTTACTTTAATTAATGTAATTATTAATTAAAGATTTAATAAATTGATATTATTTATTAATGAGATATTTAATTATGTGACTATGTGAATTTATGAGGAATTATCATATTTTATTTATATTAAATTAAATAAGATATTTGAATTGGGTGTGACATGAATTAAACTATATGATAAAAGGTTTTATTAAAATAATGAGCTTTGAACTTAATTGCTAGCCAAACATGGCCTTAGTAGTGGTTACTAGCAGTTGCCCATGATTGGGCCAACTGACCTCTCGACGCTCAGTTTATTAACTAGTCGACGTCTTCTCCTTCTTCATTTTTTCCTAAGTCTGATAAAGCACAGAGAGAAAATTTAGAAGTCTGAGAGAAATTTGAGTGTGTGATTAACAGGTTGTTGAGAAAGGATCATCCGATCATTTCTTCCATTATTTATAACTCTGGGTAATTCTCTCCAACCCAATTTCAAAGTTACGTCTTTTTAGTTTTCATAAAATGGCTTCACAGTTTTCTGTAAATCCTTGTAGATTGGAATATGATATGATTGTAAGTTTATATGTGTGTTATGTTATATCAAATTGTGTTTAATTATGTATATGTTGTAAACCATATCATCAAATTCATGAAAGCATGTCGTACGTATGTTTTTTTTTCAAAATAAACAGAGTACGTGTTATGGCCATATGGCCATATATGTGATAATTGATGTATTGATTATATATTATCCCTAAAATTTACACCCTTATATTATTGAGCATGTTAATACGAAGAGATCAAGCCTTAAACGAACGGATTCGGTGTTATAACGAATCCGTACGGCTAAATTATGTGTTTTGTTCAAAAACTTCAAGAACATCAAGAACAGTCCAATTTTACATGATTTAAATATGTGATTATATGTTTTAATGGGTTAAAATCACTTTATATATGTTGGGTTATGATTATACATGAATTATAACATGTGGGTATATGTGATTTGGTGAAATTAGTGTTAAAAATGGGTTGTTTTCGCTGAACTCTGTGTTCTTCGCGAACTGAGAATCAGTTTCTGGAGTCTCGCGCCGCGGTGCCAACTCTAGAACTGAAGTCCCGCGCCGCAGCGCCACTGCACCACAGCGCCAGAGACCCAAGCCACGGCGCCATAGCGCCGCAGCGCCAAGGGCCCGGCCACAGCGCCACCGCGCCGCAGCGCGACTCCTTAGCACATTAGTGGCGCCGCAGCGCCACTCTCCAGAAAATTCAGAAATGAGATTTTAAAATGTTTACGACTATCAATGTGTTAGTGGATTAATGTAATGAACAAGTAAACATGTTATAGGTATAATGTGATATTAAAATAGATGTGTAACATGTAAATAACATAATTACATGTGATTTGAATTATTAAATTACATAATTAGTTTGGTAATTCACGAAGTACAAATGATGTGACAAAGTGAAAATTTGACTAAGTTTAGTCGAATAATTAAAGTAGTCAACGAGAATGAGTTTATGTTGATTAGTTAATGTATAATTAACTGGTATTGTGTATATGAATGGTATGTAGGATTTAATTCAAAGAACGTGTTTAGTTAAAGTGTAATCTACGCATGAGGCAAGTTTCTTAACTCTATCTTTTACATTGAGAAAATTTCCTAAATTTAAACTATTATTCAAGTTCGAGTATTATATTAAAGATTGATTATCTTTCAAAGCATGATTCAGTTATACAATAATTGTTCTATTGTATATTTCTTGAGATTATTAATCATATTGAATATCGTTATTGTCAAACTTTTTAGACTAGTGAACCTTACTGATTCAGCTAGTCCTTAGTTGATGAGCGTTCTAAATTTCAGAACCCTTGATGAATAATCCAAACCAAACTTCCTTTGGTGCGGACTCGAATGTCAAACTGAGATGAACAACGCTGTATAGGGGATTATTTACGCTTTAGCGTTAAGATATTGTGCACAGTATGGTACTAAGGGCTGATCCCCCTAAGTACGAGAAGAAGGTCCATAGTCTTATGACTGTTAAAGGTTTCAAGTATAATCCTTGATAACCTAGGACATAGTTCAAGGTCTTATGACCCTCAGAATTCTTTTGATTCTTGTTATTCACTCTTGATTCAAAAGTTGAGCTCTTATTCAGACGTCTTTGATTTATTCGCATGTTATTATACTGTTATTTCATTATTATACTTGTGGGCATTTGTGCTCACTCTTGCTTAATAATAACATTGCAGTTAAGAACGAAAGAAGCGATGAACCCTCCACTAGTAAGGGCAAGGGCAAAGTTAGCAAATGATGAAGACCTGTTATTTATTAACTGATGTAATTGTTTAAGACTTGAGTTATGTTGATGTTAAGACTTATTTGTTTAGAATTCCGCACAGATGTTTTAAGGTTAGAGTAACCTGGGATTTATTTATGATTCAGTTGATGTAACCCTTAAGGGAAGAGATTTTATTATGAGTTCTATCTACTGTATGGTTTGATATTATTTATGGGTAGATAGATAGATGATGCTTGTACAGTGAACACCAAATCCCGTGGAATCGAAGTACCCGGATTTGGGGGTGTCACAGGTTGGTATCAGAGCTGTAGGTTATGAACCTTAGGTGGGGGAAACAACCTTAGGTAGTAGCCTTATAGAAGAAGATAGTAATTAAAAACTCTTATCGAGTTCTAAGAAATGAATTTTTGTAATTCATTTAAGATAATAAAATACATTATGTGTTTATGTGTTAAGTATGCGTTAGATAGTATGACTTAGTAACTAATACTTAAAATTTTGTTGTCAGGATGACGAATGATGGAGAAGCTAGTCAAGCTGAGGAGGAGCCCCGAGACATTCATGTCGTTAGGGAGCAGCTGGTGCAGAGGGTTTCATCTCCATTGATCACCGTTGTTGGTCAGGAGCATGAACCTGAGATTGATCCTGAGGAGGATCCTGAGGAGGAGTTTGATGAGGAGGAAGAAGAAGAGGAGCTACCACGGTACACTGTTGATGCTGAGATGTATGACACACTATATGACCGTAATGTTGAGTTACAAGATGAGGTTCAGGAATTGACTGAGCGAGCGACTGTTCAGCAGTCTACTTTAGAGGAGAAGGATAGAGAGATTGTGACCCTTCATACACGTTTAGGAAACGTGGAGTGGGATCTGGTTCATGAGAAGGGTCAAACCGAAGATAAGACCGAGGAGATAGAGAAGCTGAAGAAGGAACTGAAGGAAACCTCCGGAAGACTGAAAATAGCAAAGGAAGGATGGGTAAGAGAATCACATCGAGCTGATCGTGCAGAAGATGATAGTCGTGCAAAGAAGGCAAAGCTTGAAGACACGTACGCCACACTTAATCATGCGATGGATGAGGTTCAAGAGCGAGTGTTAAGGTACCCCATCCAGTTTGAAGGACTTCCATCGTATATGTTGGATCGCAGGACGATGTCTCGTATCATGAATGAGGAGCGTGGCAAGGCTATTGAGCACCTTGGAAGACAGGAATAGAATCTGTTTATTTATGTGAAAGACTTATATAGTTTTATGTAAATTCCGATGTGTTTATGAACTAAGGAATATGTTAATATTTGAATGTTTTAAATCCTGTGGATTCTTTATTCCAGGATAGATGATGTAAATAGCAGTATACTATAGTTTAATGTTAAAACTTTTTATTTGAATGAAAAGATATCAAGTGTTTGAGATGATGTGTTAAGTGATATGTTAAATTGTTGAGTAATGTCTTAACTATGTAGAGAAATAAATAAAGTTCTAATAAACGTTTACTTAACAGAAAAATGCCGCCAAGGAGAAGACAACAACGTCAACCGGCTCAGGAAGGGTCAACCAATAATAACAATAATGCCAACGTTAATCCAGTTCAACAGCTAGTTAATTTACTAACTGGAGTCATGAATAACCAACCGCAAGCTCCACCTAGCACAACGTTTAAGGATTTTAAGGCGGTGGGACCGCCAGAGTTCAAAGGTTCCAGAAACCCGATCGAGGCTCAAACGTGGGTGATGGAAATGGAGAAGGTTTTCGACGTTGCTAGGGTTCGAGAAGATCAGAAGACCGTTTTTGCGACATTTATGCTGAAGTCTGAGGCTAGCTACTGGTGGCAGGCAAACAAGATGCGAGGAGGTGAAGGTGTAATTACGTGGGAGAGATTCAAAGAGATGTTTTTCGAAATGTATTTCCCAGCTAGTTCGCAGAATCAGATGGAGGTGTAATTTCTGGAACTGAAACAGGGAAACATGAGCGTGCCTGAATAAGCGGCTAAATTCAATGAGTTGGCAAGGTTTGCCCCGTATCAAGTACACACTGACGAGAGGAAAGCCAGACGATTCGAACAAGGACTGAAGCCTTGGGTATACAGCAAGGTATCAATGTTTCAACTTAACTCGTTTGCAGGAGTTTTGGAAAAGGCCATTCTCGCGGAAGGAGGAAGTGATGCAGTGACTAAGTACAACCAAGAACAAAAAAAGAAAAAGAGTGAGAATGAAGGTAATAACAAGACTGGTGGAAGTAATACTGTGAATAATAATAATCAGAAGAGGAAGTGGACGGATAACTCAACAGCTGGAAGTCAACACGGAGGGCAGAAAAAGAAGATAGAAGCATGTCCGACTTGCGGCAAGGCACATCTAGGAGTTTGTTTGAAGGGAAAGAGAGTGTGCTACAATTGTGGTCAGGAAGGCCACATAGCACCAAATTGTCCAAACCCAAAGAAGGGTGCTTGTTTCAACTGTGGTTCGAAAGATCATTTAGCAAGAGACTATCCCAAGAAGGGATCGGGAGGATCAGGACAAGGAGGAAATCGGGGAAATAGCAGTGGAAATACCTTAACCATCACCGGACCACCTGCAACAAACCGACCAACATCCAGAACTTTCAATATGACGGTGCAGGATGCAATCCAGTCTCGTGATGTGGTGTCAGGTATCATTCCGATCAATGAAATTAATGCTTACGTTTTATTTGATTCAGGTGCTACTTGTTCCTTTATATCCGATGACTTTGCTAGTAGTTTAGACTTGCTTAAGGATGAATTGGAATATCCCATGATTATAGAAATTGCGAATAGAGAGATAATTCCCGTTAAGCATGTGTATAAGAATTGTAGAGTGGATATTAAGGGTAATATCATGAACGTAGATCTTATCCCTATTCGATTGGGGGAATTCGACGTTATATTGGGTATGGATTGGCTATCCAATTATGGGTCTGTAATTGACTGCCAAAAGAAGCGTATTAACCTTATGACTCCGTCAAATGTTGTGTTTTATGGTAGCAAATCGCCTAGACAAGCGAGTTATCTGACGATGTCTCAGGCCAGGAAGTTATTAAGACAAGGCTGTGTAGGATATTTAGCTTACATAGTCGACAGTCGAAAAGAGAACTCGAAGGTAGAGGAGATACCGATTGTGAGGGACTTCGTCGATGTATTTTCAAACGATTTGCCAGGACTCCCACCAGAAAGAGAAGTAGACTTTGTGATTGATTTGGCGCCCGGAACTGCTCCAATATCGAATGCACCATACCGAATGGCGCCAGTAGAGATGAAGGAATTAATGGTACAACTACAAGAATTGTTGGACAAAAAGTACATTCAACCGAGCGTATCTCCGTGGGGAGCGCCGGTGTTGTTCGTGAAAAAGAAGGACGGATTGATGAGGCTCTGCATTGACTACAGAGAATTAAATAAGGTCACGATTAAGAATAGATATCCATTACCGAGGATCGATGATCTGGTTGATCAATTGAAGGGAGCAAAATACTTTTCCAAGATTGACTTGAGGAGTGGTTATCACTAACTGAAGGTGAGGCCAGAGGATGTACCGAAGACAGCGTTTCGAACGCGATATGGTCATTATGAGTATTCATTAATGGTCATGATCATGCCAACAACTGTCCATCAATGCACTACGGGCCAATGAGGACTTTTACCACATCATTTGTAACATTACGGTCATGATTACACCGAATAATCCCTGGTCATAATCATACCAAGTCCATCTATGCACTACAGGCCACAGATGACTTTCAACAGAATATAAACATCTGGATGATGACAATGATATAAGAATTCAATAAAACAAGTTCAAGAATTAATTTATCCAGGAATTAATAACGTCCAAATTGTCAACATGATACTGCTTTGTTGAGTAAACTTCAAGACTGATCAGGAGAATATTTTCATGAATAGATACTAGATGAAGCGCAAATGTCAAGGATATTCCACAAATTTCATGGAGTATAGAAGTCAAAACTTAACCAACTGAGTACAATAAAGAATGGAATAACAAAAGAAATCACCATGCATGCGATAGACCGCACAGACAGGTTATTCCAGCAGAATAATAATTAATGGAACCAGGTCCGGCATAAACGCACAGACAGGATATTCCGACAGAATAATAAATAATGGAACCAGGTCAGGTGTAAAACACACAGACAAGATGTTCCAACAGAATAATAACAAAGACGGAACCAGGTCCGGTGTAAAACACACAGACATGATGTTCCAACAGAATAATAATAAAAATGAAACCAGGTCCGGTGTAAAACACACAGACAGGATGTTCCAACAGAATAATAATAAAAACGGAACCAGGTCCGGTGTAAAACACACAGACAGGATGTTCCAACAGAATAATAGAAGAATGTCACCAAGTATAGGGTATTCCGCATATATAGGTTATTCCAACAGAATAATAAAGAAATGGAATAACAAAAATTCTCTTCTTGAATACAAAAGAATAATATCCCTTACCGTTTTAAAGAAGAGCTGAAATAAGGAAGTAGTTAAGTAGCAGAATACTCTTCTTCTCTCTCTCTATAGTTTCTCTCTATAGTTTCTCTCTCTAGAGTTCAGTGAATTCGTAAGAAATAATGAAGGAATGAGCTGCTATTTATAGAAAAATAGAATGCATAGTAACTAATCCATGAACGGTCCAGATTGATTACTTTAATCTGACGGTCCATATTTAAAGAAAATTTTTTTAAATAAAATATAATATATTCTATTTATAGAATAACTTTAATAAAGTATTCTGTTTTATATAAAAAGATGTTTCTGTTTTATTACGTTAATAATACGAATAAAACAAAACGTCATTATCGCTAAATAATTCATATTATTAACTGACAATAATTGAATCAAACTGAGTGACTTCTCACATAAGCATTAATAATCAATACCGTGTGCTACTATGCAACCACACGTATTACTGTACTTTTACTACCGAGTAGTTCAACAGTAACAATGGTAAAGCTTTCGCCGTTATTTTTAATAAAATATTTTTGTCGTTTTCTCAATCCGACAATAATTCCGTTGTGGGGTCCACCAATGATTGTGCCGTTGTAAGAATATTTCCTGTTAAAACGAATATTCCCCCGGCCAATCGAATATTATATAACAACTTGCGTACTTTGCAAAATTTATAAATATTACCCACAACTATAACATTATATCAAATTAACTCCATAATATTCAAAAATGATATTTATAAAAAATTTATCTTTATTTATAAAAGTTGGGGTCTTACAACCTCCCCTTCTTATGAAATTTCGCCCTCGAAATTAGGGTACGTACCTGGTATGTCGAAGAGGTAAGGATACCTTGATTTCATTTCAGATTCTAACTCCCAAGTCATTTCCTCAATATCGTGATTTCTCCACAAAACTTTGACTTGAAGTATAACCTTGGAGCGTAGAATATGTTCTTTCTTATCCAAGATTTGAACAGAAACTTCTTTATACGTCAAATCTTCCGCTATTTCGTCCGGTTCTAACTCAATAATGTGGTTCGGGTCTTCCACATATTTGCGTAACATGGATATGTGAAAAACGTTATGAACACAAGACATACTTGGCGGTAAAGCAAGTCTATAGGCCACAGTTCCTACCCGATCGAGGATTAAAAATGGGCCGATGAATCGAGGATTGAGCTTTCCTCTCTTTTCAAATCTCGTAACTCCTTTCTATGGAGCAACACGTAAGAACACATGATCTCCTACATCAAATTCCACGTCCTTTCGATGAAGATCAGCATAACTCTTTTGTCGATCTTGTGAGATTTTTATATGTTATCGGATCATTTGAATCTTTTCTGTAGTCATACGTACCAACTCCGGTCCCAACAACGTTGCTTCACCCACCTCATCCCAGCATACTGGAGAACGACATTTTCTTCCATACAATGCTTCGAATGGAGCCATGCCAATACTTGCTTGATAACTGTTGTTGTAGGAAAACTCCACCAATGGAAAGAGCTTGTCCCAACTTCCCCTGAAGTCAAAGACACAGAGTCTTAATAGATCTTCAAGAGTTTGAATAGTCCTCTCTGATTGTCCGTCCGTCTGAGGATGATATGCTGAACTAAATCATAAATCCGTGCCCATAGCTTTTTGTAAACTAACCCAAAATCGTGAAGTGAATCTTGGGTCTCGATCAAAAACTATGGATACTGGCATACCATGCAGTCTTACAATCTCGTTTATGTACATACGAGCAAGACGTTCAAGTGTATAAGTTTCTCGTATCGGTAAGAAATGAGCAGACTTGGTCAATCTATCAACAATGACCCAAATCGCATCTATACCTTGAGAAACCTTAGGAAGACCGGTAACGAAATCCATGGTAATGTGCTCCCACTTCTATTCTGGAATTTTAAGTGGTTGCAATGGACTTTTTGGTACTTGATGCTCCGCTTTGACTCGTTGACAAGTTAGACACCTTGAGATAAACAACGCCATCTCTCTCTTCATATTGCTCCACCAAAATGTATGACGAAGATCATGATACATTTTGGTACTTCCAAGATGGATTGCAAACGGTGTGTTGTGCGCCTCCATCATGATTTCATACTTTAAATCAGGGTTGTTAGGAACACAAAGTCTGGAGTTGACTCGAAGTATTCCTTCTTCATCGATTCTTACTTCCGGCATAGAACCTTTTTGCACTTTCTTCCTCATACGCATCAGCTCCAGGTATGTAGCTTGAGCAGCTTTAACTTTATCGATTAAAGTTGGTTCTACTCGTATATTCGCCATCATCACATGGGTCCCTAGAGTCTTTAACTCTATCTCCATCCTTTGCAAGTCACACAAAATGGGCCTTTGTGTTGACAATATTGCACTCGTACTTGCATATGATCTTTGTAAGACCCCAAATTATTAATAAATGAAATTTAAATTCCCTCTATTTATTATTTTGAAATAGTAAGTGTTAAATTGATTAATGAGGTTAGTTATGGGTAACATGCGCAAATATTTCAAATAGGCAGGTGGTTATAAAATATTCATTGTTGTCGGAGAATATTCGTTTGGTCGTGGAATATTCTTCCTGTCGGGAAATATTCGTACGACAGCGCAGTCTTTTGTGGGCCCCATAACGGAAAGCGATTGGACGAAGAAAACGACAAGTATATGTTGTTTATTAATAACGGCGTAGTTGTTACCGTTAATACTGTTGGAATACTCGGTGGTTAAAACACAGTAATACGCGTTGTTACACAGTAGCACACTGTATTGCACCAATTATTGATTCTTACGTAAGAAGGCACTACTCAATAATGGTTACAGTAATTACTGTTCAGTATTTTATTTTATTGATTCAATAATTGCTGCGTTGATATTTTATATTACTGTTGTTTCAATAATTGTCACTACACAGTATTTCCCATTATCAGATCAATAATTCATATTATTTGAATAATATTATTAGATAACATTATTGGCAATGTCTAGAAAGTTCTGTCTAAGGAGAGGTTTGGTCATCTAATTGCGCGCCAGTAAGGAGAAATCCTTATTGGAAAGCCCCCTCTTTCCTGGGAACGACCTGGTTGTCATAAATGTGATTCTGTAATATTATTTGTGAATAATTAATTATTGATTCATATGATAAGGAAATATTTATTTTTGTGGATATAAATGAGGGATATATTTTTGTGGTTAAAAATGAAGGAGTTAATGTTGAGGTTTTTATCAGTATTTTTGTCGGAATGGAGGTATTAAAAATCAGGATTTTTGAGATATTTTGCGGGGGTTATAATTTTTAATCCGACCGTTGGATCGTGGTAATTTTTGGATATGTTATACATATATAAGTTGAGTATATGTCCACAAATTTTGAACCGTTAAAAATGAACGTATGATTTATTATGAATTTTACGAGATGACTGGTTCAGAAATTGTTGAATTTTCGGAGTTAATCATTTTGGTAGAAAATTCTAAAATTGGTGGGCCCCACTCTTGGTGAAGAAATGTGCTGAGATTTTCATTCAAATGTGGTGGGTGGGAATAGTAGCAGGTAAAGCCATCAGGTTGCAGGTTAAGTCTGCTTCGGCGTGCTAACATTTTTCTATAAATAGAGGGCTAAGTTAGAATTGAAAATCACACCAGAAACAAGTTTTCTCTCTTTCTCTCTCTAGATTATTGAGTGTATTTTGTGAGTATTTAGATACTTTGAGAGTTTCTATTCATCAGAGCAAATGTCTTTCAGCCTTATACCGGTATTCCGACCAGAAGTATTGTCTTTACGAGGTAAGGGATGTTATTTTATTCAAAAATGATATTATTTCTTCAATATCATTATGTCAAAATATTGGTTGGAAATTTTTATCAAATTTGGAACTTTTCACGTCGGGGTTACTATTCACGAGTTACTATTCACCGAAAAATAAAATTTTCTTCTTTTCGTCCAAAATATCTATTCTGGGTACTAGCTTTGATTGTATCCATGTTTTGATCATTCTTGAATTCTACTTCACTATGAATAATTATAAGGTATTTTTGGACATGAATAAATCGAAATACGAATCCTTAATATTTGTTATTTTGTTTCACTGGATTCGTTTTCTTTAAGATATTTTTCATCATCCTCAGTCCTAAATGATGATATTACTGAATATCTTTGGCCCGTAGTACAAAGATGAATGATTAACTGATGAATATCTTTGGCCCGTAGTGCAAAGATGAACAGGTGTTGAGATGAACATGACCGACTGGTGATACAAATGAATATCTTTGGCCTGTAGTGCAAAGATGAATATTTGATTAAAGATGGTTATTGATTGTTGTTACAGGGATAAAATATTGATGATGGACTTTTAAATCTTAGAAGATAGTAGAACTCATTCTCTACTTGACTCTTCTAATGGTTTGCTGTTTCCGTTGTAGTTATTGATTTAAAACTTGTTGTCTATTGTATTCTATTAGATTTTTCCCTGTTGAAGACTAACGATAATTTGTTCTGTATTATCTTAGTCATAATGTTCTTTACTGGGCTAGTTGAGTTCACCCTTTTCCTTTTTGTTCCATTTTTCTTAGGAGGCGAGAATGTAGCGAGTACTAGTCGGGATATGGAATGATAGTTCTAGAAGTTACTTTAGTAGTCCTCACCATTTTTGTGAAATAATGTATCAATAATTGTAATGAGGACTTATTTGAGTGTGGATATTGTCTAAATGACAATATTTGTATTTAAACTCACAGTTCTTGTGTTGTAATAATAAAGATGTAGTTGTTTCTGTACCATGTATTTTGGCGACTCAGAATGGGTGTTGTATACCTATTTTGGGGGCGTCACAGTTGGTATCAGAGCTTAGGGATATG
This sequence comes from Panax notoginseng, assembly GCA_016801055.1. Taxonomy (NCBI): domain Eukaryota; kingdom Viridiplantae; phylum Streptophyta; class Magnoliopsida; order Apiales; family Araliaceae; genus Panax; species Panax notoginseng. Next base: position 21,805,719 of record CM029014.1, read on the forward strand.
ATCTCTGGCGGAGATCGGAGAATAGAACTAGGAGGGGAGAGACGAATAAATCCTTCGCTAGTGTGTCCTACCTAAGCTTATTTATTGGTCAGTCATAATATAGGGGTATTATGTGATTTGTTAATTTATTTAATTAACCCTTGTTTTATGGCAATATTTGAGAATGTCGACTGAGAATGTTAACAGTGGAGTAAATGAGACCGTGGAGACACCAGTGCTTACCAACGAGGAGAACGTGCAACAGGCTGGCAATGTTCCTCCTGTGAACAACACCAATGAGCAGATGATGAATGATGGAATGTTTAGAAGTTTTTTGCAATTCATGCAAAACCAGACGAGGGAGACTCGTGTTCAAAATATAGGAGGAAATGATAGCAATTCACGGTTTGTCACAGCCAAACAGTTCAAAGAATTGGGACCACCAGAATTTAAGGGAAAGCCGGATCCGATCATGGCAAAAACGTGGGTCAAGCAAATTACCAAGATATTCGATGTCTTGGGATGCACGGAGGAACAGAAGGTTCCATTCGCCACCTTTATGTTTCGTGGCGAGGCAGATTACTGGTGGGAGTCTGTGAAGCGTACCCATCCAACTGCACTCAGCATGTCTTGGGAGACATTTCAGAAACTGTTCAATGACAAGTACTTTCCTGAAAGTATTCGTCATATGAAGGAGGTAGAGTTTATTAGACTGGAGCAGAATAACATGACGGTGTCTCAGTACGAGGCGAGGTTTGCAGAGTTGTCCAGGTTTGCACCTCATTTGGTGGAGAATGAGGAACGTATGACGAGGATGCTTTTGAGAGGTTTGAAACCTGGCATACGTCAATATCTCATTTCTCATAAACTTTCTCTCTATTCAGATGTTGTCAACAGGGCTCCATTATTAGAGCGAGATAATGAGTACGGTCAACTGAGGGACCACAACCAGGATCATATCGGTGACAGCAGTCATCAGAACAATGATAACCAGCGGAGAAAGAAAAATACAGACAAGAACGACAACCACTCTGGTGGTAATCGTGGCTATGAAAATAGAAGAAGCGAGTTGGGAGGAGATTTTAAAAAGAGGAGATTCAACAATGACAATACGAAGACGTCAGCACCAGCAGCAACTGGTTCCAAGGGAGGAGAACGACCACCGATTATATGCTATAAGTGCGGAAAAGAAGGACATATCAGCCCAAACTGCCCACAACAGTTTAAGGTATGTTATAATTGTGGAAAGGAAGAACATATCGCTCGAGATTGCACTATAGCAAAACCAAGTCCAGCGGGGATGGTGACTCAAAAAGCTGTCCCAGAAAAGATAAAGTCAACGGTTCCTGGAAGAGCGTTTGTCGTGACTGGTCAACATGCGAGGAACCCAAACGAGGTGATCACGGGTAAGCTAATCATAAATTCATGCGAAGTTTATACCTTATTAGATACCGGTTCTATCCATTCTTTTATCTCTCCTGCTTGTGCTCAACGTTTAAACTTGACTCCGGAGAAGTTAGACTTTGATTTATCTGTTGAGACTCCGTTAGGAGAAACTTTCATCACATCCACTGTTTATAAATCTTGTGTGATCCAAGTTGGCACCATCACCTTACCTGTTGACCTTATCTCTTTAAAGATACTTGCTTTTGATGTGATTTTAGGGATTGATTGGCTAACTACTCATCATGCCAAAATTGATTGTTTTCGTAAGGTTGTTAGTTTTCATATTCCTAACCAACCTGTTGTACGAATTCAAACAACTAAGCCATTAAAATCAATCACTGTTATATCAAGCCATAAAGCCATTCGTTTATTAAAAAATGGATTTCAAGCTTTCTTAGCCCATGTTATGGATTTGAATAAAGACACGTCAAATTTGAATAATATTCCTGTTGTTATTGACTTTCCTGACGTATTTCCTGAAGAACTTCCCGGTCTACCCCCGGAACGAGAAATTGAATTCTTTATTGATCTTGAACCTGGTACAAAGCCCATTTCTAAAACCCCATATCGAATGGCTCCTATTGAACTTTAGGAGTTAAAGGTCTAACTACAAGAGTTGTTGGACATCGGTTTCATTCGTCCTAGTACATCTCCTTGGGGTGCTCCTGTTTTATTTGTAAAGAAGAAAGACGGGAGTATGCGACTTTGTATTGATTACCGGGAATTAAACCATGTCACTATTAAGAATAGGTATCCGCTACCTCGTATTGATGACCTGTTTGACCAGTTACAAGGAGCACAATTCTTTTCAAAGATCGATCTTCGTTCTGGATATCATCAGCTGAAGGTTAAAACTGAGGATATTCTAAAGACTGCCTTCAGAACTCGGTACGGACATTATGAGTTCCTAGTCATGTCTTTTGGATTGACTAATGCTCCTGCGGCTTTCATGGATATGATGAACCGAGTATTCAAGGATTATTTGGATCAGTTCGTTGTTGTCTTTATTGATGACATCCTCATATATTCCAAAAGCCGTGAAGATCATGAGCATCATTTGAAGCTGGTACTCCAAAGGCTGCGTGAAAATAAGTTATATGCTAAGTTGAAGAAATGCGAGTTCTGGCTAGAGGAAGTAGCTTTCCTAGGGCAGGTGGTGTCAACACATGGAGTATCTGTTGATCCGGCGAAGATTGAAGCAATACAAAGTTGGGAGCAACCAAAGACGGTGACCGAAGTACGTAGCTTTCTGGGCTTAGCTGGTTATTATCGGAGATTCGTGGAAGGGTTTTCTCGAATCGCTACCCCGTTAACTCAGCTGACTCGAAAAGATATCAAATTCGTATGGAGCGAGGAATGCGAGAAGAGTTTTCAAGAGCTTAAGAGGAGACTCATTTCGGCACCTGTTCTGACAATACCATCTGGTTCAGATGGATTTGTTATCTACAGTGATGCTTCATGCAAAGGGTTAGGATGTGTTCTCATGCAACATGGGAAAGTCATAGCATATGCCTCGCGACAACTCAAAGAATATGAGAGGAATTATCCTACTCATGATTTGGAGTTGGCAGCAGTAGTTTTCGCGTTGAAGATCTGGAGGCACTACCTGTATGGGGAGAAAGTGGAGATCTATACAGATCATAAAAGCCTCAAATATTTCTTCACCCAAAAGGAACTCAACATGCGGCAGCGACGTTGGCTCGAGCTGTTGAAAGATTACGATCATACCATCCAATATCATCCTGGAAAAGCAAACGTAGTAGCTGACGCATTGAGTAGAAGATCATATGCGGGTACGAGTGCAATGTTGTTAACACAAAGGCCCATTTTGTATGACTTGTAAAGGATGGAGATAGAGATGAAGGCTCCAAGTACCCACATGATGATATCAAATATACGAGTAGAACCGACTTTAATCGATAAAGTTAAAGCTGCTCAAGCTACGGACATAGAGCTTATGCGTATGAAGAAGAAAGTGCAAGAAGGTTCTATTCCAGAAGCAAGAATCGATGAAGAAGGAATACTTCGAGTCCACTCCAGACTCTGTGTTCCTAACAATTCTGATTTGAAGTACAAGATCATGATGGAAGCACACAATACACCATTTGCAATTCATCCTGGAAGTACCAAAATGTATCGTGATCTTCGACATACATTTTGGTGGAATAATATGAAGAGAGAGATTGCAAAGTTTATCTCGAGGTGTTTAACTTGTCAACGTGTAAAGGCGGAACATCAAGTGCCAAAGGGTCCATTGCAACCACTTGAGATTCCGAAATGGAAGTGAGAACACATTACCATAGATTTCGTTACGGGTCTTCCCACGGTTTCTCAAGGCATAAATGTTATTTGGGTTATTGTTGATAGATTAACCAAGTCTGCTCATTTCTTGCCGATACGGGAGACTTATTCCCTTGAACGTCTTGCTCGTATATACGTAGATGAGATTGTGAGACTGCATGGCATGCCAGTATCCATAGTTTCGGATCGTGACCTAAGATTCACTTCAAGATTTTGGGTTAGCTTGCAAAAAGCTATGGGCACAGATTTACGATTTAGTTCAGCATACCATCCTCAAACGGACGGACAATCAGAGAGGACTATTCAAACTCTTGAAGATCTATTAAGACTTTGTGTCCTAGATTTCAAAGGGAGTTGGGATAAGTACCTACCATTGGTGGAATTCTCTTACAATAACAGTTATCAGGCAAGTATAGGTGTGGCCCCATTTGAAGCATTATATGGACGAAAGTGTCGCTCTCCAGTATGCTGGGACGAGGTGGGTGAAGCAACATTGTTGGGACCAGAGTTGGTACGCATGACTACAGAGAAGATCCAAACGATTCGACAACGTATACAAACGGCACAGGATCGACAAAAGAGTTATGCGGATCTTCATCGAAAGGATGTGGAATTTGACATTGGGGATCATGTATTGTTGCGTGTGGCTCCATGGAAAGGAGTTACAAGATTTGGGAAGAGAGAAAAGCTCAATCCACGATTTATTGGTCCATTTCAGATTCTTGACCTAGTAGGAAATGTGGCCTATAGACTCGCGTTACCTCCAAGTAAGTCTCGTGTTCATAATGTTTTTCATATATCTGTGTTACGTAAATATGTGAAAGACCCAGACCACGTTATTGAGTTAGAACCGGACGAGATAGCTGAAGACTTAACGTACGAAGAGGTACCTGTCAAGATCTTGGATAGAAAGGAGCATGTCCTACGCACGAAGGTCATACCACAAGTTAAAGTTTGTGGAGAAACCATGCTATTGAGGAAATGACCTGGGAGTTGGAAACGGAAATGAAAGCGAGGTATCCTTATCTTTTCAAAACACCAGGTACGTATGTCAATTTCGAGGACGAAATTTCATAAGGAGGGGAGGTTGTAAGACCCCAAATTATTAATAAATGAAATTTAAATTCCCTCTATTTATTATTTTGAAATAGTAAGTGTTAAATTGATTAATGAGGTTAGTTATGGGTAAAATGCATAAATATTTCAAATAAGCAGGTGGTTATAAAATATTCATTGTTGTCGGAGAATATTCGTTTGGTCGTGGAATATTCTTCCTGTCGGGGAATATTCGTACGACGGCGCAGTCTTTTGTGGGCCCCATAACGGAAAGAGATTGGACGAAAAAAACGACAAGTATATGTTGTTTATTAATAACGGCGTAGTTGTTACCGTTAATACTGTTGGAATACCCGGTGGTTAAAACACAGTAATACGCGTTGTTACACAGTAGCACACTGTATTGCACCAATTATTGATTCTTACGTAAGAAGGCACTACTCAATCATGGTTACAGTAATTACTGTTCAGTATTTTATTTTATTGATTCAATAATTGCTGCATTGATATTTTATATTACTGTTGTTTCAATAATTGTCACTACACAGTATTTCCCATTATTAGATCAATAATTCATATTATTTGAATAATATTATTAGATAACATTATTGGCAATGTCTAAAAAGTTCTGTCTAAGGAGAGGTTTGGTCATCTAATTGCGCGCCAGTAAGGAAAAATCCTTATTGGAAAGCCCCCTCTTTCCTGGGAACGGCCTGGTTGTCATAAATGTGATTCTGTAATATTATTTGTGAATAATTAATTATTGATTCATATGATAAGGAAATATTTATTTTTGTGGATATAAATGAGGGATATATTTTTGTGGTTAAAAATGAAGGAGTTAATGTTGAGGTTTTTATCAGTATTTTTGTCAGAATGGAGGTATTAAAATTCAGGGTTTTTGAGATATTTTGCGGGGGTTATAATTTTTAATCCGACCGTTGGATCGTGGTAATTTTTGGATATGTTATACATATATAAGTTGAGTATATGTCCACAAATTTTGAACCGTTAAAAATGAACGTATGATTTATTATGAATTTTACGAGATGACTGGTTCAGAAATTGTTGAATTTTCGGAGTTAATCATTTTGGTAGAAATTTCTAGAATTGGTGGGCCCCACTCTTGGTTGGTGAAGAAATGTGCTGAGATTTTCATTCAAATGTGGTGGGTGGAAATAGTAGCAGGTAAAGCCATCAGGTTGCAGGTTAAGTCTGCTTCGGCGTGCTAACATTTTTCTATAAATAGAGGGCTAAGTTATAATTGAAAATCACACCAGAAACAAGTTTTCTCTCTTTCTCTCTCTAGATTATTGAGTGTATTTTGTGAGTATTTAGATACTTTGAGAGTTTCTATTCATCAGAGCAAGTGTCTTTCATCCTTATACCGGTATTCCGACCAGAAGTACTGTCTTTACGAGGTAAGGGATGTTATTTTATTCAAAAATGATATTATTTCTTCAATATCATTATGCCAAAATATTGGTTGGAAATTTTTATCAATTTTAAAACTTTTCACGTCGGGGTTACTATTCATGAGTTACTATTCACGAGTTACTATTCACCGAAAAATAAAATTTTCTTCTTTTCGTCCAAAATATCTATTCTGGGTACTAGCTTTGATTGTATCCATGTTTTGATCATTCTTGAATTCTACTTCACTATGAATAATTATAAGGTATTTTTGGACATGGATAAATCGAAATACGAATCCTTAATATTTGTTATTTTGTTTCACTGGATTCGTTTTCTTTAAGATATTTTTCATCATCCTCAGTCCTAAATAATGATATTACTGAATATCTTTGGCCCGTAGTGCAAAGATGAATGATTAACTGATGAATATCTTTGGCCCGTAGTGCAAAGATGAATAGGTGTTGAGATGAACATGACCGACTGGTGATACAAATGAATATCTTTGGCCTGTAGTGCAAAGATGAATATTTGATTAAAGATGGTTATTGATTGTTGTTACAGGGATAAAATATTGATGATGGACTTTTAAATATTAGAAGATAGTAGAACTCATTCTCTACTTGACTCTTCTAATGGTGTGTTGTTTTCGCTGCAGTTATTGATTTAAAACTTGTTGTCTATTGTATTCTATTAGATTTTTCCCTGTTGAAGACTAACGATAATTTGTTCTGTATTATCTTAGTCATAATGTTCTTTACTGGGCTAGTTGAGCTCACCCTTTTCCTTTTTATTCCATTTTTCTCAGGAGGCGAGAATGTAGCGAGTACTAGTCGGGGTATGGAATGATGGTTCTAGAAGTTACTTTAGTAGTCCTCACCATTTTTGTGAAATAATATATCAATAATTGTAATGAGGACTTATTTGAGTGTGGATATTGTCTAAATGACAATATTTGTATTTAAACTCACAGTTCTTGTGTTGTAATAATAAAGATGTAGTTGTTTCTGTACCATGTATTTTGGCGACTCAGAATGGGTGTTGTATACCTATTTTTGGGGCGTCACAATCTTCTACTCAATGCGTCAGCTACCACGTTCGCTTTTCTAGGATGGTATTGAATGGTATGATCATAATCTTTCAACAGTTCAAGCCAACGTCGTTGTCGCATATTAAGTTCCTTTTGAGTGAAGAAATATTTGAGGCTTTTATGATCCGTAAAGATCTCCACCTTCTCCCCATACAAGTAATGCCTCCAAATTTTAAGTGCAAAGACAACAGCTGCCAACTCTAGATCATGAGTAGGATAATTCCTCTCATATTCCTTGAGTTGTCTTGATGCATAGGCTATGACTTTTTCATGTTGCATGAGAACACATCCCAACCCTTTGCTCGAAGCATCACTGTAGATGACAAATCCCTCCGAGCCAGATGGTATTGTTAAAACAGGTGCTGAAATGAGTCTCCTCTTGAGTTCTTGAAAACTCTGCTCACATTCTTCGCTCCAACCGAACTTTGTATCTTTCCGAGTCAGCTGAGTTAATGGAGTAGCGATTTGAGAAAATTCTTCCACGAATCTCCGATAATAACCAGCTAAACCAAGAAAGCTACATACCTCGGTCACTGATTTAGGTTGCTCCCAGCTTTGAATAGCTTCAATCTTTACCGGGTCAACCGATATTCCACGACTTGATACTACGTGCCCAAGGAATGCTACCTCTTCCAGCCAGAACTCGCATTTCTTCAACTTGGCATAAAGTTTGTATTCACGAAGCTTTTGGAGTACCAACCTCAAGTGTTGCTCATGATCTTCACGGCTTTTGGAATAAACAAGGATGTCATCGATAAAGACGACCACAAAGTGATCCAAATATTCCTTGAATACCCTGTTCATCATATCCATGAAGGCAGCAGGAGCATTAGTCAATCCAAAAGACATAACTAAGAATTCATAATGCCCATACCGAGTTCTGAAGGCAGTCTTTGGAATATCCTCAGTTCTAACCTTCAGCTGATGATATCCAGAACGAAGATCGATCTTTGAAAAGAATTGTGCTCCTTGCAACTGGTCAAACAGGTCATCAATACGTGGCAATGGGTACCTGTTTTTGATGGTGACATGATTCAACTCCCGATAATCAATACAAAGTCACATACTCCCATCTTTCTTCTTCACGAACAGAACAGAAGCACCCCAAGGAGAAGTACTAGGACGAATAAAACCAATGTCTAACAATTCCTGCAGTTGGGTCTTTAACTCCTGAAGTTCAATAGGAGCCATTCGATATGGGGCTTTGGAAATGGGTTTTGTACCGGGTTCAAGGTCGATACAAAATTCAATTTCACGCTCTGGGGGTAGGCCAGGAAGTTCTTCGGGAAATACGTCAGGAAATTTATTAACAACAGAAATATCATTCAAAACTGACGTATTTTTGTTTAGATCCGTGACATGAGCTAAGAAAGCTTGACATCCGTTTTTCAATAAACGAATAGCTTTATGGCTTGAGATGACAGCGATTGATTTTAATGGTTTGGTTGCTTGAATTCACATAATAGGTCGATTAGGAATATGAAAGCTAACAACCTTACGAAAACAATCAATTTTTGCATGATGAGTAGTTAACCAATCAATCCCTAGAATCACGTCAAATGCAAGTATTTTTAATGAAATAAGATCGACAGGTAATGTGTGGGTACCAACTTGAACTAAACAAGACTTATAAACCGTGGATGTAATGAAGGTTTCTCCCAATGGAGTTTCAACAGAAAAGTCAAAGTCTAATTTCTCCGGAATCAAATTTAATCGATGAGCGCAAGTAGGAGAAATAAAAGAATGGGTAGAACCGGTATCAAATAAAGTATAGACTTCGTTAGAGCTTATGATAAGCTTACCCGTGATAACCTTATTCGGGTTCCTTGCTCTCTGGGAGTTCACAACAAACGCTCTCCCTTGCACAACCGATTTTGACTTTTCTGGGACGGCCTTTGGTGCCTCCATCCTAGCTGAATTTGTCTTCGGTAAACGACAAAATCGGGCTAAATGACCTTCTCTTCCACAATTATAACATACTTTGGACGGCATCGCGCAGTTTGGACTGATGTGCCCATCCCCTCCGCATTTGAAACATATGATAGGTGGTCGTTCTCCTTCCTTAACGACAGGTGCTGGTGCTGACGTCTTTCCATCATTGTTGAATCTCCTCTTCTTGAAATGCCCATTCTTATTGTTTTGGCCCTGATTACCACCAAAGTGGTTACCATTTCTGGCCTGTTGATTCCCTCCACGCTTGTTGTCACCGCTTCGATGACTGCTTTTACTGGTATTATCATTTTGCCGGCTGCTCTCTTTTGGTTGCGTTGTCTCGTTATCGCGCTCCACCAACTGAGCCATATTTACAACATCTGAATACAAACACAGTTTATGAGAAACAAGATGTTGACGTATCTCCGGCTTCAAACCTCTTAAAAATATCTGTGTCGTTCTTTCTTCATTATCCACCAGGTGGGACGCAAACCGGGATAACTCCGCAAATTTTACCTCGTACTGCGACACGGTCATATTATTCTGCTCCAATTTGATGAACTCCACCTCCTTCATGTGACGAATACTCTCGGGAAAGTATTTGTCGTTAAACAGTTCTTGGAACTTCTCCCAAGACATCTTCAGTGCGACAGATTGAGTACGCTTTATCGATTCCCACCAGTAATCTGCCTCTCCTCGCAACATAAAGGCGGCAAAGGGAACTTTTGCTCCTCGGAGCAACCCAAGACATCAAATATCTTGGTGATCTGCTTTATCCATGTTTCAGCTAGAAGTGGTTTGGGTTCTCCCTTAAACTCCGGTGGTTCCAGCTCCTTAAACTATTTAGCGGTGACCGCCTGAGAGTTTCCAGTATTTCCACCTACGTTGTGGACAGGAGCCGCTTTCACCTGTTGTTGCATGAATTGCATAAAACCTCTGAACATTCCATCATTCATCATCTGGTCAGTGTTGTTGTTTGCATGAGGATTGTCACCTTCCTGATGAACATTATCCTGACTATTGATATGTGGTGAATCAATAGTCGCCTGTGCTCCATTGCTATTCTCAACATTCTCAGATGCCATTTTCAGATACTGCCACAAAATAAAAGTTAATTGATATGTCATATATTATCCTTATATTATGACCGACCAATTAAATACCATGCAAATAAACTTAGGTAGGTCATACTAGCGAAGGAATTCCCCGTCTCTCCCCTCCTAGATCTATTCTCACATCTTAGCCAGGGATCATATCCCTAAGCTCTGATACCAATTGTGACGCCCCCAAAATTAGGTATACATCACCCATCTTGGGTCGTCAGATACATAGTACAAAATACAAATATAACTTACTAATACAACTGTCGTGTACAATACGACAAAACATAAACTGTGAGTTTGAATACAAATATTATCTTCTAGAGAGTATTCATACTCAAAAGGAGTCCTCATTACATTTATTACCACACCATTACATAGAATAGTGAGGACTACTAACTGATACTATCATTCGGACCATCACTCCGTTCCCCGACTTGCCCCAGCTACGTTCTCATTTCCTGAAGAGAACAGTGAAAGAAAGGGTGAGCTCAACTAGCCCAGTAAGAAATATTATGACTAAGATAATACAGAATACATTATCATTAGCCTTCAACAATGTTAAACTGATAAAATATAATAGACATCAAGTTTAACTGCAGCGGAACAAGCAATCCATTAAAAGAGTCAAGTAGAAAATAAACTCTACTATCTTTTATGATTTAAAAGGTTTTTCAACACTGTGATCGCTGAGACTCAGCTTAATAAAATAATCCACATCATCGAATCACCCCTGCACTACGGCCAAGGATATTCGTGTATTCATTAATGGTCATGATCATGCCAACAACTGTCCATCAATGCACTACGGGCCAATGAGGACTTTTACCACATCATTTGTAACATTACGGTCATGATTACACCGAATAATCCCTGGTCATAATCATACCAAGTCCATCTATGCACTACAGGCCACAGATGACTTTCAACAGAATATAAACATGAGGATGATGACAATGATATAAGAATTCAATAAAACAAGTTCAAGAATTAATTTATCCAGGAATTAATAACGTCCAAATTGTCAACATGATACTGCTTTGTTGAGTAAACTTCAAGACTGATCAGGAGAATATTTTCATGAATAGATACTAGATGAAGCGCAAATGTCAAGGATATTCCACAAATTTCATGGAGTATAGAAGTCAAAACTTAACTAACTGAGTACAATAAAGAATGGAATAACAAAAGAAATCACCATGCATGCGATAGACCGCACAGACAAGTTATTCCAGCAGAATAATAATTAATGGAACCAGGTCCGGCGTAAACGCACAGACAGGATATTCCGACAGAATAATAAATAATGGAACCAGGTCCGGTGTAAAACACACAGACAGGATGTTCCAACAGAATAATAACAAAGACGGAACCAGGTCCGGTGTAAAACACACAGACAGGATGTTCCAACAGAATAATAATAAAAATGGAACCAGGTCCGGTGTAAAACACACAGACAGGATGTTCCAACAGAATAATAATAAAAACGGAACCAGGTCCGGTGTAAAACACACAGACAGGATGTTCCAACAGAATAATAGAAGAATGTCACCAAGTATAGGGTATTCCGCATATACAGGTTATTCCAACAGAATAATAAAGAAATGGAATAACAGAAATTCTCTTCTTGAATACAAAAGAATAATTTCCCTTACCGTTTTAAAGAAGAGCTGAAATAAGGAAGTAGTTAAGTAGCAGAATACTCTTCTTCTCTCTCTCTATAGTTTCTCTCTATAGTTTCTCTCTCTAGAGTTCAGTGAATTCGTAAGAAATAATGAAGGAATGAGCTGCTATTTATAGAAAAATAGAATGCATAGTAACTAATCCATGAACGGTCCAGATTGATTACTTTAATCTGACGGTCCATATTTAAAGAAAAATCTTTTAAATAAAATATAATATATTCTATTTATAGAATAACTTTAATAAAGTATTCTGTTTTATATAAAAAGATGTTTCTGTTTTATTACGTTAATAATACGAATAAAACAAAACGTCATTATCGCTAAATAATTCATATTATTAACTGACAATAATTGAATCAAACTGAGTGACTTCTCACATAAGCATTAATAATCAATACCGTGTGCTACTATGCAACCACACGTATTACTGTACTTTTACTACCGAGTAGTTCAACAGTAACAATGGTAAAACTTTCGCCGTTATTTTTAATAAAATATTTTTGTCGTTTTCTCAATCCGACAATAATTCCGTTGTGGGGTCCACCAATAATTGTGCCGTTGTACGAATATTCTCTGTTAAAACGAATATTCCCCGACCAAGTGAATATTATATAACAACTTGCGTACTTTGTAAAATTTATAAATATTACCCACAACTATAACATTATATCAAATTAACTCCATAATATTCAAAAATGATATTTATAAAAAATTTATCTTTATTTATAAAAGTTGGGGTCTTACATGAGTTGATAGTTATAATTCTTCTTCTAAAGTCTGTCAAACTCTATTATTTGATAGAAATCTAAAAAATCTATGACTTTTTGAATACCACAATACTTTTATAGACTTTATAAAAATCTTAATTCAATACCACCTAACTTTTAAAGACATTAAAAAAGTTGTAACTGAATACCAGTAAACTTTTATAAACTCTTTAAATGTCTTGATTGAATACAACTAAACTTTTAAAATCTTTAAAAGTCTTTAAAAATTTTAATTGAATACACCCCCCCTTAATTTTAATCTACTTATGAAATAGAATACATTGATATGTAGATTCATTTCAAATAATTAATGAACCCCACTTTAATTTAACTCAAATTCTAACATTAATTTATACTAGTTCCCATTTTCCAACATGTTGTCTAAAAATTCCAATCAAGATTCAATCAAAGAATACTCGACTTGTGGGGATTTATACGCATGATATTTCAAATATTTACATATAACAGGAGACATACCTCTTGTAGCGTGAAAGCCTTTGATGTGAAAAACCTTCTGCAAATTTACGTTCCCCTGAAACCCAACTGCGTCCCCGAACTACAATATGAGAACGAAATACAATCTCACGACTCGTAACAATTAGGTTTAGGTTTGTATTAGGAGAACTCTCTCTGATAATCGTATATGAGTATTTGGCCAACTGAATTAATTGTGATGCGTTGAACAAGAAGAAACGTGAGTATTTAATACCGAAGTGGTTGAACCACTTCCCAACTTTTCCTCCACACTCGGTCAAGTCACGTTCAAATAAATGAAAGGCTCTTTTGACCTTGTCAATTGGTAAATGTGTTACTTAAATTCAATGGGTCGGACCCTCCATAGACACCCCAGTTGTATACCCAAGATTCAACATCTCCCACTCACCCATAGCAAGGACGATGTAATCTTTGTAAGACCCCAACTTTTATAAATAAAGATGAATTTTCTATAAATATCATTTTTAAATATTATGGAGTTAATTTGATATAATGTTATAGTTGTGGGTAATATTTATAAATTTTGCAAAGTACGCAAGTTGTTATATAATATTCGATTGGTCGGGGAATATTCGTTTTAACAGGGAATATTCGTACAACGGCACAATCATTGGTGGACCCCACAACGAAATTATTGTCGGATTGAGAAAACGACAAAAATATTTTATTAAAAATAACGGCAGAAGTTTTACCATTGTTACTGTTGAACTACTCGGTAGTAAAAGTATAGTAATACGTATGGTTGTATAGTAGCACACGGTATTGATTATTAATGCTTACGTGAGAAGTCACTCAGTTTGATTCAATTATTGTCAGTTAATAATATGAATTATTTAGCGATAATGACGTTTTGTTTTATTCGTATTATTAACGTAATAAAACAGAAACATCTTTTTATATAAAACAGAATACTTTATTAAAGTTATTCTATAAATAGAATATATTATATTTTATTTAAAAGATTTTTCTTTAAATATGGACCGTCAGATTAAAGTAATCAATCTGGACCGTTCATGGATTAGTTACTATGCATTCTATTTTTCTATAAATAGCAGCTCATTCATTCATTATTTCTTACGAATTCACTGAACTCTAGAGAGAGAAACTATAGAGAGAGAGAAGAAGAGTATTCTGCTACTTAACTACTTCCTTATTTCAGCTCTTCTTTAAAACGGTAAGTGTAAGACCCCGAATTTTATGAAATAAAAGTATTCAATTTTTCTTATAATTACTATTCAGTAAATGGTTAAATTGATAAATGTTAAAGTTAAGGGTGATATATGATTTTTTTTCAAAATACACAAGTGGTTATAAAATAATCATTGTTGTCGGGGAATATTTGTTTGGTCGTGGAATATTCTTTCTGTCGGGGAATATTCGTACGACGGCGCAGCTATTTGTGGGCCCCATAACGAATAACTGTCGGATGAAGAAAACGATAAATTTGAGTTTTTACAAATAACGACGTAGTTGTTACCGTTAACACTGTTGGAATACCCGGTGGTTAAAATACAGTAATACGCGTTATTGCACAGTAGCACACGGTATTGCATAGTATTTTTGAAATTATTGATTCTTACGTAAGAAGGCACTACTCAATAATTGTTACAGTAATTACTGTTCAATATTTTATTATTGATTCAATAATTGCTGCGTTGATATTTTATATTATTGTTGTTTCAATAATTGTTGCTGCACAGTATTTTCCATTATCAGATCAATAATTCATATTATTTGAATAATATTATTAGATAACATTATTGGCAATGTCTAGAAAGTTCTGTCTAAGGAGAGGTTTGGTCATCTAATTGCGCGCTAGTAAGGAGAAATCCTTATTGGAAAGCCCCCTCTTTCCTGGGAACGGCCTGGTTGTCATAAATGTGATTCTGTAATATTATTTGTGAATAATTAATTATTGATTCATATGATAAGGAAATATTTATTTTATGTGGATATAAATGAGGGATATATTTTTGTGGTTAAAAATGAAGGAGTTAATGTTGAGATTTTTATCAGTATTTTTGTCGGAATGGAGGTATTAAAAATTAGAGTTTTTGAGATATTTTGCGGGGGTTATAATTTTTAATCCGACCGTTGGATCGTGGTAATTTTTGGATATGTTATACATATATAAGTTGAGTATATGTCCACAAATTTTGAACCGTTAAAAATGAACGTATGATTTGTTATGAATTTTAAGAGGTGGCTGATTCGGAAATCAGGTTATAAATCATTTTTGGTGGAAAATTCTAGAATTGGTGGGCCCCACTTGTGGTTGGTGAAGAAATGTGCTGAATTATATTTCAAATGTGGTGGGTGGGAATAGTAGCAGGTAAAGCCATCAGGTTGCAGGTCAAACCTACCAAAATTTTCCTATAAATAGAGGGCTAAGTTAGAATTGAAAATCACACCAGAAACATAAGTTTTCTCTCTTTCTCTCTCTAGATTATTGAGTGTATTTTGTGAGTATTTAGATACTTGGTGAGTTGCTATTCATCAGTGCAAGTTTCCTTCAGCCTTATACCGATCAGAAGTACTGCTCTTTTGAGGTAAGGGATAGTAAGGGATAGTAAGGGATTGTAAGGGATAGTAAGGGATAGTAAGGGATTTTAAGGGTTGTTATATTTTCCAGTTTCGTAATTTTTCTGACCTTCAAAAATTCTGGAAAAATTTGACATGATATTTTGATGAGTTTTCTTGATTGTATCCAAAAATGGTGATTTTTGGATGTATAGATTGAGAGTTATGAATTTTATGAGAAAAGACTATTTTGAAAGTAACCGCTTATAATTCCTTGTGGTTAACTCCAAAATTGATGAAATTTTTATTGGGAGTACATGTATATGATAGAAGTATACTCTGTAAATTTCAGAATTTTTAGACAAAAGTACAATTTTTGATAAATGTTTAAATATTCAGCTATTTTGGCCATATGAAAAATAGTAAATGACTTTTAAAAATTCTGAGAAAAATATATGTTCACTATGGGACTATATTATGCTAAATCCCAGAAAAGAAATATTTTTGGAACTGATTTGGTATTTTTCATGAAAATGGTCTAGTTATGAGTAAATGAATTAAATATGTTTTGTGAAGTAAGAAAATTGGAAAATAGGATTTTATGGCTTGAGAATCCTATATGAGGTATATGCAGATTTTTGATGAGGGTTTTGGTTATTGATGATGAAATCTTAAGAGTTGACATTTTATGATGATTAAATGCATTAATTAGTAAATTGTAAACAATTTAAATAAATTGTTTATAAATTTAAGTAATGTTATTCTTTCAATATCATTATACCGAAATATTGGTATGTATATTATTGTGGAATTTCTACCTTTTGTGTCGAGTTTACTATTCATAAGTTACTATTCATGAGTTACTATTCACAAGTTAATATTCACAAGTTACTATTCATGAGTTACTATTCACGAGTTACTATTCACGATCAATATTGGTTTCTTTTTCTGACCAAATTATAGTTGGTTTATGAATATTACTCTTGATATTAAATCTATATGTTGATTATATTGATTTTATTATCATATATAACATTTTTATAACCCTAATGATGATATTTCTCTTTCACTGGAGTGTAAAGATGGGTAGATTATTGGTATGATCATGACTAGGGTTCTCTTTGGCCTGTAGTGCAAAGTTGAATTGTGACTGGTATGATCATGACCATTGAATTTATAATTGAATATCTTTAGCTTAAGTGTAAAGATGAATTGATTAACATGGTTATAATTATGGTGTATATAAATTCTGAAATGATTATATATTTCTTTGAGATATGAATATATTTGGCATGTAGTGCAAATATGAATTGTTGAGGAATATCTTTGGCCTGTAGTGCAAAGATGAATTGTAGATGAATATCTTTGGCCAGTAGTGCAAAGATGAACTGTTGATGAATATCTTTGGCCTGTAGTGCAAAGATGACTTGTTGATGAATATCTTTGGCCCGTAGTGCAAAGATGAAGTTATTAGTATGATTATGAACAGGAACTGTGATTTGGTATAACCATGATGTTTGATGTTTCAGGTGATGAAAATTATCTTCGTCCTAGATGAGAAGAGGAATTTAGAACTACAGTTATGATTATGAGTTATTCATATGATTGTGGACCAGAATTGTGATTGATGTTACAGGGATAAAATATTGTTGGTGGATTTTTAACATGGAGAAGATAATAGACTTTATAGTCTATTTGACTCTTCTAATGGATTGCTCGTTCCGCTGCAACTATGGTTGAAATTTTTATCATTTACCATATGTTCTAAATCTCTGATTTATTATTGATGAAGGCTATTGATAATTTAATTATCTTTAGTCATGATATTCTTTACTGAGCTAGTTGTGCTCACCCTTTTGCTTCACAATTCCTTTCAGGTAATAAGAGTGTAGCTGGGTCGAGCGAGGGTAACGGGGAAATAGAACGGTGGTCTCTAGCTGTGGATGTTCTCCCGAAGCAGTATAGAAAAGTTCATTTAGTAGTTATATTTGGTGAATCCAATAGGGTAAGGTGTACCCAACGTTGGAAGGGTGGTTTGCCACTATCATACAAGATGTCTAACGACATACAACCTCGTGTCATCATAAGACAGGGATGTGCTCATCCACTTGCTGAGTATATATACGAACACTACCTATATAATCTTGGTGTTTGTTTGAAGTATAATTCTCAATTAGAGACAGTGGAGATAATGATATGTCAAGAGAAGACTCACCATTAGGAAGAATATGATAGTAATCTTCTCGTTTTTCTTTGGGGTCTATTGGGTCAACCAAGGATAATTCTGTGGCCATATGATATCTATCATAACCTAGACGCGTGGCCTCCCATGTACGAAGGTTTCCTTGAGCACTTCCCAAAGATTCTAATTTCTAAAACAGTTTTTGACTATACCTTTATGTAAGGTGTCATTGTGAGGTGATGTCCACGATTGGAACATGAGTCACATTTGGTATATATTTGTATCCAAACTCACAGCATATGTGTTGTTGTATTTTGCACGACAATTGTTGTAATAAAGTTGTAGTTATTTTCTGTACCATGTATTTGACGACTCAGAATGGGTTGGATGGAATGGACCTATTTTGGGGTTGTCACAGGTGGTATCAGAGCTTGGGGATATGATCTCTGGCGGAGATCGGGGAATACAACTAGGAGGGGAGAGATGAGTAAATCCTTCGCTAGTGTGTCCTACCTAAGCTTATTTGTTGGTCAGTCATAATATTGGGATATTATGTGATATGTTAATTTGTTAAATTAACCCTTGTTTTGAAGCTGTATTCTAGAATGATATTTGAAATACAGGAGATGAGCAATGGAGAAATTATGATGGCAGGGAAGATGGAATCTAAAATGAAAGGAAGGTATTCTCAATTCTTTGAAATACCAGGTACGTAAATTTCGAGGACGAAATTTCATAAGGAGGGGAGATTGTAAGACCCCGAATTTTATGAAATAAAAGTATTCAATTTTTCTTATAATTACTATTCAGTAAATGGTTAAATTGATAAATGTTAAAGTTAAGGGTGATATATGATTTTTTTTCAAAATACACAAGTGGTTATAAAATAATCATTGTTGTCGGGGAATATTCGTTTGGTCGTGGAATATTCTTTCTGTCGGGGAATATTCGTACGACGGCGCAGCTATTTGTGGGCCCCATAACGAATAACTGTCGGATGAAGAAAACGATAAATTTGAGTTTTTACAAATAACGACGTAGTTGTTACCGTTAACACTGTTGGAATACCCGGTGGTTAAAATACAGTAATACGCGTTATTGCACAGTAGCACACGGTATTGCATAGTATTTTTGAAATTATTGATTCTTACGTAAGAAGGCACTACTCAATAATTGTTACAGTAATTACTGTTCAATATTTTATTATTGATTCAATAATTGCTGCGTTGATATTTTATATTATTGTTGTTTCAATAATTGTTGCTGCACAGTATTTTCCATTATCAGATCAATAATTCATATTATTTGAATAATATTATTAGATAACATTATTGGCAATGTCTAGAAAGTTCTGTCTAAGGAGAGGTTTGGTCATCTAATTGCGCGCTAGTAAGGAGAAATCCTTATTGGAAAGCCCCCTCTTTCCTGGGAACGGCCTGGTTGTCATAAATGTGATTCTGTAATATTATTTGTGAATAATTAATTATTGATTCATATGATAAGGAAATATTTATTTTATGTGGATATAAATGAGGGATATATTTTTGTGGTTAAAAATGAAGGAGTTAATGTTGAGATTTTTATCAGTATTTTTGTCGGAATGGAGGTATTAAAAATTAGAGTTTTTGAGATATTTTGCGGGGGTTATAATTTTTAATCCGACCGTTGGATCGTGGTAATTTTTGGATATGTTATACATATATAAGTTGAGTATATGTCCACAAATTTTGAACCGTTAAAAATGAACGTATGATTTGTTATGAATTTTAAGAGGTGGCTGATTCGGAAATCAGGTTATAAATCATTTTTGGTGGAAAATTCTAGAATTGGTGGGCCCCACTTGTGGTTGGTGAAGAAATGTGCTGAATTATATTTCAAATGTGGTGGGTGGGAATAGTAGCAGGTAAAGCCATCAGGTTGCAGGTCAAACCTACCAAAATTTTCCTATAAATAGAGGGCTAAGTTAGAATTGAAAATCACACCAGAAACATAAGTTTTCTCTCTTTCTCTCTCTAGATTATTGAGTGTATTTTGTGAGTATTTAGATACTTGGTGAGTTGCTATTCATCAGTGCAAGTTTCCTTCAGCCTTATACCGATCAGAAGTACTGCTCTTTTGAGGTAAGGGATAGTAAGGGATAGTAAGGGATTGTAAGGGATAGTAAGGGATAGTAAGGGATTTTAAGGGTTGTTATATTTTCCAGTTTCGTAATTTTTCTGACCTTCAAAAATTCTGGAAAAATTTGACATGATATTTTGATGAGTTTTCTTGATTGTATCCAAAAATGGTGATTTTTGGATGTATAGATTGAGAGTTATGAATTTTATGAGAAAAGACTATTTTGAAAGTAACCGCTTATAATTCCTTGTGGTTAACTCCAAAATTGATGAAATTTTTATTGGGAGTACATGTATATGATAGAAGTATACTCTGTAAATTTCAGAATTTTTAGACAAAAGTACAATTTTTGATAAATGTTAAATATTCGGCTATTTTGGCCATATGAAAAATAGTAAATGACTTTTAAAAATTCTGAGAAAAATATATGTTCACTATGGGACTATATTATGCTAAATCCCAGAAAAGAAATATTTTTGGAACTGATTTGGTATTTTTCATGAAAATGGTCTAGTTATGAGTAAATGAATTAAATATGTTTTGTGAAGTAAGAAAATTGGAAAATAGGATTTTATGACTTGAGAATCCTATATGAGGTATATGCAGATTTTTGATGAGGGTTTTGGTTATTGATGATGAAATCTTAAGAGTTGACATTTTATGATGATTAAATGCATTAATTAGTAAAGTGTAAACAATTTAAATAAATTGTTTATAAATTTAAGTAATGTTATTCTTTCAATATCATTATACCGAAATATTGGTATGTATATTATTGTGGAATTTCTACCTTTTGTGTCGAGTTTACTATTCATAAGTTACTATTCATGAGTTACTATTCACAAGTTAATATTCACAAGTTACTATTCATGAGTTACTATTCACGAGTTACTATTCACGACAATATTGGTTTCTTTTTCTGACCAAATTATAGTTGGTTTATGAATATTACTCTTGATATTAAATCTATATGTTGATTATATTGATTTTATTATCATATATAACATTTTTATAACCCTAATGATGATATTTCTCTTTCACTGGAGTGTAAAGATGGGTAGATTATTGGTATGATCATGACTAGGGTTCTCTTTGGCCTGTAGTGCAAAGTTGAATTGTGACTGGTATGATCATGACCATTGAATTTACAATTGAATATCTTTAGCTTAAGTGTAAAGATGAATTGATTAACATGGTTATAATTATGGTGTATATAAATTCTGAAATGATTATATATTTCTTTGAGATATGAATATATTTGGCATGTAGTGCAAATATGAATTGTTGAGGAATATCTTTGGCCTGTAGTGCAAAGATGAATTGTAGATGAATATCTTTGGCCAGTAATGCAAAGATGAACTGTGGATGAATATCTTTGGCCTGTAGTACAAAGATGACTTGTTGATGAATATCTTTGGCCCGTAGTGCAAAGATGAAGTTATTAGTATGATTATGAACAGGAACTGTGATTTGGTATAACCATGATGTTTGATGTTTCAGGTGATGAAAATTATCTTCGTCCTAGATGAGAAGAGGAATTTAGAACTACAGTTATGATTATGAGTTATTCATATGATTGTGGACCAGAATTTTTGATTGATGTTACAGGGATAAAATATTGTTGGTGGACTTTTAACGTGGAGAAGATAATAGACTTTATAGTCTATTTGACTCTTCTAATGGATTGCTCGTTCCGCTGCAACTATGGTTGAAATTTTTATCATTTACCATATGTTCTAAATCTCTGATTTATTATTGATGAAGGCTATTGATAATTTAATTATCTTTAGTCATGATATTCTTTACTGAGCTAGTTGTGCTCACCCTTTTGCTTCACAATTCCTTTCAGGTAATAAGAGTGTAGCTGGGTCGAGCGAGGGTAACGGGGAAATAGAACGGTGGTCTCTAGCTGTGGATGTTCTCCCGAAGCAGTATAGAAAAGTTCATTTAGTAGTTATATTTGGTGAATCCAATAGGGTAAGGTGTACCCAACGTTGGAAGGGTGGTTTGCCACTATCATACAAGATGTCTAACGACATACAACCTCGTGTCATCATAAGACAGGGATGTGCTCATCCACTTGCTGAGTATATATACGAACACTACCTATATAATCTTGGTGTTTGTTTAAAGTATAATTCTCAATTAGAGACAATAGAGATAATGATATGTCAAGAGAAGACTCACCATTAGGAAGAATATGATAGTAATCTTCTCGTTTTTCTTTGGGGTCTATTGGGTCAACCAAGGATAATTTTGTGGCCATATGATATCTATCATAACCTAGACGCGTGGCCTCCCATGTACGAAGGTTTCCTTGAGCACTTCCCAAAGATTCTAATTTCTAAAACAGTTTTTGACTATACCTTTATGTAAGGTATCATTGTGAGGTGATGTCCACGATTGGAACATGAGTCACATTTGGTATATATTTGTATCCAAACTTACAGCATATGTGTTGTTGTATTTTGCACGACAATTGTTGTAATAAAGTTGTAGTTATTTTCTGTACCATGTATTTGACGACTCAGAATGGGTTGGATGGAATGGACCTATTTTGGGGTTGTCACAGTAAGGGGTGTTATTCTTTCTTATTCATGAAGAGAACTGTTGTTATTCCATTTCTTATTATTCTGTTGGAATAACCTGTATACGCGGTCTACCCTATACTTGGTGACATTCTTCTATTATTCTGTTGGAACATCCTGTCTGTGTTTTACACCGGACCTGGTTCCGTTTTTATTATTATTCTGTTGGAACATCATGTCTGTGTGTATTACACCGGACCTGGTTCTGTCTTGTTATTATTATGTTGGAACATCCTGTCTGTGTGATTTACACAGGACCTGGTTCCATTATTTATTATTCTGTTAGAACATCCTGTCTGTGTGTTTTACACCGGACCTGGTTCCATTATTTATTATTCTGTCGGAATATCCTGTCTGTGCGTTTACGCCGGACCTGGTTCTATTATTTATTATTCAGTCGGAATATCCTGTCTGTGCGTTTACGCCGGACCTGGTTCCATTATTTATTATTCTGTCGGAATATCATGTCTGTGCGTTTACGCCGGACCTGGTTCCATTATTTATTATTCTGTTAGAATAACCTGTCTGTGCGGTCTATCGCATGCATGGTGATTTCTTTTGTTATTCCATTCTTTATTATACTCAGTTGGTTAAGTTTTGACTTCTATACTCCATGAAATTTGTGGAATATCCTTGATAATTGCGGTTCATCCAGTATCTTTTCATGAAAATATTCTTCTAAGTATTCTTGAATTTTACTCCACAAAGCAGTATCATGTTGACAATTTGGACGTTGTTAATTCTTGGATAAATTAATTCTTGAACTTGTTTTATTGAATTCTTATATCATTGTCATCATCCTCATGTTTATAAAATGTTGAAAGTCATCTGTGGCCTGTAGTGCATAGATGGACTTGGTATGATTATGACCAGGGATTATTCGGTATAATCATGACCGTAATGTTACAAATGATGTGGTAAAAGTCCTCATTGGCCCGTAGTACATTGATGGACAGTTGTTGGCATGATCATGACCATTTATGAATACACGAATATCCTTGGCCGTAGTGCAGGGGTGATTTGATGATGTGGTTTATTTTATTAAGCTGAGTCACAGCGATAACAGTGTTGAAAAATCTTTTAAATCATAAAAGATAGTAGAGTTTATTTTCTACTTGACTCTTTTAATGGATAGCTTGTTCCGCTACAGTTAAACTTGATGTCTATTATATTTTATCAGTTTAACATTGTTGAAGACTAATGATAATTTATTCTGCATTATCTTAGTCATAATATTTCTTACTGGGCTAGTTGAGCTCACCCTTTCTTTCACTGTTCTCTTCAGAAAATGAGAACGTAGCTGGGGCAAGTCGGGGAACGGAGTGATGGTTCGAATGATAGTATTAGTTAGTAGTCCTCACTATTCTATGTAATGGTGTGTTAATAAATGTAATGAGGACTCCTTTTGAGTATGAATACTCTCTAGAAGATAATATTTGTATTCAAACTCACAGTTTATGTTTTGTCATATTGTACACGACAGTTGTATTAGTAAGTTGTATTTGTATTCTGTACTATGTATCTGACGACCCAAGATGGGTGATGTATACCTAATTTTGAGGGTGTCACAATCTTCATATCTGCCAAAATCATTTCAAACCAAAACATATAAACCTCTAACTGCCGAACCGTGCGACCGCTGTGTTCACCTGCAATGTGGAAGCTTTATATCAAACCCGTTAGGGCCAACATAGAGACATCTACCCTTTTAAAGAAAACAATTTGGGTGCTCTCATGCCAAACTCAATTAGTTCACGTTAAGGCTAACCCATAAACTCAGAGTACCCCAGACACATTTGAATTTTCACTTTGTTAAGGTTCTATTAGATTGTCTCTGAATAACTCTTAATGGATTTGCCTCTGATTCGGTCAGAGGCAAATCTTGTTTGACAAAATTATTTTTGCCTCTTAATGGCTCTTAATCGATTAGGCACAAAAATAATTATAAACCATCCAGAGGCATGTCTGAGCCAGAAAATACTTTTTTGGGAAAAAAATGACCTCTTCAATATTACAAATTTCGTCTTTTATCCCTAATACAAATTTAACCTAGGATATCTCGCGTTGCTGCTCTTCTCCTTCGCTGTTGCTCTTCCCCTTCGTTGATGCTCTTTTTCTTTCACCGGTAAATCTTCTCACTTCTTCATAAATTGTTCATTATTATCAATTGCTACAGAATAAAATCACTCTTATAACGTCTTTACGTAACTGTAGGGAGATTTCTTTATTTGATTTGCATAGGGATTGGAATGTTAGTATCAGATCACTTTTTTTTTCTACGTGATTGATTCAGGTCTTCTGCTTGATTGACTCAATCTCAATCGAAAAGGTAACAACTTTTTACTCAATTTTGTCATGTATATATATATATATATATATATATATGTTGTAAGACCCCAACTTTCATAAATAAAGATTAATTTTTCTCGAAATAAATTTTTGAATATTATGGTGTGGATTTGATATAATTTTATAGTTATTGGTAATTAATATTTATAAATTTTGAAAAGTAAACAAATTGTTATATAATATTCGATTGGTAAGAGAATATTCGTTTTAACAGGAAATATTCGTACGACGACACAATTATTGGTGGACCCCACAACGAAATTATTGTCGGAGTTAGAAAACGACAGAAATATCTTTTTATAAAAGTAACAGCGGAAGTTTTACCGTTAACTGTTGAAATACCCGGTGATAAAAGTACAGTAATACGCGTGGTTGCATAGTAGCACACGGTATTGATTATTGATGCTTACGTGAGAAGTCACTCAGTTATATTCAATTATTGCTACAGTAATTACTGCATAATATTTCACGTTATTTGATTCAATTATTGTCAATATTTTATATATTATTAAATCAATAATTGAGACGACAAAGTTATTCAAATTATTATTTGTAATATTGACGATGTCTAGAAAGTTCTGTCGAGGAGAGGTTTTGTCACCTAATTGCGTGCCAATATGGAGAAATCCTTATCGAAAAGTCCCCTCTTTCATGAGAAAGATCTGGTTGTTAAATATTGTGAATTATAATAATGATGATAAATATTATTAAAAATATTGAGGGGATTTTTATGAAGTATTTGTGGTATTTTTGGCTTATTTTATGGACCCTCATTTATTCATTTTTTAAAATAATCGGTAGAAGATTATTCAGTATATATATACAATATTTGAGTGTGAGTGTGATGTGTCTGAAAGTTACATGTGGGGTGGGACCCAAATGTGGGTTGAAAATGAAAATGGGGTGGGGGGGGAGGAAACGTGTTTCGGAGGGAGTTAGTATTATATATATATATATATATATATATATATATATATATATATATATATATATATGTTTATTTATTAAACATGTGTGTTGAAAATCAAGGTCTGCACCTTCAATTAATGCATCTGTGATCTTCTAGTTGGTGCGTCCGTGAGAAGAAACAAATAAAAATATTGTGCGTCCGTGATTAAAATTTTCAAATAGTATCCTTTCCATTCTCCTATAAATAGGATGCTTAGTTAAAATTGAAAATCACACCAGAATCAGAGAATTCTTCTCCTATAATCTTGAACGTATTTCTTTAAAGTTTAAGGAAGCTTTTGAGCGTAGTAAATAATTCAAATTTTCTTCAAGAATATCCCCGCCCTACTAGTCAGAAGTACTCTCTTTTTAAGGTAAGAGATATTATATTTATTCAATACTCGTAAGAAATAATATTTTCTTCCATACTTTATAATGTGTAAGTAATATTATTTCGTTTCAGATTTTGAACTCTACACTCACTTTGTTAAGTTTTGGCTTCTATACTCCATGCAATTAGTAGAACAACCTTAATATTTGCGCTTCTTCCAGTATCTTTTCATGAAAATATTATTCTGAGCATTCTTGATAAGTTTTAACTTTTTTATGCCAGAGTACTATTCACGGGGTACTATTCTCGAAATACTAATCACGGGGTACTATTCCTGAAGTACTATTCACAGGATACTATTCACTCAGTTACTATTCACCCGAAATACTATTCATGACAAAAATTGATTTTTTTCGTCCAAATCATTTTTGATACAATATTATTCTTAAATTTTACTCCACAAAGTAGTATCATGCTGACAATTTGGACGTTTTTGAATTCTGGATAAATTAAATTATAAATCTTTAAAAATTTATCCTGTACTTTCATTTAATTAAATTCTTATATCATTGTCATTATCCTCATGCTTATATTGTTAGGAAAGCCATCTTTGGCCCGTAGTGCATAGATAGACTGTTGATTGGTATGATTATGTCCATAGATTATTCGGTATAATCATGACCGTAATGTTACAAATTATGCGGTAAAAGTCTTCATTGGCCCGTAGTGCATTGATGGACAGTTGTTGGCATGATCATGACCATTGGTGAAAACACAAATATCATTGGCCCGTAGTGCATGGATAATTCGTGGTCGTTATACTAATGAATATCCTTGGCCTGTAGTGCAGAGATGATTCGATGATGTGGTTTATTTATTAAACTGAGTTTCAGAGATAAAATTGTTGATAAATTTTTAAATCATAGAAGATAGTAGATATCATGCTCTACTTGACTCTTCTAATGGATTGCTTGTTCCGCTGCAGTTAAACTTGATGTTTATTATATTTTATCAGTTTAACACTGTTGAAGGCTAACGTTAATTTATTCTGCATTATCTTAGTCATAACATTTCTTACTAGGCTAGTTGAGCTCACCATTTTGCTTTCATTGTTCTCTTCAGGAAATGAGAACATAGCCGGGACTAGTCGGGGAATAGAGTGACGGTCCGAGATGGTTGTTTTAGTAGTTCTCACTATTTAGTGTGATAATAAATGTAATGAAGATTGAATTTGAGTTTGGATACTGTCTATGAGACAATATTCGTGTAAAAACTCAGCTATGTTTTGTCGTATTTTACACGACAGTTATATTAATTAATTTTGTATTTAAATTCTGTACCATGTATTTGGCAACTCAGAATGGGTGATGTATACCTATTTTGGGGGCGTCACATATGTAGTGTAACACCCAGTCTCACATCGAAAGATAGAAAATTTTTTTGTCTGTATATAAGGAATTAAGTAACTTTACCAATAGTACCTTCATGTCATGGCCTTTTGGGTGTGCCTGTGGTGGGTTACGATGACTCAAGAAGATATTATTGGGCATGTTACCTTTACTCAATTTTGTCATGTATATATATATATATATATATATATATATATATATATATTTATATATGTAGTATATATGTAGTGTAACACCCAGTCCCACATCAAAAGATAGGAAAAAATTTTATTTATATATAAAGAATTAAGTAACTTTACCAATAGTACCTTCATGTCATGAACTTTTGGGTGTGCCTGTGGTGGGCTACGATGACCCAAGAAGATATTATTGGGCCAGTGGTTTAAGGTCTTATTTGGATGGATTTGATTCGATTCGGTCTTGGAATTTGATCTGAGATTTATTCTAGACTCGGGATTTGACATGGGTTGTTTCATATGGTATCAGAGCCGACTCTCGAAAGCTTGGGTCGGGTCATCCGACCGGATTACCGGAGGTGGGAACACGAAGGTTAGTAGTATTATCCCACAATGGAGAGAAGGAGGTTCAAAGGTGGGGACACGAAGCCAGCCAGTACTATCCCATAATGGCCAGAGAGGTAAAGATCTGTGGACCAATATTATCCCACAATGGAGAGAAGGAGGTTCAAGGGTGGGGACACGAAGCCAGGCAGTACTATCCCATAATGGCTAGAGAGGCAAAGATCTGTGGACCGTGTGTGTGGTCGGTTCTGACGGGGACCTCAGAAATTTAAGTGGGGGAGTTTATAACACCCCAATCCCACATCGAAAAAAAGAAAAAAAAATATATGTATATAAGGAATTAAGTAACTACCAATAGTACCTTCAAGTCATGACCTTATGGGTGAGCATATGTGTTTATGTGTTTCCCCCCGTTGTAATTATGCTTATTCCTTTTTTTTCCTCTTATTAGAGGAATTATAATACAACAACCACCCATTTGGAAAAAGCTTTTGAACCAACGAATTTGGATTTTGGAGAGGCCTTTTTAGTAATAAAAGATGAAAGTTCTAGTTTTGAGCTTTCTGCTTATCTCCCGCTCTTGCAAGACTGCATCATGACATTTGTTGTTAATGTTTATGGAAAATGTGGGGCAATGGAAATTGCTCGTAAGGTGTTTGATGGATTACCCAACAAAAATGTTGTTATTTGGACTTCTCTGATGTCGGGTTATGTGCATAATTCAGAACCGAAGATTGGCATCAGGGTTTTTAATGAAATGTAGGAGGATGGGGATTATCCGACAAATTACATTCTAGGAATTGTTCTAAATGCTTGTTCTATGTTGCATGATGTTAAACTATGGAAGCAAATTCATGGATATATTGTGAAATACCAAATTGAGAATGATGCGAGTATTGGAAATGCCCTTTGTACCTTATACTCTAAATGTGGCATCTTGGATTTCGCAGACTAAGCATTTTCGAGGACTGGTGACAAGAATGTGATTTCCTGGACTACGGCCATATCTGCTTGTGGTGATAATGGAGATTTTGCAATGGGTTTAAGTTTGTTCGCCGAGATGCTCTATGAGGGTGTTGATCCAAATGAATTTACATTTACCAATGTCTTGAGTTTATGTTGTATAATGCAAGCTATGGGTGTAGGGTCATAGGTTAACTCATTGAGAATCAAACTTGGGTATAAAACTAATTTACGTGTAACAAATTCTATTATGTATCTTTATCTGAAATGTGGATGGATTAATGATGCAAAGAAGTTGTTTGATGGAATGGAGATAATCAACTTAGTTACATGGAATGTTATGATTGCAAGACATGCCCATATAATGGAACTCGTAGAGGATAGACTTTCAGCACACCACAATGGAATTGAGGCACTTAACATTTTCTTGAGATTGAATCAATTAAGCACAAGACCTGATCTACTCTACGTGAACAAATTGCACTTCAACTCTTAACAACTATTTGAAGTTAATTTAATTTGTATAGTTGAATTATTATGCTATATTGATATTTTCATTGGACATGATACATTTTATTTTATCATATTATGGTCAAAATATTATAAATATGTATTTAAAATACTATTCAGACCTTTCTGATTATCAAAAAGGTTTTGCTTAAACTATTTAGAGGATTAAAATGGTAAAATAATGTTATTCAGACATTTCAAAAAAATTAGTTATCAAACATCATTTTTTCATTCAATTCTGGATAGAGGCTCTAAATTATTCAAATGTCTAAACTATTTAAATCTTAACACTCACTTTTATCAAACACCACCTAAGTATCTATAATCGGTCCTTATAGTCTCATCAATCCTGAACTTAGGAATTGAAACCAAAGTAGCAACATTAATCCATGTCTTTGTAGTATAGTCAAAGAGCACTTGATGTAGGATCAAAAAACTTGTCCTACAGGACTCACACGGTGAGGAAACTGAGATTCATTCTTTCACCCCCTTTATATGGTGGCTAAGCACATGAAACCCTCTCACAACATACTATTTTATAGTCTTGTTGTGCGAACCTTAGTATAGCCACTCCCATAGTGCTTAACTCGAACATTTCAAATTGCTCGTTTATCAAAGCGCCACATTTAAAATTTCGCGTCTAGTTATCATGTCACGGCAGACAATCTCATCTACATGAGCATATGTCCTATGGTCATGTCGTACAAATCTTAGTTCAGTCACTTCATAAACGTCTAACTTGAGTTTCTAGATTACTCGATTTCCCAAATGACAATCCCAAAACTTCGCATTTGGCTATCAATATAGGTTAATATAGATGGTAGGGCATACTATATTTGGTTAATCCAAGTTAACCTCATTTTGGTTGTGATGCCCCCAAAATAGGTCTATATAACCCATTCCGAGTCGCCAGAAATACACACTACGAATACCAATTTTTCTAGTTGCAACTACTATACCGTCGTGCAAAATACGATAACACACACACTATGAGTGTTCAATACAAGTATTGTACCATGTGTAGTACGACAATATACACACTCAAATTATTACAATGTAATATAAAATACAACAAAAAATATTTTAAGTCCTCAAAAGAACACGAGAAGACATATGTCCTCCTCATTCTAATGGGGTGGATTTTTGACGCTTCTAAATTCAGGTCCACGTCACCCTATTTGGTTCACCAAAATCAACTATTAAATGACGTATAGAATACGACACATACATTTTAAGTTCTCTGTACATTTATTATGCCACATTGTTCTATAACTTGATGAGGACCGCGACTAATTCGAAACACCACTTTATACCTATGTTCTCTCTGCTAGTCCCAGCTACACTTTTATTTCCTAAAAGGAATTGTGAAGCAAAAAAGTGAGCACAAATAGCCTAGTAAAAAATATTATGACTTAAGATAATTAAATTATCAATAACCTTCATCAGTAATATAAATCAGATATTTAGATCATATGATAGATGATAAAAGTTTTCAACCATAACTGCAGCGGAATCAGCAGAATCAACAATCCATTAGAAGAGTCAAGTAGAATATAATGTCTACTATCTTCTCCAAATTAAAAGTTCATCGTCAATATTTTATTCCTATAACACCAATCAATAGTTCTTCGTTGTACCCAAGACAAAGAGAACTTTCATTACCTGTCTTTACCTGAAACACCAAAGATCATGGTTATACCAATTCACAGTTCATGTTTATAATTATGTCATTAAATTTATCTTTGCACTCTGGGGCCAAAGATGTTCAACTGTAACACCAATGGTCATGCCAATCAATAGTTCATCTTTGCACTACGGGCCAAAAACATACAACTGTAAAACTAATGGTCATGTCAATTAACAATCCATCTTTGCACGACAGGTCAAAGACATACAACTGTAAAATCAATGGTCATGATCATAGCAATCAACATTTCATCCTTGCACCCCTGGCCGAAGAGAACCGATGGTCATGATCATGTAAAATAACAAATCATCTTTGCACTACAGGCCAAATATATTAATTTGTATCACCATTGGTCATGATTATACCAATACACAATTCCTGATCATAATCATACCAATCAACAGTTCATCTTCTCCGGCGGACTATCCAGTTTTTGGCAAGTTTTTCAGTGTTTTTTGCACAGATCAGATATACTATATTTTAGGAGTCCAACCATGGTCTTAGATTTGAAAACAAACCACCAATCACCGTTAGATCTAAGTTTTTCGACGAAATTCTAGCAAAGCTTAATCTCTTTAATTTCTTATTTTCTCTTGTTTAATACTTGTTCAAATAATCTAAAACAAGTATAAACACAACATCTATACATAAAATCCATGAAATTAACATCTATAACTGAAAATCAAATGATTACTAAGGTTTAGATATATAACCTTCTTAGATTTTCTTATTTCTTTCTTTTCCCTTTTCTGCAATTGTTGCTACGAGAGGGAGTGTAGGAATGAATGTAAAGTGCTGAAAATAAAATTGGCTTGATAAGGCTAAATCCAATGCCAACACTACGTCCCCCCATTAATCAATCAACCATCACAAACAAGTTTGGTGAGACAAATGTGGAATGGCTTGGAAGTTTATGAAAAATAATTTCAGCATCCTCCCCACATGTATCAGATCTTAGCCGCCTCCCCACTTCTAGAAGATTTAATCCCCCTCTTTTATTTACTCACTTATCCGATTAATTACTCATTTGACCATTTATCAATTTAACATTTTACAGTTTTAGAATAATAATCATAAATTAAGCGCCAATTATTTTACATTGTTGACAGCATGTTCATTTTGCTCGCCACTAAGCGCCAATTGATTATTATCTAAAGCATCAATAATTCGTTACTCAAAGCACCAATAAATGAACTATCTCAACCTTGTTCGCTTTTCAAAGCGGCTAGGGTGATTGCTCGTGTGAGTAAGCCAATCAACCTGTTGACATATATTTAGTGTGTGCATATCCAACATGCATAATAACTGTGTGAACCACTAATATTTATCATATGAGTTAAAAGAACACAATCATAAGTGAGAACAAATGAATCTTGCATAAATGATAAATATCTCGAAATAGTAATGAATATCTCAAATACAAGCCAAATAATGAGTGATATCCAGGAAAAAGTAAGTACATCAAACCCTACGAAGCCCTAATAAATTAACATGCCTACAAAAGAAATCTTTAGGAATATGCTTCATCAAAAGATCAGCTACCATAAGTCCAGTGGGCATATACTTCAATATCACCTCATTAATTGCAACGTTCTCTCTGATGAAGTTCATCCACAAGTCAATGTGTTTCGTCCTGCCGTGATTCTTGGGGTCCTTAGTGTAATCTAGGGTCGACGTGCTACACAAAAAAAATAGTCACATGATTCAAAGCATTAGGGACGACTCCAAGGTCCTCGAAGAATTTCCTCAGGCACATGGCTTCCTGAACAGCTGACGTATATGCTACAAACTCCGACTCCATCGTCAAAAGAGCAACTCAAGTCTGTTTCTTACTACACCAAATAATGGCACTACCATGTAGCAAGAATGCATATCCAGAGGTCGACTTGCGCATCCCCTGGTTACCTCCCCAACTAGCATCGGAGTAACCAATCAAATGCAGGTCTGATCCTCCATAGCACAACATGTAGTCCAAAGTGTCTTTCAAATATCGCAAGATCCTCTTGACTGCTCTCTAATGAGCAATCTCAAGGTTTGACTGATACCGACTGAGATAGTCGACTACATATGTTATATTAGGTTAAGTACACACATCTGCATACATTAGCTTTCCTATAGCATTGACGTACGATAATGGGACATTTTCTTAATTTCCTCAGGAGAAGTTGGGCATTGTGTTAGGTTTGTATATAACACGATTATGCAATCAAATCATAAAAAAATAGCGGAAGCGCAATAAAAACGAAAATTTTCATTTTTCATACAAACTATCACCATGATCATACTTTGTGCATAATTATCAATCTAATAGAAAAGAGATGGAGATCAGGTTCATACCCTTGTAAAAACTAGTTTCCTCAGGTACGAGTTTTTCTCTAATTCCTTTTTCACGTTCAACTTAAAATTCACCGGGTTTGATTAGGGGTGTAAGTCGAGCCAAGTAGTTCGGTACTCGACTTGATATCAGCTCGAAAATATGATCCAAAGCTCGAATTTGAAGTTGATCCGAGTCGAATCTGATCCATACTTGTTTTCTGTTTAATGATACACGAGTCGAATTTGAGCATACCAGTGTTTGCTCATATTAGGGCTCAAGTATTTTATTTTTTCTCGAACCATACTCGATACCTGCTCGATGGATCATATTCGAATATTGATTTTATCCATGCTAGTAAGCTAAATATGTGATATTTGTATCAATCTTTATAATTTATAAATTGTAGTATGAAATTGTGTAAACTTGTAGTTGAATAAATCAATGAATTGAATGTCAATTTTTATTACATTATTTATACTTTTAATACGTAAATAAAAGTGAAAAAGTTTTATATATAAAAATTAGTTAAGTAACCAATTTAGTATCTAGTGGTTCAGTTTTAAGTGAAATAGTTCATATTCGAAACTCGATTTGAATGCTCATGAGTAACTTGCTTTGTCAATGAGTTGAGTATTTACGAGCCGAGTAAGTCCGAGTAATGATCCGAGTCAAATCTAGCGTAAAAATATAAATCCCTTATCGAATCCGAGTCGAATTCGAGCTCAATTTTTTCGAGTCGAGCCGAATCTGAGAATGAAAGTGTTCGCTGAGATTTGACTCATTTACACCCCTAGGTTTGATTCCTTCCTTTGATCAACGTTAGTCAACCATGTGTTTAGCCTCTAGAGGTGATCCATCAAAGAAGAACAAATATTCAAAAAAATGGGTATTTGACAAAAACCTAGATTTTATCTCTATATAATTATATGTACTCTCACAACTCTTGAAATAAAGTGTGTAACCTTAATCCGTAATAAAACTTTCTTATTTATAGATGTAGGTAACCTTCCTAAAAAATTTAGGAATAAGGTTTTGTTTTAATTAATTAACTCCTTTAATTAATTAGGCTCCCAATCCAATTAGGAATAATTGAGAGTACCTTTATTAATTAATTTTCAAACTCCTTTAGGAATTAAACTAATAATAATAATAATAATAATAATAATAATAATAATAATAATAATAAGACTCCTCTTATTAATTTAAATTTAATATTTTCAAAATATTAAATAATAAATATTAAGTTATTTAATTTATTATATCACCATATATTAAATTAAATACACTTAACTTATTATTATGATTATGACATTTACTTCTTAAATAAATATTTCTCCTTTTATGGTGCGACCCTTTAGGTTCTCCATATTAAACCGATTGTGAATAAATCAATTAGAACAATTATAATCTTATTTAAATAAATAAATTAATCTATTTAATTTATTTAAATAAATAACATTTATTCTACAATAAGGGTAAGCCCTCTTAGCGATCAATGACTTTTCAGATAATATAAATTTCAACATTAATCATAAAAGAACCTTTGAGTAAATAGTTACCGTATAATTTAATCATTCCATCATACAATATTTTAATTAAATATAAGACATTGAATTACTGTCAAGTCTTATTTTATTTAACTATATGTATTTCGATTCTCAAATGCACAACTCTAAATAATACAAATTAGAAACTCCTTTTAAATTTCATTTTACCTTGGCCAAGGATTCCTGAGTTATCATTTATCGAATCATATAGGACATTCTCTCCTTTAACTGGAAGCGGTAGATTCTTTATTGATCATTCATTATTTCCATATATAAATTATTACACCAAAACATACCCTTTTGATATACCATAAGGGTCTTAAGGGATGTGTCAAAGTATAACTTATCATACACAACATACTATGATGATCTCAAGTTTAAGGATCACTTGTACTACTATCACTAGAGAAATTCCTATTGACAGGTAAATAAAACTCCATTAGGTATTCATTAGAGAGTCACGTTCAGTGAACTTATTCTCCAATAAACACCTACAAACTTGCTTTAGCGTCTCCACACAAATGATTATGAGATTAATTGTCCTCTTTTTAAGAGCAAACAACGTATATACCAATTTATCCGGATTCACTAATCCCTTTTTAGTAATTCAACAATTGGGAACAATTTTAGTTTTAAGTTATCTAAGAATTTAGATCTAATTAGCAAGATCATCGTCGTGATTCTACAAGTATTGCTTAAAACTATGGGTTTATCACATATTATAAAACAACATCATGTAGATAAATTAAAAATCTTTAATTAAATAATTTTTTTATTAATAAATGAATAAGATTGTTACAAAGTATATGTTTTATTATATCAAATATGAATGGCTTGTGTACATACTATTTTCAATCTTTCACTTGCACTAAATTCAATCGTCATGGTATCTCATACCCTTCTTTTCTAAGTGATGATCATCCTGCTGTTGGATAAGTATCAGTAAATGGATATGCAATGTTATTCTTGAGAGTTCATTATCTCTATAGTGATTTCTCCTTTTTTAATGATTTCTCTAATCAAGTGAAAGTATCGCAACACATATTTAGATCCAATATGAGACTTATGAACTATTCCTAGTTCTGTAATGAACTTTTCATTTACACAATCAACTTGTAACTTTATTTACAACTATACACTTTGTCTTTGTCATTAAAACAACGACTCTTTGTTGTTTGAAACTTTCCAATTCATTGCACCACCGTTTAAGGTAACGATTTACCTAAAGTGGATTTGTTGTTGTCTTGGTCACTTTAAAAAAATTTGAGTCTGTTTGACCCTCTAGTTTTAATTCAGACCTACCATAAATCATGATCACATCCTTAGTGCTGATTAAGTACTTTAAGATGTTTTTTACTGTCGTACATTGACCTTCTCCATATTATGACTGATCAACATCAAATCTCGTATATTTCATTGCATACATGGTAGTTACTCATGCGATCTCTCTTTTAGGAGTCTATGTGGACTATTAAGAGAGATCCACTGCATGACTCATCAACATGAAACATCTCTTAGAGTTTGTCATGCTAAACCCCTTTAGCATCGAATGAATATGCATTCATTGGGTCAAGTCAAACATCCTTTTAAATCTATCAATATAGATTTCTATCCCCAAAATATAGGATGCTCTACCCAAATCATTCATGGAGGAATGTTTAAATAACTTTTTCTTTATTGATTGTAGCACTGGTATGTCATTCCTTATCAGTAGTATATCAACATATAATACTAGAAATGTCACAGCGCTACCACTGACCCTTTTGTATACACCAAGTTAATTCTAACTAGGTTAATACTAGGGATTTTATATGCATGTTATTTCATATATTTACACATAACATGAGTTAAAGGCATACCTTTTGTAGCGTGAAAGCCTCTGATGCGGAAAACCTCCTGCAAATCTATGTTCCTTGAAATCCAACAGTGTCTCCGAACTACAATCTGATAATGGAGCACAATCTCACGACTTATAACAATTAGGTTTAGGTTTGTATTGGGAGAACTCTCCCTGATAATCGTATTTGAGTATTTGGCAAACTGAATTAATTGTGATGTGTTGAACAAGAGGAGACGTGAGTATTTAATACCGAAGTGGTTGAACCACTTCTCAACTTTTTCTCCACACTCAGTCAAGTCACGTTCAAATAAATGAACGACTCTTTTGACCTTGTCAATTGGTAAAGTTGTTACTTAAATCCAATGGGTCGGACCCTCCATGGGCGCCTCATTTGGATACCCAAAATCCAACATCAAATGTAAGGAAAAATAAAGAAAATAAAATAAAAAGAAATAAATAAAATCTCTTATTTAATTTATTTATTTTTTTAAAAAAAGTCCTTTTTGCTTGTAATGCATATAAACCTCTACACAAAAAATAATAATATTTCCATCAATTAAATTATTTCATGAGATTTAATATATTATATATGTATGGTGTTGAAGACAATGCTCAATGACCTGTCTTTGGTTTTAATGCAATGCCTCAAGTATTAACTTGACATGGCAGTGCCTTTCGTTGACATCCCCCTTTATTTGAGGGGCCATATCTGATATCTCCTCACCCACCACCCACTACGTTTTGGAACATAATGCAACACCATAAACAACTTGCCAATTTCCAATTTCCAATTTCCACAAAATACGGTAATACATTAGTAATATACTGCCTAATTTATAACAACTTCAGAGTTTCTTACAAAGTTTATACTACCATACAAACACTGACATAATATCCAACTAGTTTTATGTAAACAGGCTGGCCTGGCAGTTTCATCCATTACAATATCTTCATGACAACACGAGAAAGTAAAACTAGATTTCGCCTTTCGGTCAAGCGATATCCAAATTCACTCATCATATAGTTACAACACAATCAAATCTCATTGGAAAAACATTAAAAAATAATATCTGACATTTTATGAGAATTGAAGCATTCCAATACATAACCACGTAGTGTTGCATGGCATTTTGCTGATGGCCCATATGCATGTACTAATAGAGAATACAAAGTGGGCTATGACTAACTTCTAGATCTAGGAAGCATATTTGACACTGAATAACCAGTCATGGCCTCAACCATGAATGAATGATGACTTGCATACATGTATGGGTAACAAGCTATAGTATTTACATACACAAAAACTACTAACCTAGACTAACAAAACTGTGCCCAAGCCATTAATTAGGAAGGAGCAGCTCAAGTGGGTGCTTCCGCCAGAAGAAGTGTGTGCCACCAACCGCATGCTACATTCTTAGGGACACAGCCATCAAGTGCTACTTCAGAAGGAATATTCCGATCTACTGCATCACCCAAGCCGAGCTGTGAAATGGAAAAACAAATGCCATAAGAGGGAGCAGGATTATGGATTATGGTTTGTGTTGTTTTTCAGGCAAGTTGACAAATACACCAATTAACGCCAAATGTATGCAAAAACAAATGAAGAAGATTTCAGGATGAAGTCAATCACACATTCTCACTAGCTTTCTAGGTTGGAGAGTTTTACCTGGCCATACTTGTTCCACCCCCAGCTGAACACTTTTGAATCCTCTGCAGTATCCAAAGCAAGTTATTAGTCACGCTCTATTAATTAGGATCTGCTTTATGAATCAATTTCATACAGGACTAACCATAAAGAAACTTTATTTGCATTGTGTTTGTATAGAGAAGCAAACACTTGAGGCAAATCCATCAAAAATCACGATGCCTGTGATAATAGATAGCTTGTAGTTTACAGGTTAGTGAAACTAAATGACCTTTGAGGAAATTGGTTGTGGAGGTAAATTAAGGAAACGGAAGCTCATTGGCCATTTCCTCCGTAAATATGAGAAGCGGAAGTTTGTTTAAGGGATGCGAGACTATTTATGGATCCAACATACAAAAAATTACTGGAGAGGGGTGTTGGGACGTGGAAGTGGTTCAAATATTCCATTTGTTCTTTTTGTTAATATTTGTAAATTTTTGAAGGAGACTTATTGGCATGATGTAAGGTAGTAAGTGTAATTGAAGAAGAATGGATGATTTCCTTCCTTTTTAACATAATAAGGACTAAGGCAGTCTTCAGACGTAAGTTCTCTTCTGCCGAAAGGGTAGGATATGGATTAAGGAAGGAGAAACAAGATTGGAAAGAGTTCTCTCAAAGAGACTAATGAATTTAGCTGTGAAAGGAAAGACAACAAAAGATTAAAGGACACGAAGATGAACTTTCTGCTAGGTCTTTCTACAACATCCGTATTTCACAAATGAGGGTTTCTTTACTTTAAAATCTGTTTCATTAGAGATGGAAAGTACCAAAATCCATCTCATAGTATGCTTTTTGATTTTTTGCAGTTTGACGCTTTGTTAGAAATGATGGGTTAAGTACAGAGATGTTGCTTGGTTGAAAGGAGAAAGATTCTGGTACATTTGAAAGAGATGGAATATAAAACTTTTTTAAAAAAAAATAATGAAGTGGGTATACATGATATTAGATCTCAATTTTATTTTTATTTTTTAGTTTTTTTGAGGGGAGGAGGGGAGGGGGTGGGTTGGGGGGACTGGGAGGGATAAGTACAGAGCTCAATTTTGAAGTTGCTAGTGTTCTTTTGACTGGAGTTGCTCTTACTTGGTTATGCTTTTCAGAGAGATGTAAAAGATGATTTTGAATTATACAAACATGTGTGCCTCCCTCTTTGATGGTGTTTACTCTTTAGCATATTATTGCTTGTGAGGGAAAAATAGAAAAAATTGAGTAAAAGAATGAACACTCCGGGGTTAGTGTCACAACTCAACCCAAGTTAATTTGACTGGACTGAAAAGATAAACAACTATGGAATAGCAGATACAACATACCTGTAACCACAGCAGTGTGGCGTGCCCCGCAAGATACGATTTTTGCATGCATATTTTCAAAACTTGGAGCATCAAGAAGCCTTGGTAGAATCTATATAAAACAAGACTAATTAGAAACACACCCACCAGTCAAAATTGAAATATTAATAGCCCTCTTGACATAATACCAGTTATAATTGAAACACTAATAACCGTCTTGATAAAATCTATTTATCGTCTCTTATAATTTCCCACAGTAATGCAGTACCAGCAAAAGAAACCTGCCTGAAGATCTCAGTGGTCTTTAAGGAAATTCCTTTCCACCTTTACACGAACTACAGAAAGACTAAAAAAATTAAATTCCTGATTGTCCCAGTGACGTTACAGCATAGCAGTCTGAAAACCCCTCTTTTTTTCTTCTTTCAATTGGCATCTCTTGATTTTCATAACCATGAAACTTTAATTGATTGCAATCCACTTTAATAGATGAGATAAATTCAGAATGTACCTCAGCTTGATCAGCACCAGTTCCCAACTGTCCAAACTGATTCCCGCCAAATGCATATACATCACCATCAGCAGAAATGCAGACAGTGTGCCAGAGTCCAGCTGCAACACCCTCAATCTGGATACCCAGTAAGGAAGAGACGCAAGTAGGGCTTAGTTCATCATCCGTACTTCCTTGCCCACACTACATTAAACAACATCAGTATTGAGTATTCCACCTTGAAAAAGGCTCAGCTCATGAACAAAATTACCATAAAAAAAACAAAGAAACCAAAGGAGAATAGATCAGATTTTTTTTTCCCAGAGTGAAACTCATATTGAACATCTACTTCGCTTTTTCTTCCATCATTTCTACCTTACCTAAATGTTGATTTGAAGAGAAGTTAATACTTTGTGAACTGTGAACTTCTAGCATCGGTAATGATGAGAACTTGTTAAGATTTGTCTTATATGCTTATTTGACTACATCAAGTGAAAATTCTTCACCATTATAAGGAAGACAAAAGAACTGGAAGACAATCTATTCTTCAGTATGTTTAAGGTCCACAGAAGTAGTGCAAGATCAACAAAATAGCAATTACAGTTATCTCAAAGTTAAAAAGACTTTTGCAGAAACAACCAACAGCTTACGGATTTGCTTTTAAATTTATTCAGAGACCATATAACTGAAAAATAGGCTCATTCACCCCTTGAGAAAGTAGAAATCCATCTAGAATGTGCATATTTTACAAAGATCCTGGTTTGTACATCAAAATCATTGACCCAAACCTGGTAGGTTAAGACTGTATCAATTATGCCTAACCTAATGCTAACTTTCTAAGATTGATGTGTTTTTCCTTTCTTGTTTCTTGAGTGATACTATTCAAGTCGTATTTGCTTTCAAGCCAAAGTTCTTTAAGAAGATAAAAGAATAAGTGCTTCAGTTGTTTGATAATTATTCACCATAATGGTTACTGCAATTAGAGACAGAAAAACATATGATTATTATGAGTGTATACAATTGATGCAACAAATCAAGTAATGAAATTCACCTGTCCATAAAGTCCCCAGCCAAAAGCAAGTAGTGCTCCCGCGTCTGTGGAAGCAAACATGATATCCAGTATTAAACATAAGAAACTCAGATGAAGAAACAAATAAGGGTGCGCAACAGAAGACATCTCAG
This sequence comes from Panax notoginseng, assembly GCA_016801055.1. Taxonomy (NCBI): domain Eukaryota; kingdom Viridiplantae; phylum Streptophyta; class Magnoliopsida; order Apiales; family Araliaceae; genus Panax; species Panax notoginseng. The sequence goes on from CM029014.1 coordinate 21,847,452, forward strand.
ATCAACTACACACTATTATCAGTTATAACTTATAAGGATGCTCATGTAAACAACTGACCAGATGAAGCAGAAACTAAAAAGAGAAAGGATATAAAAAAGAGCAATCACCATCATGACGCCAACAAAAGATTTATAGCTTAAACTAGTTACATAAATCACTTAATTCTTCTCTTTCTATTTTACTGTCAGTTACAAAAAAGCCACAGAATCCTTACCAGTAATTACTGCACTGTGCCGTCCTCCACTAGCGATTCCCCTTACATAACTTCCAGGAACTCGAAAACTCTCCCCCTCAGAACCCACGCTTCCTCCAGAAAGGACAGCAGATCTATCTTTTCCTAATGGAGACAAATCAATACAAGGTACAGGATGAGGAGACGACACCATACGTATCCGGGACCCCAAACCCAGCTGTCCCTCACCTCCATAGCCCCAACCCCACACCTGTCCAATATCTGAAACTTCGGGGGAAATTAGATAAATCAAGATCTAGCTAAAACAGCTTTAAAAGCTTTAATGTTATACCATCTGTGGACAAATTCTCATATAATAATGCAAGAAAGATATGCATCAGAACCATGACTTTGGAAAAACAGTGGATTTGGGGTACTGGATTACCTGACAAAGCTAATGTATGACGTCCACCAGCAGCAACTGTAGCTATCCTTACTCCAGGATTTAGTGTTACCAAACATGGTAATGCTGATAGAGGTTCATCAACAGCTGATGAGCTTTCAGCAGCTTGTTTAGCAGATGATACTCGTCTTCGCTTTGCACTCTCCTCTCCACCTCCAGAAGCTGCCCCGTCACTTGATCTTAATGCCTGGGGGCGAGGGCTCACTGTAACAGAATTATTCCTCAATGTATAAGATTGTAAAATGTAACAGTAGCTTCTGTTTGTAAGCCAACAAAGAGGCCAGATGAAAAGTACCTTGGTCTATCATAAATGAACCTTGTCTCTCACCTGCATCTTTGTCTAAACTTAACCCCATAGCTGGATCTCCGAAGACTTTCCCAGAGGGCACACATTCCTTCCATCCCCAGGTGTACACGTCTCCCATTTCTGTTTTTTAAAATTGAAGCTCAGTTAGTCCAAGTGTTATTATAAAGAAATAATTTCTGATGGAGAATAAAGCAGATTATAAAAGAAATCATTCAATTGTAGCATTTGTCTTCTTTTTTAAATCGAGTTCATCCTCAATCTCTGTTTCTGTTACATTATATAATCAGCAGCCAATGACTGCTTGTGCTTTTATCTTACATGAACACAAGCCAAGGAGATTGAATATAAACTTTTCCATGAGCACTCACATTGTTTCTTATTGAAAGGTGGGGTATTTCTTGCCCAGAAAAACTCAGAAGGCCCATCCACTTATAACTTCTTGCTCATAGTTTGACTATATAAAATAATTGACCAATTACATCATGTCTTTATATCAGAATCACATAAAATTGGTCAACAGCTATCACAGTGAAACCGTCTAAGTAGAACTTCCAAGAATTTGGAGATCTATGCTTTGAGTTAATTTTTTATGATACATTTTTTCCAGAATCCAACTGAGATTTTTATTTTAAAAAACACAGTATGTAAAATCCAAATCAATATTACCTGTAACCGAAACACAATGTGCCCACCCTGCTGCAGCTCTCACTATTGAAGATTCAGTAGGAAGAGGAAAAGACTCTGGCATTTCCTTAACAGATAATATAACACAAATGCAGGTTAACGTCTTAAGAGGAAAACGAAAGAAACCACAAAAAAATATAATCAGGGAGCGCCACACTACCCCATGCTTGCCAGATGTCACATAGCTTTGACCTAGATCATCTGTTGAACCCCAAGTAAAGAGCTTCCCAGAATCTAATTGTGATTAAATAAAGTAAGGGGAAAAGGAAAGAATATAATTAGTAACTATAGAATATATTAATCAATATTGTAACCAGCTAGAGCACAGCAACATTGCCTGTCAGGAAAGTACAAGCAAATGTCAAAACCTTCTATCCTCAGTTTGGATATACTAACTTTGCATTCAAGAACTAATGTCTAAGCAAATTTCCTCTTGCTTTGGGAAAACATTATTACTTCGAAAATTTATACTCCCTCTGTTCCAAAAATTAGATATACATTTTTCTTTATAGTCACTTTCAAAATTAGAGGTACATATCAATTTTGTATAAAGTAGCATGAAATTCCTAACATGTCATTACTTAAGTTCTAGGTAAATTGTCACCGCTACAACATTTCTAACAAATAATAGGAAATACTAGGTATATGCATGGCAATATAAAATTTTAGTTAAAGTCATCGTTTTAAAGACATATCTCTAATTTTGGGAAGTATAACTACGAAACTACACCAAGTTTGGATAGAAGCCAGAGTATGAAACCTGAAGTTGAAGACCTTCAGTCAAAAGAATGATCAACAAGCTTACATCAAAACTCGTAAAATATGATAAACTCACTCTATTCCACAAAAAGAGTCTTGTTTGTAAAATTTGCAAATACTAAATATGCATTGTTTACCCCTAAACAATATTACTTCCGTCCTCAAAAGGATAACCTAAGATACAATTTTTTGTCCTCAAAAGGATGACAACAAGTACATAAATCAAAGGGTAAGTATGTCATTTAGCGGGGTCCAGTAGAATGAAAACAAAATATAAGGACTAATCACTAAATGTAATCTTGTGGGCCACTAAGGATAAATTTGGAAATTTTTTTGCTCTGTTCCCTCTAATTTACTTTTCTTAATTTGTGTAAAAATAATTTGTGTAAAAATATAATTAGGTCATCCTTTTGAGGACGAATGGAGTAAATTTCTAGTTTAGTAGTGATGACATGTTAATAAAATTATGATGCCAAACTTAAGGACATTGTGTTATTTTATACTATAGCAAATCGAGGACTCCTTTTTGTAGGAAAAAAAAATACAAATGGGACTCTTTTATGGAATAGAAGGGAGTTTATAGGTTCAGTTTGAAAAAGAGGCTCACCAATTACAGTAAATATTAGCAAAACTAATTATGGCATAGAGCAAAATAAAATGGCTGCAGCATCAACCAAGCACACATTTTAGATGAAATGTAGAGGTGTAAACTTCAAATCTCAGACATAGTAAAATTTCAAACTTTTTAACTCCAAAAACTAACATTGGAAAACAACTCCTAAAGTGTGTCTACTAATGCTAGCAACTGAAAATTGGAATTAGTAGCTTCAGCAAAAAATTACACAAGCTTGCTACAGATATTTTGACCTCGAGAGTGGATAAAAAGTGAAGGGAAAATATTATAGTCAAGCTAAACAGTAAATGCATGAATGAACCCACAAAACACATCATATTCAACAATGGTACCATTTTAAAACCCAATTGACTACATTCTCCGATCCATTGTTCAAAAAAGTCGCATTCTTTACAGCTAAAAGTAAAAAGAATCAGAACAAAATCTAAGAAACAGAGATCGAATAGCACAAAGCACCTGAAAGCGCCATAGCAAATCCGCAACCTCCGCCGCAAACATCCTTCCACGAACTTCCGCCTCCCACCGATGACGGAAACATAACTTCCACCGGGGATAACAGCGGCAACCGCTGAGGCAGAGCTCCGGGAAGGTAACCCCACATATACACTAATCTATCTCTTACTTCTTCCTCCATTTTCACAATTTCGTCACATCCTTCTCCATCTCCATTCATATCGTGAAAAAATGTAAACTCAAAACTCACAATTTCTCAGCTTTTCCTTTTCTTTTCTTTTCTTTTCCTTTCCTTTCCTATTTTCTTGGGGAAATGTGTTTACTCTTTTCAGTATTTTGGAAAATATTTAAGTGCCCTAAAATCGCATAAAAAGGAGCGTATCATTTGGGGGTGCCACGTAGGATCCTCACGTGGTACTCTTCCCACGTGGCTCCATCGGGACCGATCGATGCCTCGGCCGTTTTCAGCCAGAAGTTTCTGGAAGGTCTGTCTTCAGATATTGCGTGCTAGCTGGTGTGTATGAGTAGTTGATCGCCACGTGTCCTATTGGTACTAGTATACTCAGTTTGTGTCGCCAAGTTTCTTGGGGTGGGGTCGAGAAATTTTTTTACCAGCCATTTTTGTACCACGTCAGATTGTGGGTCCATTAGGTTATTGCCAATTGTTGATCGGTCGACTGTTGTTTTTTTGACGAAACAGTCCAAAAAAAACTAAATATATTAAAATTATAATATGTTACAAAAAATTATAAAAAAATAATAATTCTTTCAACTAAAAAGATAATAAAGAAAAAGGGGTAATCGTAGTCACACCTCTAGGGGTCACTACTCACTAGTCATATTCTACTCCCTCCGGTCTCATGATAAAAATTCTTACTACTCCTTCTATTTTTTAATATAGGTCGTTTTAGGGTTGTGCACAAGTATTAAGATAATAATTATATAGCATTAACTATAATATCAATTGTCTATATTGCCCTTATATTAAAATAAGAGATTGTTATTTATTAGACAAAAAATAGTGAGAGAACCAAAGTTACATTTAATACTTGGGGTAATATTAGAAACTAAACAATTAATACTTACTTGAAATTCTCAAACGACTAATATTAAGGAACAAAAATATTTATCTAAAACGACTTATATTAAGGAACGGAGGGAGTATTATTTTGGGTTGTTTTATGTTAAATATCCATTTTCTTTTAATAACCAAACTTTTACATATTTTTTTCCTATTATACTCATAGCATTAAATATCTCATACTTTTCTTATTCTAATTCTCTCTCCATATTTAATAAGTATAATTAGTTATGTGCTCAAAATATTTTGAATTGAAAAGCAAGAAAGTCACTCTCTCACCTACATTAAAAATAATTAATGACATATTATTATGGGCAATTTTGTCATTTTATTCATCTTCTTAATATGCGTGAAAAGTCCACCAAGACTTTTATCATGGGACGGAGGGAGTAAAATAATACTCTTTCCGTCCTTTAATATAAGACGTTTTAGATAAGTTTTTTGTATCTTAATATATGACGTTTTAGAATTCCAAGTAAGCATTAATTGCTTAGTTTCCACTATTATCCCAAGTATTAAATGTAACTTTGATTCTTTCACTATTTTTTGTCCAATAAATAACAATCTTTTTTTTAATACAGGGGCAATATAGATATTTGACATTATATTTAATGTTATACGAGGGCAATACTTGTGCAAAACTCTAAAAAGTTTTATATTAAGGGACATAGAAAATAATAAAATACTCAGATCCGAACCATTCTTCGGCATGACAAAGGAATAACAAATGGCAATGGAAGTGCAAAATCTAAATCTGAATAATTCATCTTCAACAATTCATGCACTTAAAAAAGTCTCGCGAACAAAAAAATCTTCCAAATAGATAAAATAAAATCTCACAATAGATGATAATGAAATCTATTTACAAAAGAGAAAGAAATCAATTATCTTATAAAGAAAACAAATCTCACAAAAGGGTAAAACAAACTTCATAAAAAGGGATAATAATTTATTAGATCAAAATAAGAGTGATCTGGGAAGGATATCTCCAAAAAGAGAGCCCTCCTCATATATAAGAATCCTATTTGTTGATGTTTGTTTGATTTGATGATGACTACTACTATGATTGTATAAATGTTTATATGTTTACATGATCATGTGACTTGATGATGAATGTGATGATATGGCAATGTGTTTATGTGCTCATACGTGATTGTGTGTCTATATGCTCATGCGTATTTAAATGTTTATAAATGTGTACATGTTATATGATTATGTTAGCATAAAGGTGTTTTGTTGGAAAATGTATGTGATATGTTTAATAAATGCAAATTCACTAATGTGACTAGATATTGATTATTGTACTTATCATTGTTGAATTAAGGTTGATGTAAACTGATTTATGAGATGCTAAATCAAATTGAAGTGTATTTGTACCAATAAGTTTTGTAAAGTCCTTATCGAAGAAACATATTGTACAAGGACTTAGTTTTAAAAATTTAAGGTTGGTAGGTTGATCTTATCATAAAACTACTCTGTATGTTCGTTGTGCATATATTGCAAGCAGAGTAATCTAAATGTTCAGAGAATAAAATGATCAATGTATATTTGTATAAGTAAGTTTTTATAAAGTCCTTAAATGAAACATATGTATAAGGATTTAGCTTAGAAAGATCAAATATATCAAGTTGATCTAATGTACAGTTATTAGGAGTTCCGTGTTCGTAAAGCCACTCTGCAAGTCATGATGAAACGCATAGTCAACTCCTTGCAACACATTAGATGGATTGTAAAGTAGTTGCACAAGTCGTAGAGTTCACTCTATCTCGTGAACAAATGATCACAAAGGTGCAAGGATATCTCAAGACCTAAAAGAGGAATTGCATAGCTATTTTACTTATTGTAAAGATCACTTTACAAAACTGACAAACTTACAAAGTGATTTATTGTGACGCCCCCAAAATAGGTATACAACACCCATTCTAAGTCGCCAAATACATGGTACAGAAAGCAAACTACAACTTCAATAATACAATTGTCGTGCAAAATACGACAACACATACTGTGAGTTTAAATACAAATATTGTCTTCTGGACAATATCCACACTCAAATAAATCCTCATTATAATTATTCAAACACTATTTTACAGAAATAGTGAGGATTGCTAAAACATCTTTCTAGAACCATCACTCCATACCTCGACTAGATCCTGCTATGTTCTCACCTCCTGAGAAGAAAAATGGAACAAAAAGGAAAAGGGTGAGCTCAACTATCCCAGTAAAGAATATTATGACTAAGAGAAAGAATTCTACTATCTTCTAAGATTTATAAGTCCATCATCAATATTTTATCCCTGTAACATCGATTAATAATCATCTTTAACCAAATATTCATCTTTGCACTACAGGCCAAAGATATTCATTTGTATCACCAGTCGGTCATGTTCATCTCAACACCTGTTCATCTTTGCACTACGGGCCAAAGATATTTATCAGTTAATCATTCATCTTTGCACTACAGGCCAAAGATATTCAGTAGTATCATCATTTAGGACTGAGGATGATGAAAAATATTTTAAAGAAACGAATCCAGTGAGACAGAAGGACAAATATTAGGGATTCGTATAACAGTTTATCCAAGATCAATAATACTTCATAATAATCAATTGTGAAGCAGAATTCAAAAAATAAAGATCAAAACATGGATACAATCAAAGATAGTAACCATAATAGACATCTTGGACAAAAAGGAAAAATTTTATTTTTCGGTGAATAGTGCCGTATTCGTGAATAGTACCGTATACGTGAATAGTAACCCCAACACAAAAAGTTTTAAATTTGATAAAAACTCATATCAATATTTCAGCATAATGATATTGAAGAAAATAATATCATTAAGAAGAAAATAATATCCCTTACCTCAAAATATCAGTACTTCTGGTCGGAATACCGGTATAAGGCTGAAAGAAACTTGCTCTGATGAATAGAAACTCTCAAAGTATCTAAATACTCACAAAATACACTCAATAATCTAGAGAGAGAAAGAGAAAAAAACTTGTTTCTGGTGTGATTTTCAATTCTAACTTAGCCCTCTATTTATAGGAAAATGTTAGCATGCCGAAGCAGACTTAACCAGCAACCTGATGGCTTTACCTGCTACTATTCCCACCCACCACATTTGAATAAAAATATCAGCACATTTCTTCACCAACCAAGAGTGGGGCCCACCAATTCTAGAATTTTCTATCAAAATGATAAACTCCGAAAATTCAACAATTTCTGAACCAGTCACCTCGTAAAATTCATAATAAATCATACGTTTATTTTTAACGGTTCAAAATTTGTGGACATATACTCAACTTATATATGTATAACATATCCAAAAATTACCACGATCCAACGGTCGGATTGAAAATTATAACCCCCGCAAAATATCTCAAAAATTCTGATTTTTAATACCTCCATTCCGACAAAAATACTAATAAAAACCTCAACATTAACTCCTTCATTTTTAACCACAAAAATATATCCCTCATTTATATCCACATAAAATAAATATTTCCTTATCATATGAATCAATAATTAATTATTCACAAATAATATTACAGAATCACATTTATGACAACCAAGCCGTTCCCAGGAAAGAGGGGGCTTTCCAATAAGGATTTCTCCTTACTGACGCGCAATTAGATGACCAAACCTCTCCTTAGACAGAACTTTCTAGACATTACCAATAATGTTATCTAATAATATTATTCAAATAATATGAATTATTGATCTGATAATGGAAAATACTGTGCAGCAACAATTATTGAAACAACAATAATATAAAATATCAACGCAACAATTATTGAATCAATAAAATAAAATATTGAACAATAACTACTGTAACAATTATTGAGTAGTGCCTTCTTACGTAAGAATCAAAAATTGGTGTAATACCGTGTGCTACTGTATTTTAACCACCGGGTATTCCAACAGTATTAACGGTAACAACTACGCCGTTATTTATAAACAACTTATACTTGTCGTTTTCTTCATCCAATCGCTTTCCGTTATGGGGCCCACACAAGGCTGCGCCGTCGTACAAATATTCCCCGTCAGCAAGAATATTCCACGACCAAACGAATATTCCCCGACAAAATGAATATTTTATAACCACTTGCTTATTTTGAAAAATTTGCACATTTCACCCATAACCAAAGTATTATATCAAATTAACCCCTTATTATTCACAATAATATTTAGAGAAAATTTGATTTTATTCATTAATAAGTTGGGGTCTTACAACCTCCCCTCCTTATGAAATTTCGTCCTCGAAATTGACGTACGTACCTGATGTTTCAAAAAGGTGAGGATATCTCGCTTTCATTTCTGATTCCAACTCCCAGGTCATTTCTTCAATAGCATGGTTTCTCCACAAAATCTTAACTTGTGGTATAACCTTCGTGCGTAGGACATGCTCTTTCCTATCCAATATCTTAACAGGTACCTCCTCGTACGTTAAATCTTCAGCTATCTCGTCTGGTTCTAACTCAATAATGTGGTTCGGGTCTTTAACATATTTACGAAGCATAGATATGTGAAAAATATTATGAACACGAGACATGCTTGGAGGTAATGCGAGTCTATATGCCACATTTTCTATTTGCTCAAGAATCTCAAATGGACCAACAAATCTTGGATTGAGCTTTTCTCTCTTCCCAAATCTTGTAACTCCCTTCCATGGTGCAACACGTAACAATACATGATCCCCAATATTAAATTTCACGTCCTTCCGATGAAGATCCGCATAACTCTTTTGTCGATCCTGTGCCGTTTGTATACGTTGTCGAATCGTTTGGATCTTCTCTGTAGTCATGCGTACCAACTCTGGTCCCAACAATGTTGCTTCGCCCACCTCGTCCCAGCATACTGGAGAACGACATTTTCTTCCATACAACGCCTCAAATGGAGCCACACCTATGCTCGCCTGATAACTGTTGTTGTAGGAGAATTTCACCAATGGTAGGTACTTATCCCAACTCCCTTTGAGATCTAGGACACAAAGTCTTAATAGATCTTCAAGAGTTTGAATAGTCCTCTCTGATTGTCCGTCTGTTTGAGGATGGTATGCCGAACTGAATCGTAAATCCGTGCCCATAGCTTTCTGCAAGCTAACCCAAAATCGTGAAGTGAATCTTGGGTCACGATCCGAAACTATGGATACTGGCATTCCATTACATCTCACAATCTCGTTCACGTACATACTAGCAAGACGTTCAAGGGAATAAGTCTCACGTATCGGCAAGAAATGAGCGGACTTGGTCAATCTATCAACAATAACCCAAATCGCATCTATGTCTTGAGAAACCTTGGGAAGACCCGTAACAAAATCCATAGTAATGTGTTCCCACTTCCATTTCGGAATCTCAAGTGGTTGCAATGGACCATTTGGTACTTGATGCTCCGCTTTTACACGTTGACAAGTTAAACATCTCGAGATAAACTCCGCGATCTCTCTTTTCATATTGCTCCACCAAAATATATGTCGAAGATCGTGATATATTTTGTTACTCCCAGGATGGATTGCAAACGGTGTGTTGTGTGCCTCCATCATTATTCTATGCTTCAAGTCAAAATCGTTAGGAACACAAAGTCTGGAGTTGACTCGAAGTATTCCTTCTTCATCGATTCTTGCTTCTGGAATAGCACCTTCTTGCACTTTCTTCTTCATACGCATCAACTCCATGTCCGTAGCTTGAGCAGCTTTAACTTTATCGATTAAAGTCGGTTCTACTCGTATATTTGATATCATCATGTGGGTACTTGGAGCCTTCATCTCTATCTCCATCCTTTGCAAGTCATACAAAATGGGCCTTTGTGTTAACAACATTGCACTCGTACCCGCATATGATCTTCTACTCATTGCGTCAGCTACTACGTTTGCTTTTTCAAGATGATATTGGATGGTATGATCGTAATCTTTCAACAGCTCGAGCCAACGTCGCTGCCGCATGTTGAGTTCCTTTTGGGTGAAGAAATATTTGAGGCTTTTATGATCTGTATAGATCTCTACTTTCTCCCCATACAGGTAGTGTTTCCAGATCTTCAACGCAAAAACGACTGCTGCCAACTCCAAATCATGAGTAGGATAATTCCTCTCATATTCTTTGAGTTGTCGTGAGGCATAGGCTATGACTTTCCCATGTTGCATGAGAACACATCCTAACCCTTTGCCTGAAGCATCGCTGTAGATAACAAATCCATCCGAACCAGATGGTATTGTCAGAACAGGTGCCGAAATGAGTCTCCTCTTGAGTTTTTATAAACTCTTCTCGCATTCCTCACTCCATACGAATTTTGTATCTTTCCGAGTCAGCTGAGATAACGGAGTAGCGATTCGAGAAAATCCTTCCACAAATCTCCGATAATAACCAGCTAAGCCCAGAAAGCTACGTACTTCGGTTACCGACTTCGGTTGCTCCCAACTTTGTATGGCTTCAATCTTCGCCGGGTCGACAGATACTCCATATTTTGACACCACGTGCCCAAGGAATGCTACTTCCTCAAGCCAGAACTCGCATTTCTTCAACTTGGCATATAGCTTATTTTCACGAAGCCTTTGCAGTACCAGCTTCAAATGGCGCTCATGATCTTCACGGCTTTTGGAATAGATGAGGATGTCATCAATAAAGACAACAACGAACTGATCCAAATATTCTTTGAATACACGGTTCATCATATCCATGAAGGCAGCAGGAGCATTAGTCAATCAAAAGACATGACTAAGAATTCATAATGCCCGTACCGAGTTCTGAAGGCAGTCTTTGGAATATCCTCAGTTTTAATCTTCAGCTGATGATATCCAGAACGAAGGTCGATCTTTGAAAAGAATTGTGTTCCTTGTAACTGGTCGAACAGGTCATCAATGCGAGGTAACGGATACCTATTCTTGATGGTGACATGGTTCAATTCTCGATAGTCAATACAAAGTCGCATACTCCCATCTTTCTTCTTTACGAATAAAACAGGAGCACCCCAAGGAGACGTACTAGAACGAATAAAACCGATGTCCAACAACTCCTGTAGTTGGACTTTTAACTCCTGAAGTTCAATAGGAGTCATTCGATATGGAATTTTAGAAATGGGCTTTGTACTGGGTTCAAGGTCAATAAAGAATTCAACTTCACGTTCTGGGGGTAGACCAGGAAGTTCTTCAGGAAATACATCGGAAAATTCTCTAACAATAGAAATATTATTCAAATCTGACTTGTCTTTGTTCAAATCCATAACATGGGCTAAGAAAGCTTGACATCCGTTTTTCAATAAACGAATAGCTTTGTGGCTTGATATGACAGTGACTGATTTTAGTGGTTTAGTAGTTTGAATTCGTATGACAGGTTGGTTAGGAATATGAAAACTAACAACCTTACGAAAATAATCAATTTTAGCATGATGAGTGGTTAACCAATCAATTCCTAAAATCACATCAAAAGCAAGTATCTTTAAAGAGATAATATCAACAGGTAATGTGATAGTGCCAACTTGGATCATGCAAGATTTATAAACTATAGATGTAACGAAGGTTTCACCCATCGGAGTTTCAACAGATAAGTTAAAGTCCAATTTCTCCGGAGTCAAGTTTAAACGTTGAGCACAAGTAGGAGAGATAAAAGAATGGGTAGAACCGGTATCTATTAAAGTATAAACTTCGCAAGAATTCAAGATTAGCTTACCCGTGATCACCTCGTTCGGGTTTCTCGCGTTTTGGCCAGCACGACAAACGCCCTTCCAGGAACCGCTGATTTCGACTTATCCGGGATAACTTTTGGAGTCACCATCCCCGCTGAACTTGGTTTTGCTACAGAACACTCTCGAGCTATATGACCCTCCTTTCCACAGTTATAACATACCTTGGATTGTTGTGGGCAGTTTGGGCTGATATGTCCCTCTTTCCCACATTTGTAACATACGACCGGTGGTCGTTCTCCTCCCCTAGAAACAGTTGATGTTTGTGCTGACGTCTTCACGTTGTCATTGTTGTACCTTCTCTTCTTGAAATCTCCTCCCGACTTGCTCCTTCTATTATCACGACCACGATTACCACCAGAGTGGTTACCGCTTTTGTCCGAATATTTTCCTCCCTGCTGGTTTTTATTGCTTCGATGACTGCCGCCACCGGTATGACCCTGGTTGTGGTCCCTCGGTTGCACATACTCATTATCTCGCTCTAATAATTGAACCCTGTTTACAACATATGAATATAAAGAAAATTTATGAGAGATAAGATATTGCCGAATCTCGGGTTTTAGACCTCTCAGAAACATCCTTGTCATTTGTTCCTCATTTTCGACCAAATGAGGTGCAAACCTGGATAACTCTGCAAACTTCGCCTCGTACTGGGACACCGTCATGTTGTTTTGTTCCAGTCTGATAAACTCCACCTCCTTCATATGACGAATACTTTCAGGAAAGTACTTGTCATTGAACAGTTTTTGAAATGTTTCCCAGGACATGTTGAGTGCGTCAGGCTGGGTACGCTTCACAGACTCCCACCAGTAGTCTGCCTTACCGCGGAACATAAAGGTGGCGAATGGAACCTTCTGTTCCTCCGTGCATCCCAAGACATCGAATATCTTGGTAATTTTCTTGACCCACGTTTCCGCCATGATCGGATCCGGCTTTTCCTTAAATTCTGGTGGTCCCAATTCTTTGAACTGCTTAGCTGTGACAAACCGCGCGTTGTTATCATTTTCACCCGTATTCTGCACACGAGTCTCCCTCGTCTGATTTTGCATGAACTGCAAAAAGCTCCTAAACATTCCATCATTCATCGTTTGCTCGGTAACGTTGTTTATAGGAGGAATATTGCCTTCCTGTTGCACGTTCCCCTGGGTGGTGATCAAAGGTATCTCCACGGTCTGATTTACTCCATTATTAACGTTCTCAGCTGCCATTCTTAAATACTGCCATAAAACAAGGGTTAATAGTCATGTCATATATTATCCCTATACTCTGACCGACCAAATAAACACCAAATAAACTTAGTCAGGTCATACTAGCGAAGGAATTCCCCGTCTCTCCCCTCCTAGTTCTTGTCTCACATCTCAGCCAGGGATCATGTAAGACCCCGAATTTTATGAAATAAAAGTATTCAATTTTTCTTATAATTACTATTCAGTAAATGGTTAAATTGATAAAAATTTAAAGTTATGAGTGAAATATGATTTTTTTTCAAAATAAGCAAGTGGTTATAAAATAATCATTGTTGTCGGGGAATATTCGTTTGGTCGTGGAATATTCTTTCTGTCGGGGAATATTCGTACGACGGCGCAGCCATTTGTGGGCCCCATAACAGAATAACTGTCGGGTGAAGAAAATGACAAATTTGAGTTTTTACAAATAACGGCGTAGTTGTTACCGTTAACACTGTTGGAATACCCGGTGGTTAAAATACAGTAATACGCGTTATTGCACAGTAGCACACGGTATTGCATAGTATTTTTGAAATTATTGATTCTTACGTAAGAAGGCACTACTCAATAATTATTACAGTAGTTACTGTTCAATATTTTATTTTATTGATTCAATAATTGTTGCGTTGATATTTTATATTATTGTTGTTTCAATAATTGTTGCTGCACAGTATTTTCCATTATCAGATCAATAATTCATATTATTTGAATAGTAATATTAGACAGCATTATTGGCAATATCTAGAAAGTTCTGTCTAAGGAGAGGTTTGGTCATCTAATTGCGCGCCAGTAAGGAGAAATTCTTATTGAAAAGCCCCCTCTTTCCTGGGAATGGTCTGGTTGTCATAAATGTGATTCTGTAATATTATTTGTGAATAATTAATTATTGATTCATATGATAAGGAAATATTTATATTATGTGGATATAAATGAGGGATATATTTTTGTGGTTAAAAATGAAGGAGTTATTGTTGAGGTTTTTATCAGTATTTTTGTCGGAATGGAGGTATTAAAAATCAGGGTTTTTGAGATATTTTGCGGGGGTTATAATTTTTAATCCGACCGTTGGATCGTGGTAATTTTTGGATATGTTATACATATATAAGTTGAGTATATGCCCACAAATTTTGAACCGTTAAAAATAAACGTATGATTTATTATGAATTTTACGAGATGACTGGTTCAGAAATTGTTGAATTTTCGGAGTTTATCATTTTGGTGGAAAATTCTAGAATTGGTGGGCCCCACTTGTGGTTGGTGAAGAAATGTGCTGAATTATATTTCAAATGTGGTGGGTGGGAATAGTAGCAGGTAAAGCCATCAGGTTGCAGGTCAAACCTACAAAAATTTTCCTATAAATAGAGGGCTAAGTTAGAATTGAAAATCACACCAGAAACATAAGCTTTCTCTCTTTCTCTCTCTATATTATGAAGTATATTTTGTGAGTTTTTAGATACTTGGTGAGTTGCTATTCATTAGTGCAAGTTTCCTTCAGCATCATATCCGATATCCAGTCAGAAGTACTGCTCTTTTGAGGTAAGGGATAGTAATGGATTTTAAGGGTTGTTATGATTTTCAGTTTTGTAATTTTTCTGATCTTCAAAAATTCTGGAAAAATTCAAAATGATATTTTGATGAGTTTTCTTGATTGTGTCCAAAAATGGTGATTTTTGGATGTATAGATTGAGAGTTATGAATTTTATGAGAAAAGACTATTTTAAAAGTAACCGCTTATAATTCCTTGTGGTTAACTCCAAAATTGATGAAATTTTTATTGGGAGTACATGTGTATGATAGAAGTATACTCTGTAAATTTCAGAATTTTTGGACAAAAGTATAATTTTTGATAAATGTCTAAATATTCGGTGGTTTTGGCCATATGAAAAATAGTAAATGAGTTTTAAAAATTCTGAGAAAAATATATGTTCAATATTGGACTATATTATGCTAAATCCCAGAAAAGAAATATTTTTGGAACTGATTTGATATTTTTCATGAAAATGGACTAGTTATGAGTAAATGAATTAAATATGTTATGTGAAGTAAGAAAATTGGAAAATAGGATTTTATGGCTTGAGAATCCTATATGAGGTATATGCAGATTTTTAATGAGGGTTTTGATTATTGGTGATAAAATCTTATGAGTTTGGTATTTTAGAATGATTAAATGCATTATTTAGTAAAGTGTAAACAATTTAAATAAATTGTTTATAAGCTTAAGAAATATTATTCTTTCAATATCATTATACCGAAATACTGGTATCGATTTTATTGTGGAATTTCTATCTTTTTGTGTCGAGTTTACTATTTATGAGTTACTATTCACGAGTTACTATTCATGAGTTACTATTCACGAGTTACTATTCACGATAAAAATTAGTTTCTTTTTCTAACCAAATTATAGTTGAGTTATGAATATTACTCTTAAGATTAAATCTATATGTTGATTATATTGATTTTATTATCATATATAACATTTTTATAACCCTGATGTTGAAATTCTCTTTCTCTAGAGTATAAAGATGGATAGATTATTGGTATGATCATGACTAGGGTTCTCTTTGGCCTGTAGTGCAAAGTTGAATTGTGACTGGTATGATCATGACCATTGAATTTATAAGTGAATATCTTTAGCTTAAGTGCAAAGGTGAATTGATCAACATGGTTATAATTATTGTTTATATAAATTCTGAAATGATTATATATTTCTTTGAGATATTAATATCTTTGGCCTGTAGTGCAAAGATGAAATATTGATGAATATCTTTGGCCTGTAGTGCAAAGATGAATTGTTGATGAATATCTTTGGCCCGTAGTGCAAAGATGACATGTTGTTGAATATCTTTGGCCAGTAGTGCAAAGATGAACAGATGTTGAGATAAACATGACCAACTGGTGATACAAATGAATATCTTTGGCCGTAGTGCAAAGATGGATTTATTAGTATGATTATGAACAGGAAATGTGATTTGGTATAACCATGATCTTTGATGTTTCAGGTAAAGACAGGTGATGAAAATATTATTCGTCCTGGGTGCGAAGAAAAATTTAGAGTCACAATTATGATTATGAGTTATTCATATGATTGTGGAAAGGAACTATTGAGTGATGTTACATGGATAAAATATTGTTGGTGGATTTTTAACATGGAAGAGATAATGGATTTTATGGTCTATTTAACTCTTCTAATGGATTGCATGTTCCGCTGCAACTATGGTTGAAATTTTTATCATTTACCATATGTTCTAAATCTCTGATTTATTGTTGATGAAGGCTATTGATAATTGAATTATCTTTAGTCATGATATTCTTTACTGAGCTAGTTGTGCTCACCCTTTTGCTTCACAATTCCTTTCAGGTAATAAGAGTGTAGCTGGGTCGAGCGGGGGAAACAAGGGAATAGAACGGTGGTCATCATTTAGTAGTTATATTTGGTGAAGAAAATACGGTGAGGCGAACCCAACGTTGGAAGGGTATTTTGTCACTATCATACAAGATGTCTAATGACATACAACCTCGTGTCATCATAAGACAGGGTTGTGCTCATCCACTTGCTGAGTATATCTATGGGCACTACCTATATAATCTTGGTGTTTGTTTGAAGTATAATTCTCAATTAGAGACAGTGGAGATAATGATAAGTCAAGAGAAGACTCACCATTGGGAAGAATATGATAGTAATCTTCTCGTTTTTCTTTGGGGTCTATTAGGTCAACCAAGGATAATTCTGTGGCCATATGATATCTATCATAACCTAGATGCGTGGCCTCCCATGTACGAAGGTTTCCTTGAGCACTTCCCAAAGATTCTAATTTCTAAAACAGTTTTTGACTATACCTTTATGTAAGGTGTTATTGTGAGGTGATGTCCACGGTTGGAACATGAGTCACATTTGGTATATATTTGTATCTAAACTCACAACATATGTGTTGTTATATTTTGCACGACAATTGTTGTAATAAAGTTGTAGTTATTTTCTGTACCATGTATTTGACGACTCAGAATGGGTTGGGTGGAATGGACCTATTTTGGGGTCGTCACAGATCATATCCCTAAGCTCTGATACCAACTGTGACGCCCCCAAAATGGGTATACAACACCCATTCTGAGTCGCCAAATACATGGTATAGAAAGCAAACTACAACTTCAATAATACAATTGTCGTGCAAAATACGACAACACATACTGTGAGTTTAAATACAAATATTGTCTTCTGGACAATATCCACACTCAAATAAATCATCATTACAATTATTCAAACACTATTTTACAGAAATAGTGAGGACAGCTAAAACATCTTTCTAGAACCATCATTCGATACCCCGACTAGATCCTGCTATGTTCTCACCTCCTGAGAAGAAAAATGGAACAAAAAAGAAAAGGGTGAGCTCAACTAGCGCAGTAAAGAATATTATGACTAAGATAATATACAACAAATTATCGTTAGTCTTCAACAGGGAAAAATCTGATAGAATATAATCGACAACAAGTTTTAGATCAACAACTGCAGCGGAAACAGCAAACCATTAGAAGAGTCAAGTAGAGAAAGAATTCTACTATCTTCTAAGATTTAAAAGTTCATCATCAATATTTTATCCCTGTAACATCGATTAATAATCATCTTTAACCAAATATTCATCTTTGCACTACAGGCCAAAGATATTCATTTGTATCACCACTCGGTCATGTTCATCTCAACACCTGTTCATCTTTCCACTACGGGCCAAAGATATTTATCAGTTAATCATTCGTCTTTGCACTACATGCCAAAGATATTCAGTAGTATCATCATTTAGGACTGAGGATGATGAAAAATATTTTAAAGAAACGAATCCAGTGAGACAGAAGGACAAATATTAGGAATTCGTATAACAGTTTATCCAAGATCAATAATACTTCATAATAATCAATTGTGAAGCAGAATTCAAAAAATAAAGATCAAAACATGGATACAATCAAAGATAGTAACCATAATAGACATCTTGGACAAAAAGAAAAAATTTTATTTTTCGATGAATAGTGCCGTATTCGTGAATAGTACCGTATACGTGAATAGTACCGTATACGTGAATAGTAACCCCGACACAAAAAGTTCCAAATTTGATAAAAACTCATATCAATATTTCAGCATAATGATATTGAAAAAAATAATATCATTAAGAAGAAAATAATATCCCTTACCTCAAAATATCAGTACTTCTGGTCGGAATACCGGTATAAGGCTGAAAGAAACTTGCTCTGATGAATAGAAACTCTCAAAGTATCTAAATACTCACAAAATACACTCAATAATCTAGAGAGAGAAAGAGAAAAACTTATTTTTGGTGTGATTTTCAATTCTAACTTAGCCCTCTATTTATAGGAAAATGTTAGCACGCCGAAGCAGACTTAACCTGCAACCTGATGGCTTTACCTGCTACTATTCCCACCCACCATATTTTAATAAAAATCTCAGCACATTTCTTCACCAACCAAGAGTGGGGCCCACCAATTCTAGAATTTTCCATCAAAATGATAAACTCCAAAAATTCAACAATTTTTGAATCAGTCAGTTCGTAAAATTCATAATAAATCATACGTTCATTTTTAACGGTTCAAAATTTGTGGACATATACTCAACTTATATATGTATAACATATCCAAAAATTACCACGATCCAACGATCGGATTAAAAATTATAACTCCCGCAAAATATCTCAAAAATCCTGATTTTTAATACCTCCATTCTGACAAAAATACTGATAAAAACCTCAACATTAACTCCTTTATTTTTAACCACAAAAATTTATCCCTCATTTATATCCACATAAAATAAATATTTCCTTATCATATGAATCAATAATTAATTATTCACAAATAATATTACAGAATCACATTTATGACAACTAGGCCGTTCCCATGAAAGAGGGGGCTTTCCAATAAGGATTTTTCCTTACTGGCGCGCAATTAGATGACCAAACCTCTCCTTAGACAGAACTTTCTAGACATTGCCAATAATGTTATCAAATAATATTATTCAAATAATATGAATTATTGATCTGATAATGAAAAATACTGTGCAGCAACAATTATTGAAACAACAATAATATAAAATATCAACGCAACAATTATTGAATCAATAAAATAAAATATTAAATAATAACTGCTGTAACAATTATTGAGTAGTGCCTTCTTACGTAAGAATCAATAATTGGTGTAATACCGTGTGCTACTGTATTTTAACCACCGGGTATTCCAACAGTATTAACGGTAACAACTACGCCGTTATTTATAAACAACTTATACTTGTCGTTTTTTTCATCCAATCGCTTTCCATTATGGGGCCCACATAAGGCTGCGCCGTCGTACGAATATTCCCCGACAGCAAGAATATTCCACGACCAAACGAATATTTCCCGACAAAATGAATATTTTATAACCACTTGCTTATTTTGCAAAATTTGCACATTTCACCCATAACCAAAGTATTATATCAAATTAACCCCTTATTATTCACAATATTATTTAGAGAAAATTTGATTTTATTCATTAATAAGTTGGGGTCTTACATTTATGTATCATAAAATCAAGTAAAGATTGTTCAGTAATGTCAAAGATCTTAAAGTCAGCATCATAATTGTAAAGCTCTTGTGCAAGACATGAAGATAAGTTGGAGACAGAGCAATTAAAGGTTAATTCGTAAATGTACTTTGTCTTCGCATAAAGGTGAAGTCAGTCCGTAGAGTCACTCGGATATCGTAGAGCAGCAGCTGGCATTGTAAAGATACCAAGAGACAACAAGAGTGTAGAAATGTCTCTTGCATCATAAAGCTGATAAGTTTACCCAAGTTTTGTAATGCACTCATTCATAGAGCAGATAGTAGAACAGATCGTAGAACTTAATTCTATGCTCCTTATTGTTCTACTAAGGCAACAGATCATAGAGCAAAGTCAAGTATGACAAAAAGACTAAAAATGGAATGTTGCAAAGTGAAGGTCCCGAGGCATGAAACAACATATCCATGGTAGAAATCAAAGATGTGTCTACTTTCTAGTTTGCTAAAAGCAACATCTCAGAGTTAAGTGAGATAGCAGTCTAACGCGACAAGATAGTCAAAAAACACTTGACACATGGGCTTAAACATCAACATCAAAGGTCTCGGACTATCTAAAGCCTTAAATGCATTAATGTTCATTCCAACGGGAAGATTTCAAAAGCACTATAAAAGTCAATATCTTTCAAAGTAAAGAGATGAAATGGACACAAAATGACTAATACAAGAAAAAGATCATCATTAGAAAAGAACATAGAGCTGAACAAGTGAAAACGTAGAGTAAGTTCCACTTTACGATCGAAGAAATGTTCAAGGCTTCCAAGTACAGTAGGAAAAAGTTTAAACATAACGTCATATTAGCAACATGACAGGATTATAAGAAGCTACTGAGTATTAGAAGAAGTTGTGCCTCAATTCAACGTCCAACAACAAACAATGATTTCAAAAAATTGCTAAGCATCAAAAGGAAGATGAGCTCCAACGCAAAGCTTAGCAGCACCTCCAACGAACATCAAGCAAGAAATTGGGGTCGGTGGATCCTGGTCTATGTGACCGAATTAAGGTCAGATGATCCTGTTAGAGTTTGAATATTTAAATTTGATGATGAATGTGCTTAATATATATTTGTACCAATATGATTTGTAAAGTCCTTATAATGATTTGATTCAATGTATAAGGACTTAGATTAAAAAGATCAAATATTGTTAGGTTGATCTTGTAGAAGCTGATCTGATGTATAGTTGATAGGATTTTCAATATTCATAAAGTTACTCTGCTATTTTGAAATGAGAAGATGGATCGCAGAGTAAACGCATGATCAAAATACATTTACAGCTATCTCAAAAGTTCATTACAAATCGCAAAGCATACTTTAGTTCGTAAAGTGGACAAATGAATAATAAAGTCAAGCAAAATTCGTTGAGAAAAACCTGATTGTAGAGTAGTCAAGTTTGACAAAATTAACTGACATTTGAGCGTTGCAATTTGAAGGTCCCAAAGTATTTACTAAATATATTTGGTTGAAATCGAAGATCATAATATGTGTCTACCAGCTAGTTGGTGAAAATGAGACGTCAAGGGTGTTAGGTGAGAAAGCATATTGATGTGACAATCAAGCTAAAAAGAAGCTGACGCCTAGGTTTAAAATGCCCACATCAAGGATCCTAGAATATCTAAGCATTAAATGCGCAAACGGGCATCCAGCAACGGGAAGATTTTCAGCAGATTATAGAAGGCAATAGGGATTCAAACTAAAAAGAGGCGAACACTGATCAAAAAGCCTAAACTCTGCAAAAAGAAAAAGAACAAACTCAACGATCCTAAACATCTAGTTCAAGATGTTAAGTACTTGAGAAGAAAAGCTTAAGTACTTGAGAAGAAAAGCTTAACGCCATCTTAGTGGCATCTCTTAACAAGAATCAATCACCAGATCATCAAAGGACTGAGAGTCCTTATTTTAATGACTAAACATCCAAGTCTGTTGGGCTTGAAGAGGTCTTAGTGTCCTTATCTTTATGACTAAATATTCAAGTCTGCGGGGTTTGAAGAGAGCAGAGTGTCCTTGACCGTGTGACTAAATCCTTAGTGGAATTTCTACTCGAGGAGTAGAAGAGTGGATTAAGAGTTATTCAGTCTCCAAACCACTTAAAAATTGTCTGTCTTTACTTTACTGTGTCAGGAATAAGCATGTGAATGCTATTCCTATTTATATATGATTTGATTATGATATATATATATACATATGAATGAATAATATGCAAGTATGCCTGCATTAAGAAAAGATGTAAAGTCCTTTGATAGATAATAGAAATATGTGTACAAGGACTAAGAATGAATTGATCAAATATGTTAGGTTGATCCTACATAAGCAAAACAGCTTTGTAAAGTCCTTAAAAAGAAATGATGTACAAGGACTATAAAAATAGAAAGATCAAGCTTGTTAGGTTGATCTATTGATGTAATAGATAGGCTTGTCTGATCGTCGAGCACTGCACCAGAAATTGTAGTCTGCTAGGAGAGTCAAGGTTAACTCGAGAGCTATCGAGACAGAATAGGAGTATGCAAGATAGTAGATCTCGAAGTTCGTAGACTGCCAGGGGAAACGAAGAAGGATCGTAGTGTATCGAGTCTAGCTTCCTCGAGATCGTAGTGTGCTGAGGAAGTCATGTTCAGAATCGCAGAGACAACCTGCCTACGAGCAGACCGATCATCTGCCGAAGCCAAGACAGAAATGTACACTACACTCAAAGTCGTAGAGTCTACTGATGCCGAAGCCAAGTCAAGGATCGTAGATCACAATCTGAGTTCGTAGAGTCCATTGATTACATGCAGAGATCGTAGTCGAGCAAGATCAGATGAAGACAACAAGCACAAAGCAGAAATCGTAGAGTGTCAAGATCTGATCTCAGGATCGTAGTGTTTGCACAGCCGAAGCTGAATCGTAGAGTGCAGAACTACAACCTCAACAGAAGTGCTCACAATGTCAAGGCAGAATCGTAGAGCATATACGATTCTCAACAAATGAGCACTCCTAGAATATCCAAAGGAATGAAGCCTCTGGTTGGCTCTACAAAGATGCATTCCACCTTAAGGGAACCAGAGAGCACTCAACGAATGGCATGCAGGCTAGCAGAAGATCTAAGCACCAACCCAATCAGCATCAAGATTGAGTTGAAAGGCCATTTGTGATGAAGTCTTCCACGAAGAGATCCAAAGAAGACTTCAGAAGCTGACTAAGGAAAGTCAGCATGTGACGTCCCCAAAACAGGTATACATCACCCATCCTAGGTCGCCAGATACAAGGTACTGAATACAAATACAACTTAATAATACAACTGTCGTGTACAATACGACAAAACATAAACTGTGAGTTTGAATACAAATATTGTCTATTAGAGAGTATAAAAACTCAAAAGGAGTCCTCATTACAATTATTATCACACTATTTCACAGAATAGTGAGGACTACTAATGCAAACATCTGGACCGTCATTCTGTTCTCCGACTAGTCCCAGCTACGTTCTCATTTCCTGAAGAGAACAGTGAAAGAAAGGGTGAGCTCAACTAGCCCAGTAAGAATTATCATGACTAAGATAATGCAGAATAATTTATCGTTAGCCTTCAACAGTGTTAAACTGATAAAATATAACAGACATCAAGTTTAACTGCAGCGGAACAAGCAATCCATTAGAAGAGTCAAGTAGAACATAATATCTACTATCTCTTCTAGATTAAGAGTCCATCGTTGATATTTTATTCCTGTACTACTCATCAACAGTTGTTTGTTATACTTAAGACAAATAGAACTTTCATCACTTGTCTTCACCTGAACCACCAAAGATGTTAGTTAAATTCACAATTCATATTTATAATAATGTGAATTAACAGTTCCTTCTTGCCACAAAGGCTTAATAAAACGTTTACTCAATATCCTTATCCCAAAGGCTGAAGATATTCAAATGTAATAACAATGATCATACCAATCAGTTGTCTATCTTTGTACTACGGGCCAAAGATATTCAACTATAAAACCAATGGTCATGATCATACCAATCAATTGCCTGTCAGTGCACTACGGCCAAAGACATTCAACTGTTAACTAATGGTCATGATCATGCCAATCACATCATTGAATTATCTATGCACTACGACCAAGGATATTCGTTAGTATCACTAGTGGTCATGATCATGTCATACACCTGTCCATCTTCGCACTACGAGTCAAAGCTGTCAAACAACAGATCATCTTTGCACTACAGGCCAAAGATATTCAATAACATATCATCTTTGCACTACAGGCCAAAGACATACAACTGTAAAACTAATAACCAACAGTATAATAAAGAATGGAATAATAAAAGAATTTCAACATGTATGCAGTACTTCACATAGACAGGTTATTCCAACATAATAATAAAGAATGGAATAATAAAAGAATTTTACCATGTATGCAGTACTTCGCATAGACAGGTTATTCCCAACAGAATAATAAATAATGGAACTAGGTCCGGCGTAAACGCACAGACAGGATATTCCGACAGAATAATAAATAATAGAACCAGGTCCGGCGTAAACGCACAGACATGATATTCCGACAAAATAATAAAGAACAGAATATTAGAAGAATTTCACCATGTATGCGGTACTTCACATAAACAGGTTATTCCAACAGAATAATAAGAATAAAATAATAACAGAATTCACCAGGCATGCGATAGACCGCACAGACAGGTTATTCCAAACAGAATAATAAATAATGGAACCAAGTCCGACATAAACGCACAGATAGGATATTCCGACAGAATAATAAAGAACATAATATTAGAAGAATTTCACCATGTATGCGGTACTTCGCATAAACAGGTTATTCCAACATAATAATAAAGAATGGAATAACAGAAGTTCTCTTCACGAATAAGAAAGAAAGAATACCCCTTACGAGTACAACAAATAGTATCCCCTACAAATACAACAAACAATATCACTTACCTTTGAAAGAAGAGTATTCCGACTGGTAGGACGAGAATATACTCGAAGAAACTTGTACTACGCTCAAAGTTTTTTTAAACTCTAAAGAAATACGCTCAAGATTATAGAAAAAGAACTCTCTCTATAGTTTTTCTCTCTAGAGTTTCAGTGAATTCGTAAGAAATAATGAAGGAATGAGCTTCTATTTATAGGAGAATGGACTGCATAGTAACTAATTCATGAACGGTCTAGATTGATTTACTTTTAATCGGACGGTCCATATTTAAAGCAAAATCTTTTAAATAAAATATAATATATTCTATTTATAATCTAATAAAACGAATAACTTTATAAAAGTATTCTGTTTTATATAAAAAGATTTTACTATGCAAAACACTATGTAGGCACTATACAACACTATGCATAATAAAATATAATATATTCTATTTATAGAATAACTTATAAAAGTATTCTGTTTTATATAAAAAAAATTACTATGCAAAATACTATGCATAATAGAATATAACATATTCTATTTATAGAATAACTTTATAAAAGTATTCTATTTTATATAAAAAGATTTTACTATTAAAACTTTAAACCAACGATCCATATTGATTTTCTATTATAATTTCAACTAACGGTCTGAAAAATTAGCACATCTCCTCATGGAATAATATTGTACCCAAAAATAATTTAGACCGAAAAAAAATATATTTTTCGGGTGAATAGTATCCCGTGAATAGTACTTCAGGAATTGTACCCTGTGAATAGTATCCCGACACAAAAAGTGTCTCAAATACCCGAGTGAATAATACTAGAGTGAATAGTAATCGGGTGAATAGTAACCCGTGAATAATAATTCGTGAATAGTACTCCGACACGAAAAATACCCTAAATACCCGAGTGAATAATATTCGGGTGAATAGTAATTTAGGTGAATAGTAACCCGTGAATAGTAACTCGTGAATAGTTCTCCGACACAAAAAGTGTCTCAAATACTCGAGTGAACAATACTAGAGTAAATAATAACCGGAAATTTTATGATAACTTGTCTACTTTAAAAAATTTTCACATATCACCCTTAACTTTAAACTTTTATCAATTTAACTATTTACCAAAATAGAAAAATTGAATACTTTTATTTCATAAAATTCGGGGTCTCACACAGCAAATGCAGTAGCTATCAAGTGAACAGAAGACAACGATCTTGGAAGCAACCAAGATCGTAGTGTTTGCCAAACAAAGAAGGAACTGATGGAAGGTGAACCGAGATACTGGTTAGCCTCTGAAGAGCAAGGCTAAAGTGATTAAGTGCAGGGTCAGTTCATTGATGATAAGTGAACGGGAGATCACAAGGAGAAAGCAAGCTGGAGGCGCCACAAATCTGAAGTGTCTTGATATTCAGAAGGGGACCAGAGCAAGGAATTAGGCCATCAGTCTCTGAGAACAGTCGAAGCAAATAGAAGTATTGAAGCACTGCATAATACAAGGAAGAAGTGTTCTACATTAAAGATCCAATCAACACTCTTCAAGATCATAGTGTTAACTCTACCAGTCAATGAGCAACACTCAACAAGACACTACGATCAGGTCCTCGAAGACGTGCATCAGAATCGTAGAGTTCGAACACCCGAAGACTGAAGCATTGGCAACGGTTCAATCTTAAGGGTATTCGGACAAAAGCTTATTGAGAGTATTGATGCAAAAGGACAACCTCTGATCGAGAAATCAGAAGGAGATAATAAAGTCTTCAACCTGCCCAAGACATTAAAGTGACAACTCTGACGGGTAGGTGAAACAGTAGACTGCAATGTCAGATAAAGTGTGACATGCCATACCTCTGTCAACTCGAGATCTGTGAAGATATTTGAATAGCCTTCAACGGCTACTTTTCAACGGAAAGATTGGGAAGGAGTATAAATCTAGAAGACCTTCAAAGATCGAGGAAGGCTGAAGTTGTCGAGTTTGGGGAGAAGGTGGACTGATCTAAACCACGTGAAATAGTGAGTCCGAAGGCTCACTCTACGATCCACCAAGAACACTTAGATACATGCAAAGGAAGGAGTAGAAGTGAGAGTTCTACTATGTAGAAGTGAGAGTTCTACTACAAGAAGAGTGTTCTGAACTACCGAGAGAAAGAAGTGCATCATGTCATGTAAGACCCCGAATTTTATGAAATAAAAGTATTCAATTTTTCTTATAATTACTATTCAGTAAATGGTTAAATTGATAAAAGTTTAAAGTTATGGGTGAAATATAAATTTTTTTTCAAAATAAGCAAGTGGTTATAAAATAATCATTGTTGTCGGGGAATATTCGTTTGGTCGTGGAATATTCTTTCTGTCGGGGAATATTCGTACGACGGCGCAGCTCTTTGTGGGCCCCATAACGAATAACTGTCGGGTGAAGAAAATGACAAATTTGAGTTTTTACAAATAACGACGTAGTTGTTACCGTTAACACTGTTGGAATACCCGGTGGTTAAAATACAGTAATACGCGTTATTGCACAGTAGCACACGGTATTGCACAGTATTTTTAAAATTATTGATTCTTACGTAAGAAGGCACTACTCAATAATTGTTACAGTAATTACTGTTCAATATTTTATTTTATTGATTCAATAATTGCTACGTTGAAATTTTGTATTATTGTTGTTCAATAATTGTTGCTGCACAGTATTTCCCATTATCAGATCAATAATTCATATTATTTGAATAGTATTATTAGATAACATTATTGGCAATGTCTAGAAAGTTCTGTCTAAGGAGAGGTTTGGTCATCTAATTGCGCGCCAGTAAGGAGAAATCCTTATTGGAAAGCCCCCTCTTTCCTGGGAACGGCCTGGTTGTCATAAATGTGATTCTGTAATATTATTTGTGAATAATTAATTATTGATTCATATGATAAGGAAATATTTATATTATGTGGATATAAATGAGGGATATATTTTTGTGGTTAAAAATGAAGGAGTTAATGTTGAGGTTTTTATCAGTATTTTTGTCGGAATGGAGGTATTAAAAATCAGGGTTTTTGAGATATTTTGCGGGGGTTATAATTTTTAATCCGACCGTTGGATCGTGGTAATTTTTGAATATGTTATACATATATAAGTTGAGTATATGTCCATAAATTTTGAACCGTTAAAAATGAACGTATGATTTGTTATGAATTTTAAGAGGTGGCTGATTCGGAAATCAGGTTATAAATCATTTTTGGTGGAAAATTCTAGAATTGGTGGGCCCCACTTGTGGTTGGTGAAGAAATGTGCTGAATTATATTTCAAATGTGGTGGGTGGGAATAGTAGCAGGTAAAGCCATCAGGTTGCAGGTCAAACCTACCAAAATTTTCCTATAAATAGAGGGCTAAGTTAGAATTGAAAATCACACCAGAAACATAAGTTTTCTCTCTTTCTCTCTCTAGATTATTGAGTATATTTTGTGAGTATTTAGATACTCTATGAGTTTCTATTCATCAGTGCAAGTTTCCTTCAGCCTTATACCGATCAGAAGTACTGCTCTTTTGAGGTAAGGGATAGTAAGGGATAGTAAGGGATTTTAAGGGTTGTTATATTTTCAGTTTCGTAATTTTTCTGACCTTTAAAAATTCTGAAAAAATTTGAAATGATATTTTGATGAGTTTTATTGATTGTGTCCAAAAATGGTGATTTTTGGATGTATAGATTAAGAGTTATGAATTTTACGAGAAAAGACTATTTTAAAAGTAACCGCTTATAATTCCTTGTGGTTAACTCCAAAATTGATGAAATTTTTATTGGGAGTACATGTATATGATAGAAGTATACTCTGTAAATTTCAGAATTTTTGGACAAAAGTACAATTTTTGATAAATGTCTAAATATTCGGTGATTTTGGCCATATGAAAAATAGTAAATGACTTTTAAAAATTCTGAGAAAAATATATGTTCAATATGGGACTATATTATGCTAAATCCCAGAAAAGAAATATTTTTGGAACTGATTTGGTATTTTTCATAAAAATGGACTAGTTATGAGTAAATGAATTAAATATGTTATGTGAAGTAAGAAAATTGGAAAATAGGATTTTATGGCTTGAGAATCCTATATGAGGTATATGCAGATTTTTGATGAGGGTTTTGGTTATTGGTGATGAAATCTTATGAGTTTGGCATTTTAGATGATTAAATGCATTATTTAGTAAAGTGTAAACAATTAAAATAAATTGTTTATAAGCTTAAGAAATATTATTCTTTCAATATCATTATACCGAAATATTGGTATGGATTTTATTGTGGAATTTCTACCTTTTTGCGTCGGGATTACTATTCATGAGTTACTATTCACGAATTACTATTCACGAGTTACTATTCACGGGTACTATTCAAGACAAAATTGGTTTCTTTTTCTAACTAAATTATAGTTGATTTATGAATATTACTCTTGAGATTAAATCTAGATGTTTTGATTATATTGATTTTACTATTATATATAACATTTTTATAACCTTGATGTTGAAATTCTCTTTCACTAGAGTGTAAAGATGGGTAGATTATTGGTATGATCATGACTAAGGTTCTCTTTGGCCTGTAGTGCAAAGTTGAATTGTGACTGGTATGATCATGACCATTGAATTTATAATTGAATATCTTTAGCTTAAGTGCAAAGGTGAATTGATCAACATGGTTATAATTATTGTTTATATAAATTCTGAAATGATTATATATTTCTTTGAGATATTAATATATTTGGCCTGTAGTGCAAAGATGAAATATTGATGAATATCTTTGGCCTGTAGTGCAAAGATGAATTGTTGATGAATATCTTTGGCCCGTAGTGCAAAGATGAGATGTTGTTGAATATCTTTGGCCAGTAGTGCAAAGATGAAAAGATGTTGAGATAAACATGACCAACTGGTGATACAAATGAATATCTTTGGCCGTAGTGCAAAGATGAAGTTATTAGTATGATTATGAACAGGAAATGTGATTTGGTGTAACCATGATCTTTGATGTTTCAGGTAAAGATAGGTGATGAAAATTATCATCGTCCTGGATGAGAAGAGGAATTTAGAACTACAGATATGATTATGAGTTATTCATATGATTGTGGACCAGAATTGTTGATTGATGTTACTGGGATAAAACATTGTTGGTGGATTTTTAACATGGAGAAGATAATAGACTTTATAGTCTATTTGACTCTTCTAATGGATTGCTCGTTCCGCTGCAACTATGGTTAAAATTTTTATCATTTACCATATGTTCTAAATCTCTGATTTATTGTTGATGAAGGCTATTGATAATTGAATTATCTTTAGTCATGATATTCTTTACTGAGCTAGTTGTGCTCACCCTTTTGCTTCACAATTCCTTTCAGGTAATAAGAGTGTAGCTGGGTCGAGCGGGGGTAACAAGGGAATAGAACGGTGGTCATCATTTAGTAGTTATATTTGGTGAAGAAAATAGGGTGAGGCGAACCCAACGTTGGAAGGGTGTTTTGTCACTATCATACAAGATGTCTAATGACATACAACCTCGTGTCATCATAAGACAGGGTTGTGCTCATCCACTTGCTGAGTATATCTATGGGCACTACCTATATAATCTTGGTGTTTGTTTGAAGTATAATTCTCAATTAGAGACAGTGGAGATAATGATAAGTCAAGAGAAGACTCACCATTGGGAAGAATATGATAGTAATCTTCTCGTTTTTCTTTGGGGTCTATTGGGTCAACCAAGGATAATTCTGTGGCCATATGATATCTATCATAACCTAGACGCGTGGCCTCCCATGTACGAAGGTTTCCTTGAGCACTTCCCAAAGATTCTAATTTTTAAAACAGTTTTTGACTATACCTTTATGTAAGGTGTCATTGTGAGGTGATGTCCACGGTTGGAACATGAGTCACATTTGGTATATATTTGTATCCAAACTTATAGCATATGTGTTGTTGTATTTTGCACGACAATTGTTGTAATAAAGTTACAGTTTTTTTCTATACCATGTATTTGGCGACTCAGAATGGGTTGGATGGAATGGACCTATTTTGGGGTCGTTACATTTGGTATCAGAGCTTAGGGATATGATCTCTGGCGGAGATCGAGGAATACAACTAGGAGGGGAGAGATGAGTAAATCCTTCGCTAGTGTGTCCTACCTAAGCTTATTTGTTGGTCAGTCATAATATCGGGATATTATGTGATTTGTTAATTTTTTTCAATTAACCCTTGTTTTGAAACTGTATTCTAGAATGATATCTGAAATACAGGAGATGATCAGTGGAGAAATCGTGATGACAGGGAAGATGGAATCTGAAATGAAAGCAATGTATTCTCAACTCTTTGAAATACCAGGTACGTAAATTTCGGGGACGAAATTTCATAAGGAGGGGAGATTGTAAGACCCCGAATTTTATGAAATAAAAGTATTCAATTTTTCTTATAATTACTATTCAGTAAATGGTTAAATTGATAAAAGTTTAAAGTTATGGGTGAAATATAAATTTTTTTTCAAAATAAGCAAGTGGTTATAAAATAATCATTGTTGTCGGGGAATATTCGTTTGGTCGTGGAATATTCTTTCTGTCGGGGAATATTCGTACGACGGCGCAGCTCTTTGTGGGCCCCATAACGAATAACTGTCGGGTGAAGAAAATGACAAATTTGAGTTTTTACAAATAACGACGTAGTTGTTACCGTTAACACTGTTGGAATACCCGGTGGTTAAAATACAGTAATACGCGTTATTGCACAGTAGCACACGGTATTGCACAGTATTTTTAAAATTATTGATTCTTACGTAAGAAGGCACTACTCAATAATTGTTACAGTAATTACTGTTCAATATTTTATTTTATTGATTCAATAATTGCTACGTTGAAATTTTGTATTATTGTTGTTCAATAATTGTTGCTGCACAGTATTTCCCATTATCAGATCAATAATTCATATTATTTGAATAGTATTATTAGATAACATTATTGGCAATGTCTAGAAAGTTCTGTCTAAGGAGAGGTTTGGTCATCTAATTGCGCGCCAGTAAGGAGAAATCCTTATTGGAAAGCCCCCTCTTTCCTGGGAACGGCCTGGTTGTCATAAATGTGATTCTGTAATATTATTTGTGAATAATTAATTATTGATTCATATGATAAGGAAATATTTATATTATGTGGATATAAATGAGGGATATATTTTTGTGGTTAAAAATGAAGGAGTTAATGTTGAGGTTTTTATCAGTATTTTTGTCGGAATGGAGGTATTAAAAATCAGGGTTTTTGAGATATTTTGCGGGGGTTATAATTTTTAATCCGACCGTTGGATCGTGGTAATTTTTGAATATGTTATACATATATAAGTTGAGTATATGTCCACAAATTTTGAACCGTTAAAAATGAACGTATGATTTGTTATGAATTTTAAGAGGTGGCTGATTCGGAAATCAGGTTATAAATCATTTTTGGTGGAAAATTCTAGAATTGGTGGGCCCCACTTGTGGTTGGTGAAGAAATGTGCTGAATTATATTTCAAATGTGGTGGGTGGGAATAGTAGCAGGTAAAGCCATCAGGTTGCAGGTCAAACCTACCAAAATTTTCCTATAAATAGAGGGCTAAGTTAGAATTGAAAATCACACCAGAATACATAAGTTTTCTCTCTTTCTCTCTCTAGATTATTGAGTATAATTTGTGAGTATTTAGATACTCTATGAGTTTCTATTCATCAGTGCAAGTTTCCTTCAGCCTTATACCGATCAGAAGTACTGCTCTTTTGAGGTAAGGGATAGTAAGGGATAGTAAGGGATTTTAAGGGTTGTTATATTTTCCAGTTTCGTAATTTTTCTGACCTTTAAAAATTCTGAAAAAATTTGAAATGATATTTTGATGAGTTTTATTGGTTGTGTCCAAAAATGGTGATTTTTGGATGT
Source organism: Panax notoginseng (assembly GCA_016801055.1). Taxonomy (NCBI): domain Eukaryota; kingdom Viridiplantae; phylum Streptophyta; class Magnoliopsida; order Apiales; family Araliaceae; genus Panax; species Panax notoginseng. The sequence continues at coordinate 21,880,307 of CM029014.1, forward strand.
ATAGATTAAGAGTTATGAATTTTACGGGGAATGACTATTTTCAAAGTAACCGCTTATAATTCCTTGTGGTTAACTCCAAAATTGATGAAATTTTTATTGGGAGTACATGCGTATGATAGAAGTATACTCTGTAAATTTCAGAATTTTTGGACAAAAGTACAATTTTTGATAAATGTCTAAATATTCGGTGATTTTGGCCATATGAAAAATAGTAAATGAGTTTTAAAAATTCTGAGAAAAATATATGTTCAATATGGGACTATATTATGCTAAATCCCAGAAAAGAAATATTTTTGGAACTGATTTGGTATTTTTCATAAAAATGGACTAGTTATGAGTAAATGAATTAAATATGTTATGTGAAGTAAGAAAATTGGAAAATAGGATTTTATGGCTTGAGAATCCTATATGAGGTATACGCAGATTTTTGATGAGGGTTTTGGTTATTGGTGATGAAATCTTATGAGTTTGGCATTTTAGAAATGATTAAATACATTATTTAGTAAAGTGTAAACGATTAAAATAAATTGTTTATAAGCTTAAGAAATATTATTATTTCAATATCATTATACCGAAATATTGGTATGGATTTTATTGTGGAATTTCTACCTTTTTGCGTCGGGATTACTATTCATGAGTTACTATTCACGAATTACTATTCACGAGTTACTATTCACGGGTACTATTCAAGACAAAATTGGTTTCTTTTTCTAACTAAATTATAGTTGATTTATGAATATTACTCTTGAGATTAAATCTAGATGTTTTGATTATATTGATTTTACTATTATATATAACATTTTTATAACCTTGATGTTGAAATTCTCTTTCTCTAGAGTATAAAGATGGGTAGATTATTGGTATGATCATGACTAAGGTTCTCTTTGGCCTGTAGTGCAAAGTTGAATTGTGACTGGTATGATCATGACCATTGAATTTATAAGTGAATATCTTTAGCTTAAGTGCAAAGGTGAATTGATCAACATGGTTATAATTATTGTTTATATAAATTCTGAAATGATTATATATTTCTTTGAGATATTAATATCTTTGGCCTGTAGTGCAAAGATGAAATATTGATGAATATCTTTGGCCTGTAGTGCAAAGATGAATTGTTGATGAATATCTTTGGCCCGTAGTGCAAAGATGAGATGTTGTTGAATATCTTTGGCCAGTAGTGCAAAGATGAAAAGATGTTGAGATAAACATGACCAACTGGTGATACAAATGAATATCTTTGGACGTAGTGCAAAGATGAAGTTATTAGTATGATTATGAACAGGAAATGTGATTTGGTGTAACCATGATCTTTGATGTTTCAGGTAAAGATAGGTGATGAAAATTATCATCGTCCTGGATGAGAAGAGGAATTTAGAACTACAGATATGATTATGAGTTATTCATATGATTGTGGACCAGAATTGTTGATTGATGTTACAGGGATAAAACATTGTTGGTGGATTTTTAACATGGAGAAGATAATAGACTTTATAGTCTATTTGACTCTTCTAATGGATTGCTCGTTCCGCTGCAACTATGGTTAAAATTTTTATCATTTACCATATGTTCTAAATCTCTGATTTATTGTTGATGAAGGCTATTGATAATTGAATTATCTTTAGTCATGATATTCTTTACTGAGCTAGTTGTGCTCACCCTTTTGCTTCACAATTCCTTTCAGGTAATAAGAGTGTAGCTGGGTCGAGCGGGGGTAACAAGGGAATAGAACGGTGGTCATCATTTAGTAGTTATATTTGGTGAAGAAAATAGGGTGAGGCGAACCCAACGTTGGAAGGGTGTTTTGTCTCTATCATACAAGATGTCTAATGACATACAACCTCATGTCATCATAAGACAGGGTTGTGCTCATCCACTTGCTGAGTATATCTATGGGCACTACCTATATAATCTTGGTGTTTGTTTGAAGTATAATTCTCAATTAGAGACAGTGGAGATAATGATAAGTCAAGAGAAGACTCACCATTGGGAAGAATATGATAGTAATCTTCTCGTTTTTCTTTGGGGTCTATTGGGTCAACCAAGGATAATTCTGTGGCCATATGATATCTATCATAACCTAGACGCGTGGCCTCCCATGTACGAAGGTTTCCTTGAGCACTTCCCAAAGATTCTAATTTTTAAAACAGTTTTTGACTATACCTTTATGTAAGGTGTCATTGTGAGGTGATGTCCACGGTTGGAACATGAGTCACATTTGGTATATATTTGTATCCAAACTTATAGCATATGTGTTGTTGTATTTTGCACGACAATTGTTGTAATAAAGTTACAGTTTTTTTCTATACCATGTATTTGGCGACTCAGAATGGGTTGGATGGAATGGACCTATTTTGGGGTCGTTACATGTCATCTTGATGTCCATCATGGGAAGACTCTAAGTACAATAGAGAAGAGCCTACAGTCATCTTAGAAAGTCCACCATGAGAAGGCATCAAGTAGCAAGAAGGGAGATCACAAATGCCATCTTGGTGTCAAGCATGAGAAAGCTTCTAAGTACCTAACAGAAGAGCTTACAGTTATCTTAAAAGCCTATCATGTGCAGCCATCAAGTACCAAGGAGAAGGATCTTCAAGGCAGTTCATAAAGGGGTCATCCGAAGTGGTTGGGTAACCGAAGAAGCTGAGCATCATGCAACACTCAGCTGCACTTCAAGGATGATCAAGTCAAGCTTCTAAGTATAGAAGATGTTCAGAGCATGAAGACATCTTAGCAGCTAAGCACCGTCTCCAACAACAACAAACAAACAAACAAACAACAGCCAGGGCCTGAGGGGTCCTTGTCCGGAGGGACTAAATGAAGCAGGGCCAGAAGGGTCCTTGTACGGAGGGACTAAATGAAGTTCCAAGCCTGCTGGGCTTGAAGAATTCTTAGGAAACTAGAGGAGTCCCAAGGATGCTGGCCTTGAAGAGTTCTTAGTGAACTGAAGTCCCAAGGCTGCTGGCCTTGAAGGAATCTTAGTGATTCAGGGTGCTGCCCTTCCTTAGTGGAAATCCTGCTAGTTGAAAGCAGAAGAGTGGATTAGGAGCTTGAGTCTCTGAACCACTTAAAATCCCTTGTGTCTTTTATATTATGTCATTTACATTATGTACTATAACTGCTATAACTGCTATGTATATTTTAACTGCTTACAACTAAACTAACTCTATGAACAATGTATGTATGATTATGAATATTTCAATGAAGGGGATCTTTTACTTATTCCGCTGTGCTTGAAAAGATTCTATGTTTGTCATATGCTAATTTAATAGCAATGCAAAATAAACAAGAAAAGTATTTGAAAATAAAAAGGATCTATTCAACCCCCCCTTCTAGATCTATTGTGCCCTCTGGGAACTAACATACTGTTCTTACCTTCCATCTGTTTGCTTATATTATTTATCTTGCAAATTTAGAATTGAGATTCTTTTTCAATCTACAAGGGTTTTTCAAAAGACATATTCCGATATGCTTAATCAAACTGATTAATAACCATTTGGTAATATCTTATTAACTAACAAAAGTTTTAAAAGATCTATTCAACCCCCATTCTAGATCTATAAGTGCCTTTGGGGAATAACAGATCCTTATCTTAGTGACTAAATATCCAAGTTTATTGAACTTGAAGAGGTCTTAATGTTCTTGTCTTAGTGACTAAATATCCAAGTCTGCTGGACTTGAAGAGGGCAGAGTGTCTTGATCTAAGTGACCGAATCCTTAGTGAATTTTATACTCTCCGAGTAGAAGAGTAGACTATGAGTTATTCAGTCTCTGAACAACTTAAACCCTCTATTATCATTTATTTTGCGTCATTTACATTATGTTCTTTATAACTGCTATATTTTCTATGTGTTTGTTCACCCATAAGACTTAATTTAGATATGTGATTTCAATTATCTTTAAGGAAGTTTTTCCAAAAGTATATTCCTATGCGCTTAATCAGTTCTGATTAACAAATTATTTGGTAATAAAATTAATAAGTTAAATTTATTAAGGATCTATTCAACAACCTCCCTTTTAGATCCCTAAGTGCCTCTGGGAATTAACACTATTAAATGTGGGTTTTATTACTAGTTATTTGGATTGCTTTAAAATAAATAAAATAAAATTAGAAACTTTAAAAAGTGTGTTGGGAATTGCATATTCAAATTTGATGTTGAAAGTAAATAAACATGCTTATATGTAAAGTCCTTCAAAGAATATATGTACAAGGACTTAGGTGATAGATCAAAATTGTTAGGTTGATCTGTGTTGTATGTTTATCATTCTGTAAATGAATGTATAGAAAAAAATATCAAAATTATTATGTTGATCTATTTTGAGATGTAATAGATAGGCACCAACAAAATCGTAGTCTGTCGAGCCAGCCGAGGAATTGCAGAAGCCAAGGCAGAATCGTAGAGTATCGAGAAAGTTGTTATAGAATCGTAGTCTGCCTTGGAGGGCCTCACTCAGAATCATAGAGTTGGTCCAAGCTGTGACGCCCCCAAAATAGGTATATATCACCTATTCTGAGTCGCCAAAAATATGGTACAAAATTCAAATACAACTTAATTATACAACTGTCGTGTAAAATACGACAAAACATAAGCTGTGAGTTTAAATACAACACTTTCTTCTAAACAAGATTCAAACTCAAAATAAGTCCTCAATACATTTATTCTCACACTATTTCATAGAATAGTGAGGACTACTAATGTTATCATCTGAACCGTCACTTTGTTCCCCGACTAGTTCCCGCTACGTTTTTATTTCCTGAAGAGAACAATAAAAATAAAAGGGTGAGCTCAACTAGCCCAGTAAGAAATATTATGACTAAGATAATGTAGAATAAATTATTATTAGCCTTCAATAGTGTTAAACTGATAAAATATAATAAACATCAAGTTTAACTGCAGCGGAACAAGTAACCCATTAAAAGAGTGAAGTAGAGAATAAAATCTACTATATTCTATGATTTAAAAGGTTTTTCATAACTTTTATCGCTGGAACTCAGCTTAATAAATAATTCACATCATCCCTGCACTACGGCCAAAGATATTCTTTAGTATCACGACCACAATTATCCATGCACTACAGGCAAAGAATATTTGGGTATTCATTAATGGTCATGATCATGCCAACCACTGTCCATCAATGCACTACGGGCCGATGAGGACTTTTACCACATCATTTGTAATATTACGGTCATGATTATACCGAATAATCCCTGGTCATAATCATACCAAGTCTATCTATGCACTACAGGCCACATATGACTTTTAACAGAATATAAACATAAGGATGATGACAATGATATAAGAATTCAATAAAACAAGTTCAAGAATTAATTTATCCAGGAACCAATAACGTCCAAATTGTCAACATGATACTGTTTTGTGGAGTAAAATTCAAGAACGCTCAGAAGAATATTTCCATGAAAAGATACTGGATGAAGCGCAAATATCAAGGATATTCCACTAATTTCATGGAGTATAAAAGTCAAAACTTTAACCAACTGAATATAATAAAGAATGAAATAACAAAAGAAATCACCATGCATGCGATATACCGCACAGACAGGTTATTCCAACAGGAAAATAAATAATGGAACCAGGTCATGCGTAAACGCACCGACAGGATATTCCGACAGAATAATAAATAATGGAACTAGGTCCGGCGTAAACGCACAGACAGAATATTCTGACAGAATAATAAATAATAGAACCAGGTCCGGCGTAAACGCACAGACAGGATATTCCAACAGAATAATAAAGAAAGGAATAACAAAAGAATTTCACCAAGTATAGGGTAGCCCGCGTATACAGGTTATTCCAACAGAATAATAAAGAATGGAATAACAGAAGTTCTCTTCATGAATAAGAAAGAAAGAATACCCTTTACGAGTACAACAAATAATATCTCTTACCGTAAAAGAAACTTGATATCGAAGTAGTGAAGTAGCAGAATACTTCTCTTCTTTCTCTCTATAGTTTCTCTCTCTAGAGTTTCAGTGAATTCGTAAGAAAATAATGAAGGAATGAGCTTCTATTTATAGAAAAATGGACTGCATAGTAACTAACTCATGAACAGTCTAGATTGATTTACTTTAATCTGACGGTCCATATTTAAAGCAAAATCTTTTAAATAAAAAACGAATAACTTTATAAAAGATTTTACTATGCAAACACTATGCATAATAAAATATAATATATTCTAATTATTGTCTAATAAAACAGATAACTTTATAAAAGTATTCTGTTTTATATAAAAAGATTTTACTATTAGCCTAATAACACGAATAACTTTATAAAAGTATTCTGTTTTATATAAAAAGCTTTTCTGTTTTATTACATTAATAATACCAATAAAACAAAACTGAGTGACTTATCACGTAAGCATCAATAATCAATACCGTGTGCTACTATGCAACCATGCGTATTACTGTACTTTTACTACCGAGTAGTTCAACAATATTAATGGTAAATCTTTCGTCGTTATTTTTATAAAGTATTTTTGTCGTTTTCTCAATCCGACAATAATTCTGTTATGGGGTCCACCAATAATTGTGTCGTCGTACGAATATTCCCTGTTAAAACGAATATTCCCCGACCAATCGAATATTATATAGCAAGTTGCGTACTTTGTAAATTTTATAAATATTACCCACAACTATAATATTATATCAATTTCACTCCATAATATTCAAAAATGATATTTATAGAAAATTCATCTTTATTTATAAAAGTTGGGGTCTTATACCGAGCCAAGTCAAAGAATCGTAGTATGCTCTCGGAAGCATAGAGTCTGTAAAAACTAGCGAGTAAAGATCGTAGTCTATCAATGCTTAAGAGAAATCAAAGTGTTCTCTTCTATCAGGCTGAATCAAGTGCAAATATGACAAGATACCACGATAATGATCGTAGTGTATCTCCTGTACGCATCAGAAGCATCGAGCCTTGTCCATTAGCTGAAGGATAAAATACTACAAATGAAGAATGAATTATAGACGTTGAGATTTTCGGGAATCCCATTGTTCATCCTTAGTATGTATCGAAGAAACGTATTGAAGAAGTTAAGGAAAAGGACTGCATGTCTGCTGAAAATGCCTTTTCAGGTGTTAGGTGAGATAGCAGTCTATCGTGTCAGTGAGTCAGACGGTTGAATAACAAATTTCTAGGAAGTCACCATCAGTGCTCAAAAATGTCTTATGCATTTAATGCTTCAACGGACGCCTTTAAACGGACATATTTCAAAGGCTCCTTCATATACAAATCATCAGACACAGATGAAAAGATAAGCAAGTACAGAACAAAAAACTGAAGAACACTCAACGCTCAACTCTACGATCAAGAAAGAAAGCTTGCTCAGCTACTCAGTTCTTTCGAACATATGCTTAACAGCAACTGAGTAGCACTACCCAAGAACTCAACTCTCATTAAGTGTATTCCAAGTCTGCTGAACTTGAAGAGTTTTAAGTAAACTAAGAAGTTTCAAGACTGCTGGTCTTGAAGGAATCTAAGTGATTCACAGTTTGTAAAGATATCCTTAGTGGATTTCCTACTCGAGGAGTAGAAGAGTAGACTAGAAGCTTTGAGTGCTCTGAACCACTTAAAAACGTTGTGTCTTCTATATTCTTGTTATAACTGCTATATCTGTTATAACTCCTTATCTCCTATTAACTTGGTTTATCTTAAAGGGGAACAATCAAATCTTAGGGGGTATTTGTTTAGAGCTGAATGGAGCTGAATCTGAATGGCTGAATCGGTCGGTGTGTTTGTTTTGGTCTGAATGGCTGAATCGGTAAGATGGAAGAGCTGAATGGCTAAGTCAGATTTTTTTAGCTGAATGAAGTAAAAAAAAATTAAAAAATAAAAAAAAATATTAACTATTATATTAAGTAATATTAAATAAATTTACAACAATTTTGAATTTTTTGAGAGGGGTAAAATAATAAAGTTTTGTCATTTAGATGTTTTAAACATGTCAATTATCAAACAACTTTTTTCATTCAAATTCAGATTCAGCTCATTTAGCTTCAGATTCATTCAGTTTTTATCAAACAGCCCCTTATATTCCGTTGTAGTTAATTTATTAACAAATCTGACAAGTAATTTTGAAAAAAAAAATATTTAAAATATTTATTCAACTCCCCTTATAGATAATTATTGTGCCTCTGAGAACTAACAAAGTGTTTTAGTTGTATTTAAATTTTTTGCTTATACCAAAAATCGTAGACAAAGACCAAAAAATCCAAGCTTTGTCGTATCATATATTTATATGGATAATCATACCATTTCATTTGGGATTAAAATTTGTTGAAAAAATATTATTTTTTTCCTTTTTTAAAATATATGGTGTATCATATTTTATTTATTTTTACTCACATGCTAGAATACAATCTCTTTCTTATTATTGGTAAGGATATAATAGTTCAAACGGTAAGTTTTTATCTAATTTTTTAAATAATTTTGAACAAAATAAATATAACAAAAAATTATTTTATGAATAATTTTATTTTAAACAAACATGAAATTAAAACTATTTAATCTTAAAATTATAACTAATGAGAACATAATTTCGAAATTATAATCTTTACGAACAAACTTGGCATAAGGTTTTCTTTAGTCTTTACCCAAGCAAACCTTGAGAAACTAAAACTGTCGTACAATCCAAGCAATTTGGAATCCACTTGATTAAGAAGGCCAACCATAGCTCTGACTAGGGGTGAGCATGGTGCGGTTTGGTACAGTTTGAAGTCCAAATCGCACCCGAAACCGCTTAGGTGCAGTTTGAAAAATTCAAAACCGCACCCAAAACCGCTTGTGATTGGTGCGGTGCGGTTTTAAAGTGTGCGGTGCGGTTTTAATTGGTGCGGTTTCGGTTTCAAAACCAATTGAAAACAGCAAAAAAGTCTAAGCCTTCAATAAAATTTAACATAAAACTTACATCGAGCAATTAACTTAGTGACAAAGTCGGTAATGGAAATTATATCAAGCATGCTTTAAAACTAAAACATATGCTATATAAAACAATGGAGACCATATATTCGATAACAAGCAAGAATGTTTATCTAGTTCCCCAAAAATTAAAAATATATACTGGAGATAGAATGAAATTCTATCTCATATAATGCAGGGAGGACTTATAAAATATAATCCTAACTATACCTAATTTGAAAAATAATCTATTAGACTATTACTATTATAGCATTAACATTAACCAATGCATTAAGTGCTCGAGCCCCTCAGCTATAAGTCCCTCCAGTAACGCATCAAACAAATTTGAAATTCCAAAATCAAATTGCTTAATTTTTGACCTATAACCTGTAACATCTTCTTTCAATTGGTGAAAAAATGACAATGCAAGACTGAGGTTTTCTCTGAGCGTGTTTAAGTGAAAAATAACTTTAGAATTTACTAGAGATAATACATACATATACACACATGGTGCGATTTCGATTTTATGCGTGCGGTTTTGGCTAGTAACCAAATTGAAACCGTAAATTTGGTTATTCAACCCACCTAAAACCGCCACATACACCGGAACCGTTGGTGCAGTTTTAATTGGTGCAGTTCGTGCAATTTTTGGTACAGTTTCGATTTTAATTTAATTACTTGCTCAGCCCTAACTCTGACGGTTTATACGCGTTACCCGTGGCCCATTGACCCACCTGAATTGATTATCTTTAGTGATTTACAATCGTAAACGTCGATGATCCAGCAATCTCCAAGTCCAACCCACTTATTTTTCAAGTGGTCTTCCGGGTACGGATCCGTATAACCACGCATTACATTTAAATCATAGGGCGTGTCTCTCTTTATATGATTATTTGATGGGTCACCACCATAATGTTTTGGATAAATGATCTTATGGCCAGGAAAATAAATGGTTTAAGATTTGAAACCGGGCTCATAATCGTATGGTCGATTATATATAGGGGCATATGGAACAGTTTAACATGATGATGGAGCCTCAAGTACGGAATTGAGATTGCACTCATTAAATAATGTGTATTTTGATTAGTAATTTGGATTTTAATCATTTGATGGGGCCCAGGTGGCCAGCCCAAAATCTAATTGCTGGGATAAGTTTTGGTGGTCGAATCATTACCACTCCCTCATTGTATTTTGAGATGTAGAGCCATTTTCACTCGTTAGAATTTAGGAGAAATAATTTGATTTTAAGCAGGATATAAATGAATCGAGTCGAGTTGATTATTGAGTTATTTAAATTTAATTTATAAAAATTATTAAGTATAAAATAAAATTTAATTAAAACTCGTTTAGTTACCGAGTCGAACACGATCTCAAATCGAGCACGAACATTTTGAATTTTCGAACGAATATGATCCGAGTATCAATAGAAGATTACAATTTGAGGAGGATCGAGTAATTTATCAAACTTTAAAATTTGTTCATATTTGAATCATTTATATTTCGAGTCGAACTCAAATCAAACTTTTAGTCGAGCGATCACGAATCGAGTCCGAACTGTTTGCTCATTTTACACCGTTAATTTTAAATGTTTGTTTATTTACAAGTAAGTTTATCTCGGTTGGAAGGTGAGAATCTTATATACTTGTTTACAAACAGTCAAACAATTTATTTTAAATATAACTTATTTAACTCAAAAACGCAACATTTGAGACTTCAATGTGACGCATTAAAATTGATGTAGTGCATTTAGATTTCCACAAGCATTAAACTATACATTTGCAAACGCTATAAATCCAGCTATGTGGATGCAAATAACAGACAAAAATGTTATAACATATGAATTTTCGTTCAATTTGGTGATATGTATCAACTTTATATTAATGAAAGTTTAAGTAAATCTAGCTAAGCCATCAAAAACATATATAGGTTACACATTTATATATAATAATAATATAATAATAGTAATACACAATTTCAAATTAAACAAAAAATTAAATTATTTTATTTTTTTGCATGATCTTTATATTTGTATGTTGGATTTTGTTAAAATATAGAAATAAAGTAATTTATAAAATTAAGGTATATAACTTAGACATGTCGAACAAACTCGAACTTCTTTTTATTTTTTAACATTTAGTTTTTGCAACATCATCTAAAGCTTTATAAACCTAAAATTGTGTTAATCAGGGCTGAACAAGTAATTAAATTATTTTTTTATATTTAATTTTTTATAACTATTTTTTTTATCATAACATTACTTTGGTAATAATTGATTGGATCAATGACCACTTCAACATAGCTTTGGCTAATAACCAAATCGAAACCGTAAATTTGGTTATTTAATTCACTTAAAATTGTCACATACGTCGGAACCGTTGGTGCGATTTTAATTGATAAGGTTTGTGCGGTTTTTAATACAATTTCGATTCTAATTTGATTACTTGATCAACCCTAACAACTACCATGCTTAACATTTTAATTGATTGAATCAGTGGCCACTTTAATATGGGTTCTCATTCAAAACCCATTTGATTTTCTGTTGGGCCATCTTTATTTGGGCTTGGATGATTCAGTGGGTTATAGTCCACGTGAAGGAAATCTCCCCACGTTTTGGGCAGTTGGAGAAATTTAAGATTCCTAATTGTATTTAATTTCCAATTCCTAAGAGCAAATCCAATGGTAATGTCAAAATGGCTATAGCCATTGCTATATTTTGGCACCAAAAAGTGCTTTTTGGTGTTAAAATAGAACTCAGTCTCCAGTGGATGGTTCTATTTTAGCACCAAATTGTTTCAAATTTAACTAACTTTCCCTCCATCTCATTGTTAATTACTTTTTCAACTCCAATTCAACTATCTACATTATTTTTCAATCCACAATTATAGCACCCCCATTCCACTGTTTTCAACCACCATTCAACCCAGATATTTTTGTTATCTAACTTTCTCATCTAACTTTCCTCAACCACCATTCTACCCAACTTTCTCATCTAACTTTCTTCAACCACCATTCTATCCAACTTTTCTATAAATACACATTCAACCTCAATAAGCCACCACACCCATTCTCATCTACCTGATATACTTTTCTTTCCAAACTAAAATCATGAACAAGTTAACCAAAATGGTATTGCGGGGAGATTTCGACGGAGATTCCTCCGATGAAGATGAAGTTGCAATGGTGAAGACGCTACTGATGAACCACTACGAACAAACGCAAAGCCATAATAACCAACAAGGGGGTTATGTTGGTTTTGTCAGTGGCCAAGCTGTCATCCACCTTGATAGGACTGTTGCCAACGAAAGAATCCATTTGGATTACTTTTGTGAAGATCCTCTCTTTGGTGAAAGAATTTTTCGCCAACATTTTCGGATGGCTAAACCCTTGTTTGAGAGGATCTTGACTCAACTCCAGCAACACGACGATTATTTTGTCCAAAATTCTGATGATGTTGGTCTATTTGGTATCCAAAAGATGACCGCAGCACTGAGAATGCTTGCATACGGGATGCCAGCTGATAGCGTCGATGAGTATGTCAAGATCGGAAAAAGTACAACTATAGAATCACTCATGAGATTCTGTAGAGGAGTTGTGGAGATCTTTGCACCAGAGTACCTGAGGACTCCTAATGAAGCCGATCTTGCTAGGCTTCTACATGTGGCCGAGGATCGTGGATTCCCTGGGATGTTAGGCAGTTTGGACTGTATGCACTGGCAATGGGATAAATGTCCAACTGCTTACCACGGTATGTACACCGGACACGTTGAGAAGCCCACCATCATACTTGAAGCTGTTGCCTCATATGATTTATGGATTTGGCATGCTTTCTTTGGGATGCCTGGTTCATTTAACGATATCAACGTGCTTGATCAGTCTCCTCTCTTTGATCAACTTCGATCTGGTCGTGCCCCGCCTGCCCAATTTGTCATCAATAGACGACAATACGACATGGGGTACTACCTTGTTGATGGTATCTACCCAAAATGGGCGACTATTGTCCAAACTGTGACGCCCCCAGAATAGGTATACAACACCCATTCTGAGTCGCCAAATACATGGTACAGAAAGCAAACTACAACTTCAATAATACAATTGTCGTGCAAAATACGACAACACATACTGTGAGTTTAAATACAAATATTGTCTTCTAGACAATATCCACACTCAAATAAATCCTCATTACAATTATTCAAACACTATTTTACAGAAATAGTGAGGACTGCTAATACATCTTTCTAGAACCATCACTCCATACCCCGACTAGATCCTGCTATGTTCTCACCTCCTGAGAAGAAAAATGGAACAAAAAGGAAAAGGGTGAGCTCAACTAGCCCAGTAAAGAATATTATGACTAAGATAATATACAACAAATTATCGTTAGTCTTCAACAGGGAAAAATCTGATAAAATATAATCGACAACAAGTTTTAGATCAACAACTGCAGCGGAAACAACAAACCATTAGAAGAGTCAAGTAGAGAAAGAATTCTACTATCTTCTAAGATTTAAAAGTCCATCATCAATATTTTATCCCTGTAACATCAATTAATAATCATCTTTAACCAAATATTCATCTTTGCACTACAGGCCAAAGATATTCATTTGTATCATCAGTCGGTCATGTTCATCTCAACACCTGTTCATCTTTGCACTACAGGCCAAAGATATTCATCAAGTAATTATACATCTTTGCACTACAGGCCAAAGATATTCAGTAATATCATCATTTAGGACTGAGGATGATGAAAAATATCTTAAAGAGAACGAATCCAATGAGACAGAAGGACAAATAGTAGGGATTCGTATAACAGTTTATCCAAGATCAATAATACTTCATAATAATCAATTGTGAAGCAGAATTCAAAAATAAAGATCAAAACATGGATACAATCAAAGATAGTAACCATAATAGACATCTTGGACAAAAAGGAAAAATTTTATTTTTCGGTGAATAGTGCCGTATTCGTGAATAGTGCCGTATACGTGAATAGTGCCGTATACGTGAATAGTAACCCCCGACACAAAAAGTTCCAAATTTGATAAAAACTCATATCAATATTTCAGCATAATGATATTGAAGAAAATAATATCATTAAGAAGAAAATAATATCCCTTACCTCAAAATATCAGTACTTCTGGTCGGAATACCGGTATAAGGCTGAAAGAAACTTGCTCTGATGAATAGAAACTCTCAAAGTATCTAAATACTCACAAAATACACTCAATAATCTAGAGAGAGAAAGAGAGAAAACTTGTTTCTGGTGTGATTTTCAATTCTAACTTAGCCCTCTATTTATAGGAAAATTTTGGTAGGTTTGACCTGCAACCTGATGGCTTTACCTGCTACTATTCCCACCCACCACATTTGAAATATAATTCAGCACATTTCTTCACCAACCACAAGTGGGGCCCACCAATTCTAGAATTTTCCATCAAAATGATAAACTCCGAAAATTCAACAATTTCTGAACCAGTCATCTCGTAAAATTCATAATAAATCATACGTTCATTTTTAACGGTTCAAAATTTGTGGACATATACTCAACTTATATATGTATAACATATCCAAAAATTACCACGATCCAACGGTCGGATTAAAAATTATAACCCCCGCAATATTTCTCAAAAACCCTGATTTGATTTTTAATACCTCCATTCCGACAAAAATACTGATAAAAACCTCAACATTAACTCCTTCATTTTTAACCACAAAAATATATCCCTCATTTATATCCACATAAAATAAATATTTCCTTATCATATGAATCAATAATTAATTATTCACAAATAATATTACAGAATCACATTTATGACAACCAGGCCGTTCCCAGGAAAGAGGGGGCTTTCCAATAAGGATTTCTCCTTACTGGCGCGCAATTAGATGACCAAACCTCTCCTTAGACAGAACTTTCTAGACATTGCCAATAATGTTATCTAATAATATTATTCAAATAATATGAATTATTGATCTGATAATGGAAATACTGTGCAGCAACAATTATTGAAACAACAATAATATAAAATATCAACGCAGCAATTATTGAATCAATAAAATAAAATATTGAACAATAACTACTGTAACAATTATTGAGTAGTGCCTTCTTACGTAAGAATCAATAATATACTGTGCAATCCGTGTGCTAATGCAACCACGCGTTATTACTGTATTTTAACCACCGGGTATTCCAACAGTATTAACGGTAACAACTACGCCGTTATTTATAAACAACTTATACTTGTCGTTTTCTTCATCCAATCGCTTTCCGTTATGGGGCCCACACAAGGCTGCGTCGTCGTACGAATATTCCCCGACAGCAAGAATATTCCACGACCAACCGAATATTCACCGACCAAAAATAAATATTTTATAACCACTTGCTTATTTTGCAAAATTTGCACATTTCACCCATAACCAAAGTATTATATCAAATTAACCCCTTATTATTCACAATAATATTTAGAGAAAATTTGATTTTATTCATTAATAAGTTGGGGTCTTACAACCTCCCCTCCTTATGAAATTTCGTCCTCGAAATTGACGTACGTACCTGATGTTTCAAAAAGGTGAGGATACCTCGCTTTCATTTCTGATTCCAACTCCCAGGTCATTTCTTCAATAGCATGGTTTCTCCACAAAACCTTAACTTGTGGTATAACCTTCGTGCGTAGGACATGCTCTTTCCTATCCAAGATCTTAACAGGTACCTCCTCGTACGTTAAATCTTCAGCTATCTCGTCTGGTTCTAACTCAATAATGTGGTTCGGGTCTTTAACATATTTACGAAGCATAGATATGTGAAAAACATTATGAACACGAGACATGCTTGGAGGTAATGCGAGTCTATATGCCACATTTCCTATTCGCTCAAGAATCTCAAATGGACCAACAAATCTTGGATTGAGCTTTCCTCTCTTCCCAAATCTTGTAACTCCCTTCCATGGTGCAACACGTAACAATACATGATCCCCAATATTAAATTCCACGTCCTTCCGATGAAGATCCGCATAACTCTTTTGTCGATCCTGTGCCGTTTGTATACGTTGTCGAATCGTTTGGATCTTCTCTGTAGTAATGCGTACCAATTCTGGTCCCAACAATGTTGCTTCACCCACCTCGTCCCAGCATACTGGAGAACGACATTTTCTTCCATACAACGCCTCAAATGGAGCCATACCTATGCTCGCCTGATAACTGTTGTTGTAGGAGAATTCCACCAATGGTAGGTACTTATCCCAACTCCCTTTGAGATCTAAGACACAAAGTCTTAATAGATCTTCAAGAGTTTGAATAGTCCTCTCTGATTGTCCGTCCGTTTGAGGATGGTATGCTGAACTGAATCGTAAATCCGTGCCCATAGCTTTCTGCAAGCTAACCCAAAATCGTGAAGTGAATCTTGGGTCACGATCCGAAACTATGGATACTGGCATGCCATGCAATCTCACAATCTCGTTCACGTACATACTAGCAAGACGTTCAAGGGAATAAGTCTCACGTATCGGCAAGAAATGAGCGGACTTGGTTAATCTATCAACAATAACCCAAATCGCATCTATGCCTTGAGAAACCTTGGGAAGACCTGTAACAAAATCCATAGTAATGTGTTCCCACTTCCATTTCGGGATCTCAAGTGGTTGCAATGGACCCTTTGGCACTTGATGCTCCGCCTTTACACGTTGACAAGTTAAACACCTCGAGATAAACTCCGCGATCTCTCTTTTCATATTGCTCCACCAAAATGTATGTCGAAGATCGTGATACATTTTGGTACTCCCAGGATGGATTGCAAACGGTGTGTTGTGTGCCTCCATCATTATTCTATGCTTCAAGTCAAAATCGTTAGGAACACAAAGTCTGGAGTTGACTCGAAGTATTCCTTCTTCATCGATTCTTGCTTCTGGAATAGCACCTTCTTGCACTTTCTTCTTCATACGCATCAGCTCTATATCCGTAGCTTGAGCAGCTTTAACTTTATCGATTAAAGTCGGTTCTACTCGTATATTTGATATCATCATGTGGGTACTTGGAGCCTTCATCTCTATCTCCATCCTTTGCAAGTCATACAAAATGGGCCTTTGTGTTAAAAACATTGCACTCGTACCCGCATATGATCTTCTACTCAATGCGTCAGCTACTACGTTTGCTTTTCCAGGATGGTATTGGATGGTATGATCGTAATCTTTCAACAGCTCAAGCCAACGTCGTTGCCGCATGTTGAGTTCCTTTTGGGTGAAGAAATATTTGAGGCTTTTATGATCTGTATAGATCTCCACTTTCTCCCCATACAGGTAGTGTCTCCAGATCTTCAACGCAAAAACGACTGCTGCCAACTCCAAATCATGAGTAGGATAATTCCTCTCATATTCTTTGAGTTGTCGTGAGGCATAGGCTATGACTTTCCCATGTTGCATGAGAACACATCCTAACCCTTTGCCTGAAGCATCGCTGTAGATAACAAATCCATCCGAACCAGATGGTATTGTCAAAACAGGTGCCGAAATGAGTCTCCTCTTGAGTTCTTGGAAACTCTTCTCGCATTCCTCACTCCATACGAATTTTGTATCTTTCCGAGTCAGCTGAGTTAACGGAGTAGCGATTCGAGAAAATCCTTCCACAAATCTCCGATAATAACCAGCTAAGCCCAGAAAGCTACGTACTTCGGTTACCGACTTCGGTTGCTCCCAACTTTGTATGGCTTCAATCTTCGCCGGGTCGACAGATACTCCATGTTTTGACACCACGTGCCCAAGGAATGCTACTTCCTCAAGCCAGAACTCGCATTTCTTCAGTTTGGCATATAGCTTGTTTTCACGAAGCCTTTGCAGTACCAGCTTCAAATGGCGCTCATGATCTTCACGGCTTTTGGAATAGATGAGGATGTCATCAATAAAGACAACAACGAACTGATCCAAATATTCTTTGAATACACGGTTCATCATATCCATGAAGGCAGCAGGAGCATTAGTCAATCCAAAAGACATTACTAAGAATTCATAATGCCCGTACCGAGTTCTGAAGGCAGTCTTTGGAATATCCTCAGTTTTAATCTTCAGCTGATGATATCCAGAACGAAGATCGATCTTTGAAAAGAATTGTGCTCCTTGCAACTGGTCAAACAGGTCATCAATGCGAGGTAGCGGATACCTATTCTTGATGGTGACATGGTTCAATTCTCGATAGTCAATACAAAGTCGCATACTCCCGTCTTTCTTCTTTACGAATAAAACAGGAGCACCCCAAGGAGACGTACTAGGACGAATAAAACCGATGTCCAACAACTCCTGTAGTTGGACTTTTAACTCCTGAAGTTCAATAGGAGCCATTCGATATGGGGTTTTAGAAATGGGCTTTGTACCGGGTTCAAGGTCAATAAAGAATTCAATTTCTCGTTCCGGGGGTAGACCGGGAAGTTCTTCAGGAAATACATCGGAAAATTCTCTAACAATAGAAATATTATTCAAATCTGACTTGTCTTTGTTCAAATCCATAACATGGGCTAAGAAAGCTTGACATCCGTTTTTCAATAAACGAATAGCTTTGTGGCTTGATATGACAGTGACTGATTTTAGTGGTTTAGTAGTTTGAATTCGTATGACAGGTTGGTTAGGAATATGAAAACTAACAACCTTACGAAAACAATCAATTTTAGCATGATGAGTGGTTAACCAATCAATTCCTAAAATCACATCAAAAGCAAGTATCTTTAAAGAGATAAGATCAACAGGTAATGTGATAGTGCCAACTTGGATCATGCAAGATTTATAAACTGTAGATGTAACGAAGGTTTCACCCAACGGAGTTTCAACAGATAAGTTAAAGTCCAATTTCTCCGGAGTCAAGTTTAAACGTTGAGCACAAGCAGGAGAGATAAAAGAATGGGTAGAACCGGTATCTAGTAAAGTATAAACTTCGCAAGAATTCAAGATTAGCTTACCCGTGATCACCTCGTTCGGGTTTCTCGCGTTTTGGCCAGTTACGACAAACGCTCTTCCAGGAACCGCTGATTTCGACTTATCCGGGACAGCCCTTGGAGTCACCACTCCCGCTGAACTTGGTTTCGCTATAGTACAATCTCGAGCTATATGGCCTTCCTTCCCACAGTTATAACATACCTTGGATTGTTGTGGACAGTTTGGGCTGATATGTCCCTCTTTCCCGCATTTGTAACATCTAACTGGCGGTCGTTCTCCTCCCCTAAAATTTGTTGTTGGTGCTGTGCTGCTGATGTCTTCCCGTCATTGTTGAATCTCCTCTTTCTGAAATTTCCACTTGACTCACCTCTCCTATTATCATGGCCACGATGACCACCAGAGTGGTTACCGCCTTTGTTCGTATTTTTCCCTCCTCGTTGGTTATCATCGCTCTGATGATTGCTGTCACCGGTATGACCCTGGTTGTGGTCCCTCGGTTGAGTATACTCATTATCTCTCTCTAATAATTGGGCCCTGTTGACAACATCTGAATATAGAGAAAATTTATGAGAGATAAGGTATTGACGAATCTCAGGTTTTAAACCTCTCAGAAACATCCGCGTCATTCGTTCCTCATTTTCGACCAAATGAGGTGCAAACCTGGATAACTCTGCAAACTTCGCCTCGTACTGGGACACCGTCATGTTGTTTTGTTCCAGTCTAATAAACTCAACCTCCTTCATATGACGAATACTTTCAGGAAAGTACTTGTCATTGAACAGTTTTTGAAATGTTTCCCAGGACATGTTGAGTGCGTCAGGCTGGGTACGCTTCACAGACTCCCACCAGTAGTCTGCCTCACCGCGGAACATAAATGTGGCGAATGGAACCTTCTGTTCCTCCGTGCATCCCAAGACATCAAATATCTTGGTAATTTGCTTGACCCACGTTTCCGCCATGATCGGATCCGGCTTTCCCTTAAATTCTGGTGGTCCCAATTCTTTGAACTGCTTAGCTGTGACAAACCGCGCGTTGTTATCATTTCCACCCGTATTCTGCACACGAGTCTCCCTCGTCTGATTTTGCATGAACTGCAAAAAGCTCCTAAACATTCCATCATTCATCGTTTGCTCGGTAACGTTGTTTACAGGAGGAATATTGCCTTCCTGTTGCACGTTCCCCTGGGTAGTGATCAAAGGTGTCTCCACGGTCTGATTTACTCCATTATTAACGTTCTCAGCTGCCATTCTTAAATACTGCCATAAAACAAGGGTTAATAGTCATGTCATATATTATCCCTATACTCTGACCGACCAAATAAACACCAAATAAACTTAGTCAGGTCATACTAGCGAAGGAATTCCCCGTCTCTCCCCTCCTAGTTCTTGTCTCACATCTCAGCCAGGGATCATATCCCTAAGCTCTGATACCAACTGTGACGCCCCCAGAATAGGTATACAACACCCATTCTGAGTCGCCAAATACATGGTACAGAAAGCAAACTACAACTTCAATAATACAATTGTCGTGCAAAATACGACAACACATACTGTGAGTTTAAATACAAATATTGTCTTCTAGACAATATCCACACTCAAATAAATCCTCATTACAATTATTCAAACACTATTTTACAGAAATAGTGAGGACTGCTAATACATCTTTCTAGAACCATCACTCCATACCCCGACTAGATCCTGCTATGTTCTCACCTCCTGAGAAGAAAAATGGAACAAAAAGGAAAAGGGTGAGCTCAACTAGCCCAGTAAAGAATATTATGACTAAGATAATATACAACAAATTATCGTTAGTCTTCAACAGGGAAAAATCTGATAAAATATAATCGACAACAAGTTTTAGATCAACAACTGCAGCGGAAACAACAAACCATTAGAAGAGTCAAGTAGAGAAAGAATTCTACTATCTTCTAAGATTTAAAAGTCCATCATCAATATTTTATCCCTGTAACATCAATTAATAATCATCTTTAACCAAATATTCATCTTTGCACTACAGGCCAAAGATATTCATTTGTATCATCAGTCGGTCATGTTCATCTCAACACCTGTTCATCTTTGCACTACAGGCCAAAGATATTCATCAAGTAATTATACATCTTTGCACTACAGGCCAAAGATATTCAGTAATATCATCATTTAGGACTGAGGATGATGAAAAATATCTTAAAGAGAACGAATCCAATGAGACAGAAGGACAAATAGTAGGGATTCGTATAACAGTTTATCCAAGATCAATAATACTTCATAATAATCAATTGTGAAGCAGAATTCAAAAATAAAGATCAAAACATGGATACAATCAAAGATAGTAACCATAATAGACATCTTGGACAAAAAGGAAAAATTTTATTTTTCGGTGAATAGTGCCGTATTCGTGAATAGTGCCGTATACGTGAATAGTGCCGTATACGTGAATAGTAACCCCCGACACAAAAAGTTCCAAATTTGATAAAAACTCATATCAATATTTCAGCATAATGATATTGAAGAAAATAATATCATTAAGAAGAAAATAATATCCCTTACCTCAAAATATCAGTACTTCTGGTCGGAATACCGGTATAAGGCTGAAAGAAACTTGCTCTGATGAATAGAAACTCTCAAAGTATCTAAATACTCACAAAATACACTCAATAATCTAGAGAGAGAAAGAGAGAAAACTTGTTTCTGGTGTGATTTTCAATTCTAACTTAGCCCTCTATTTATAGGAAAATTTTGGTAGGTTTGACCTGCAACCTGATGGCTTTACCTGCTACTATTCCCACCTACCACATTTGAAATATAATTCAGCACATTTCTTCACCAACCACAAGTGGGGCCCACCAATTCTAGAATTTTCCATCAAAATGATAAACTCCGAAAATTCAACAATTTCTGAACCAGTCATCTCGTAAAATTCATAATAAATCATACGTTCATTTTTAACGGTTCAAAATTTGTGGACATATACTCAACTTATATATGTATAACATATCCAAAAATTACCACGATCCAACGGTCGGATTAAAAATTATAACACCCGCAATATTTCTCAAAAACCCTGATTTGATTTTTAATACCTCCATTCCGATAAAAATACTGATAAAACACCTCAACATTAACTCCTTCATTTTTAACCACAAAAATATATCCCTCATTTATATCCACATAAAATAAATATTTCCTTATCATATGAATCAATAATTAATTATTCACAAATAATATTACAGAATCACATTTATGACAACCAGGCCGTTCCCAGGAAAGAGGGGGCTTTCCAATAAGGATTTCTCCTTACTGGCGCGCAATTAGATGACCAAACCTCTCCTTAGACAGAACTTTCTAGACATTGTCAATAACAACCCCAAAATAGGTCCATTCCATCCAACCTATTCTGAGTCGCCAAATACATGGTACAGAAAATAACTACAACTTTATTACAACAATTGTCGTGCAAAATACAACAACACATATGCTGTGAGTTTGGATACAAATATATACCAAATGTGACTCATGTTCCAATCGTGGACATCACCTCACAATGACACCTTACATAAAGGTATAGTCAAAAACTGTTTTGGAAATTAGAATCTTTGGGAAGTGCTTAAGGAAACCTTCGTACATGGGAGGCCATGCTTCTAGGTTGTGATAGATATCATATGGCCACAGAATTATCCTTGGTTTACCCAATAGACCCCAAAGAAAAACGAGAAGATTACTATCATATTCTTCCCAATGGTGAGTCTTCTCTTGACTTATCATTATCTCCACTGTCTCTAATTGAGAATTATACTTCAAACAAACACCAAGATTATATAGGTAGTGCTCATAGATATACTCAGCAAGTGGATGAGCACATCCCTGTCTTATGATGACACGAGGTTATATGTCGTTAGACATCTTGTATGATAGTGGCAAACCACCCTTCCAACGTTGGGTACACCTTACCCTATTGGATTCACCAAATATAACTACTAAATGAACTTTTCTATACTGCTTCGGGAGAACATCCACAGCTAGAGACCACCGTTCTATTTCCCCGTTACCCTCGCTCGACCCAGCTACACTCTTATTACCTGAAAGGAATTGTGAAGCAAAAGGGTGAGCACAACTAGCTCAGTAAAGAATATCATGACTAAAGATAATTAAATTATCAATAGCCTTCATCAATAATAAATCAGAGATTTAGAACATATGGTAAATGATAAAAATTCAACCATAGTTGCAGCGGAACGAGCAATCCATTAGAAGAGTCAAATAGACTATAAAGTCTATTATCTTCTCCATGTTAAAAATCCATCAACAATGTTTTATCCCTGTAACATCAATCAACAATTCTGGTCCACAATCATATGAATAACTCATAATCATAACTGTAGTTCTAAATTCCTCTTCTCATCCAGAACAAAGATAATTTTCATCACCTGAAACATCAAACATCATGGTTATACCAAATCACAGTTCCTGTTCATAATCATACTAATAACTTCATCTTTGCACTACGGGCTAAAGATATTCATCAACAAGTCATCTTTGCACTACAGGCCAAAGATATTCGTCAACAGTTCATCTTTGCATTACTGGCCAAAGATATTCAACAACAGGTCATCTTTGCACTGCGGGCCAAAGATATTCATCAACAGACCATCTTTGCACTACAGGCCAAAGATATTCATCTACAATTCATCTTTGCACTACAGGCCAAAGATATTCCTCAACAATTCATATTTGTACTACATGCCAAATATATTAATATCTCAAAGAAATATATAATCAATTCAGAATTATATAAACAATAATTATAACCATGTTGATCAATTCACCTTTGCACTTAAGCTAAAGATATTCAATTATAAATTCAATGGTCATGATCATACTAGTCAACAATTCATCTTTGCACTACTGGCCAAAGAGAACCCATAGTCATGATCATACCAATAATTTACCCATCTTTACACTCAAGCGAAAGAGAATTTCAACATCAAGATTATAAAAAATGTCATATATAATAGTAACTCATAAATAGTAACTCGTGAATAGTAAATCCGACACAAAAAGATAGAAATTCCACAATAAAATCCATACCAATATTTCGGTATAATGATATTGAAAGAATAACATTTCTTAAGCTTATAAACAATTTATTTAAATTATTTACACTTACTAAATAATGCATTTAATCATCTTAAAATGCCAAACTCATAATATTTCATCACCAATAACTAAAAACCCTCATCAAAAATCTGCATATACCTCATATAGGATTCTCAAGCCATAAAATCCTATTTTCCAATTTTCTTTCCTCACAAAACATATTTAATTCATTTACTCATAACTAGACCATTTTCATAAAAAAATACCAAATCAGTTTCAAAAATATTTATTTTCTGAGATTTAGCATAATATAGTCCCATAGTGAACATATATTTTTCTCAGAATTTTTAAAAGTCATTTACTATTTTTCATATGGCCAAAATAGCCGAATATTTAGACATTTATCAAAAATTGTACTTTTGTCCAAAAATTCTGAAATTAACAGAGTATACTTCCATCATATACATGTACTCCCAATAAAAATTTCATCAATTTTGGAGTTAACCACAAGAAATTATAAGCAGTTACTTTTAAAATAGTCTTTTCTCATAAAATTCATAACTCTCAATCTATACATCCAAAAATCACCATTTTTGGACACAATCAATAAAACTCATCAAAATATCATTTCAAATTTTTCCAGAATTTTTGAAAATCAGAAAAATTACGAAACTGAAAATCATAACAACCCTTAAAATCCCTTAATATCCCTTACTATCCCTTACCTCAAAAGAGCAGTACTTCTGATCGGTATAAGGCTGAAGGAAACTTGCACTGATGAATAGCAACTCACCAAGTATCTAAATACTCACAAAATACACTCAATAATCTAGAGAGAGAAAGAGAGAAAGCTTATGTTTCTGGTGTGATTTTCAATTCTAACTTAGCCCTCTATTTATAGGAAAATTTTGGTAGGTTTGACCTACAACCTGATGGCTTTACCTGCTACTATTCCCACCCACCATATTTGAAATATAATTCAGCACATTTCTTCACCAACCACAAGTGGGGCCCACCAATTCTAGAATTTTCCACCAAAATGATAAACTCCGAAAATTCAACAATTTCTGAACCAGTCATCTCGTAAAATTCATAATAAATCATACGTTCATTTTTAACGGTTCAAAATTTGTGGACATATACTCAACTTATATATGTATAACATATCCAAAAATTACCACGATCCAACGGTCGGATTAAAAATTATAACACCCGCAATATTTTTCAAAAATCCTGATTTGATTTTTAATACCTCCATTCCGATAAAAATACTGATAAAACACCTCAACATTAACTCCTTCATTTTTAACCATAAAAATATATCCCTCATTTATATCCACATAAAATAAATATTTTCTTATCATATAAATCAATAATTAATTATTCACAAATAATATTACAGAATCACATTTATGACAATCAGGCCGTTCCCAGGAAAGAGGGGGCTTTCCAATAAGGATTTCTCCTTACTGGCGCGCAATTAGATGACCAAACCTCTCCTTAGACAGAACTTTCTAGACATTGTCAATAATGTTATATAATAATATTATTCAAATAATATGAATTATTGATCTGATAATGGAAAATACTGTGCCACAATAATTATTGAAACAACAATAATATAAAATATCAATGCAACAATTATTGAATCAATAAAATAAAATATTGAACAATAACTACTGTAACAATTATTGAGTAGTGCCTTCTTACGTAAGAATCAATAATTGGTGCAATACCGTGTGCTACTGTATTTTAACCACCGGGTATTCCAGCAGTGTTAACGGTAACAACTACGCCGTTATTTGTAAAAACTCAAATTTGTCATTTTCTTCACCCGTCAGTTATTCTGTTATGGGGCCCAAAAATGGTTGCGCCGTCGTACGAATATTCCCCGACAGAAAGAATATTCCACGACCAAACGAATATTCTCCGACAACAATGATTATTTTATAACCACTTGCTTTTTTTGCAAAATTTGCACATTTCACCCATAACCAAAGTATTATATCAAATTAGCCCCTTATTATTCACAATAATATTTAGAGAAAATTTGATTTTATTCATTAATAAGTTGGGGTCTTACATTGTCAATAATATTATCTAATAATATTATTCAAATAATATGAATTATTGATCTGATAATGGAAAATACTGTGCAGTAACAATTATTGAAACAACAATAATATGAAATATCAATGGAGCAATTATTGAACCAATAAAATAAAATATTGAACAGTAATCACTGTAACAATTATTGAGTAGTGCCTTCTTACGTACGAATCAATAATTCAACTATACTGTGCAATCCGTGTGCTACTATGCAACCACGCGTTATTACTGTATTTTTAACCACCGGGTATTTAAACAGTGTTAACGGTAACAACTACGCCATTATTAATAAACAACTTATACTTGTCGTTTTCTTCATCCAATCGCTTTCCGTTATGGGGCCCACACAAGGCTGCGTCGTCGTACGAATATTCCCCGACAGCAAGAATATTCCACGACCAACCGAATATTCACCGACCAAAAATAAATATTTTATAACCACTTGCTTATTTTGCAAAATTTGCACATTTCACCCATAACCAAAGTATTATATCAAATTAACCCCCTTATTATTCACAATAATATTTAGAGAAAATTTGATTTTATTCATTAATAAGTTGGGGTCTTACACAAACCATTAGAGAGCCCAGTGATAGAAAGAAGGCTCACTTTGCGAGGATACAGGAGCGATATCGTAAAGATGTTGAAAGGGCATTTGGCGTGCTACAAGCACGCTTTGCAATTGTGAAAGGTCCGGCCCGTTTTTGGGACCAGGTAGATCTATACTACATCATGAAAATTTGTGTTATCTTGCATAGCATGATAATTGAGTACCAACGTGGTGAAGATGATGTTGAAGCTGCTGAACTACTTCATGAGAGGTCACTTCAAGTTTCACGAGAGCGAACACCCACATTCAACGAATTCCTCGCTCGTAACAGGAAGCTGCGATCTACTGAGACATATTACACACTTCGCAATGATCTTATTGAACACCTTTGTGCCCGTAGAGGAGAGGAAGCATGAGCATTTCAGTTGAACTTTTAATATAGTAGTACGTTTCCCGTGTTGTGGAAATTAGTTAAGCAATTTTAGTTCCAATGCATGTAGACTCTTGAATCTATTAAAGTGATGAATTGTGACCAATCAAAATGAGTCCATCAATTTTCTGAAGATAAGATTTAGTACATTGTATTTCAACATTCATTTCAAATATCTCTAGTACATTTTAAGAAAAATACAATGATCAATATTCGGGTAGATCAGTATAATAAGTTGCGGAACTTGAATTGGAGAATTTTGCCATGATTTCTGCCTTGCGATGCTCGTAATAAGCCCTCACTTGCGGGTCTTGCATCTGAGACAAGTCCATCTGCATTATCCTTTCCTTCTGTTCTCTGTCCTTCCTCGTCGTCTCTTTCTCCTTCCTCGCCATCTCCCTCTCCTCACATACTGTTTGTCTTTCTAGAGATACAACTTTCCTTTCTTCCAGTTCAATCCGTTTAGCTTGGTTATCAAGTACAATTTTGTTGAGTTTCTCCAATAAGTTAGTCTGTTTCTGATGCTCAACTTCCAGTTCCTTATTCTTTGCTCTCTTCTCCTTAGCTAGCTTTCTTCCACCAGGCCTCTTCCTTGGTGAGGACACACTGTCACTACCTCCACTTGAAGGAGTGGCATTTGAAGGGGTGTCATTTGAAGGGGTGGTTTCCGTATCTAAAGACTCATATGTGCTTGGAATTTGAGATGCATCAGGGGAATAAGGGAACGAGCTCGCGACCATGGCAGGAGTATTTGCTTTCCTCCCACTAGGATTCACATCCTGCCACTTAATAACATGTTCTAAAATGGCCCAACAACCATCCATACCACTGAAATATTTTCCAGTGTCTTCAAAGTACGCTTGATTTGCCATATCATACAGTATATTGGATAAGAAAATATTATTATTAAGTAAAAAAAATATATTTGTACAAGTTTATTAAAAAAAATCTATTACCTCATTTTGATGGGTCATGCCACTTTGATTTAGAGCTTGAACACTTCTTAAACACCCACGGAATTTATTGCAATTCTTCTGGATTATTTGCCAACGAGATTTGATACTTGCTTCAGATCGTTGATCGTCATTTGTTTTTTCGCAATACTCTTGTAGCACCCGGATCCAGAATTGACCACGGGGCTGCAAGTTACCGATAATCGGGTCTTGAGTAATGCACAAATATGCATTACAAATTGTTTCTTCCTGCTCTATGGTGAATGATTTTCCTCTTGCAGTACGGCTTGAATCTCCCATAATTTGTAAACTAATTTTTTTTTTATTTTGAGGTGATGATGGAAGGAGAACAAAGTGAAAAATGGTGGAAGAATATGTTCACAATTCCATTATTTATACAAAATATCCACAAAGTTGTCGTTGCACATAATCTGCCCGTTGATGTAACCGTTGGGGAAAGGGGAAAGGAAAAAAATTTGGGGAAAGGGGAAAAAGGACCGGCCCATTATCTCTCTCTACCGATCTCTATCTCTCTACCTCTCTATCTCTCTCAAAATTTGGGGAAAGGGAAAAAAAATTGGGGAAAGGGAAAAATTAGTCACGACAGCTCTATCTCTCTACCGATCTCTATCGCTCTACCTCTGTCCATCATCAGCTCCTTGAGCTTCTTCCTCAGCCCATTAGTCACGGCAGATTGGTGAGGGGAAAGGGGATCGGCTTCTTCCTCAATCTCTATCTCTCTACCTCTCATCTCAGATTGGCATGCAATCGATCAAAGCTAGCAGGGTCCCAAATTCTGGCGGGTTCTATGTTTTCCGGCAGCGTACTGGACACTTTCCGGCGGGTTCCATGTTTTTCGGCCACTTTCCGTTCAGTTTTATGTATGTCCGATTCTTGATTTTCTGTTAATTTCAGTTGGGGTTTGAGATGTCAAAGGATGACTATAGTCATCATTGGTTCTATATTTAGAACCAAGTATAGCATTTTGCTATTTTAGAACTAATTATAGAACTGGGCTGGATTTGTGTTTTTTCCATTTGGTGCTATAATTTGACTACAGAACCAATTATAGCACCCCCATTGGATTTGCTCTAAGAGACTAAAGATATTATTCAACTTTCTTTCTTTAAGAAAATTCAATTCTATCCCATTATAGTATCCACCATAATAAGGAATTCTATTTCAATTCGGGGACGGACATGTAGAAGGAGGTGTGATTACTACTTATTCTCACACCGGAGTTATCCCTCGGCGGTCTAGACCGTCAAATTTCTCCATGTGATGATTGGATGCGCTATTAGCGATTGGGCGCGTAGACGAATCTCTCACATGAATGTGAAACTCACAAACTATTCATGTGAAGAGAATTATATAAAAATATTATATTTTTTTTTCATGTAAAAATATCAATTTTCTATTTTACATTATTTCAAATAATCTATAGTTCCTCTGGCCATATAACAAGCTCAACAATTAAGTGGAATTGGAGCTAATGTTGGATTTTATATGGATAAGGTAGAAGAATATAACTTAAATGGACCCTCAGGTACGGAATGAGATGAATGAAAAAGTTGTCAAGTAAATTTCACTTATCCTGTCATCT
Source organism: Panax notoginseng (assembly GCA_016801055.1). Lineage (NCBI taxonomy): Eukaryota > Viridiplantae > Streptophyta > Magnoliopsida > Apiales > Araliaceae > Panax > Panax notoginseng. The sequence continues at coordinate 21,909,868 of CM029014.1, forward strand.
TATTTTATCACCTCAACTTTTTCAATTTATTTTTGTCCCGCTTTATAATATTGATAGATAAAATTAAATTTTTTTTCATATCTTTTTCGTTCTAAAATATAATTATTTCCTCCGCGCTCAAAAGAATGAACAAAATATATTTTTTAGGCATATAAAACAAAGTAAAAGAGAGTAAAAAAAAATTTAAATTTATTTTTAATAACTCCACAAAATTACATAAAATAATAAGTACTTTTATCTTTTTATACTAATAAACTCGATTAAATAACATTATTTATATTTCATTTTATGTACCTTAGCTCGTCATTTTAAGGGGAAAAAAATTGTACATTTAGCCCGTTGCTTGGGACGGAATTTATTTTAATTGAAAATGATCTAATATGATAAATTTTAAATCTGCTTAATTCCAGATGCAGCCAAAAAGGCCTTTCTGTTCAGAATTACATATGATTATAAAAATCACAAATTATTTGTGGATATAGGAATAATTCTCATTTAAAACTTGTTCCCAAGAATTAACAAGTACACACCAAAACTAGGGGAAAACTTGGTCCAAAATGAGGGACCAAAGCAAACCTGTTTAGCCAATTAAGAGATGCATTCATCAGTCAGATCTTGGCCTCCACATCTGTTGTACTTGACTATGATTTGGCTGCACTGGTCTGTTTGCGTTCACATTGTTGGGACGCCTATCGACCCATGTGCTGTGAGATTGTTGTTGTACTTGTGATGGTGAGGGTGCAGCTCTGCTCACCTGCGGACGAGTCCTGCGGTAGTTTCCGTGGTTAATGGGAATTCCAACTGGAGACCCAGGGTAGTTTCCGTGGTTACTGGGAATTCTGACTGGAGCTCTCGTCACAGACAGTAATCTTTCTCGTCTGATAAGCATAGAAAAGAGCAAACTCTGATTCTGATTCTGATTAGCAGAGATAAGTGAAAAGTGAGTTGTTTGAAAGGCTTCTGTTATCCTTGTTAGATGTTTACTGCTAACTGTCCTTGCAGTATTAACCGGCTGCTCAAAAGGATCCTCAACCTAAAAAGAAAATACTAACAAAGTTAAATCTGGTGGAAGAAAAAAGGGCATTTGTCCACCTGCCAAGTAGCAGTAAAGAAGGGGAAAAACGCCAGCATCTTGTGTATATAGTGTGTGTGTGAGAGAGAGAGAGAGAGAGGATTACAAAGAATGCATAAGTTTTGGGCAGCCATGTCATGTTGCGCTCTATATCTTCCCACTGTCCAGTATAAGGGCTAATGCCTTGGTCCGAGGCCCTCAAACTAATGTCGCAGAACTGTAGAGGACGAGGACTAATCAACAAATAAGATATTTTTCAAGCTACGGTTACTGAAAGTTGATGTGCATAATATCCCTTAATTTTGCATTTAGGCACAGACTTCCCAATATGGGAAAGTGAATATCCCTCAAATTTTCATTTAGGCACATACTTCCCAATATGGGAAAAGCAATCCGCTGACAGTAGCACAGACATTTGACTTATTAGGAGCAGTGGTTGAATTTATAATTATCATGTATATGATGTTAAATGTGTGCAAATATTCTGCACTAACATAGTTAAAGAAAATGTGCCTGTATATAGGTTGCTGGTCTGATTAATTAGTAAACTGTACTCCATAATATACTAGTTTTGGGTAGAAAATTACTATTTCAATACTTGTCCGCTCCATTCCAAAACTACAAATACATTTTTAAAATGATTTTTAAAGTTAATTATATATTTCCAAATACACCCTCATTGTTAACTAAGAATCTAGTAGTAGAGGGTGTAAAGGATAGAAATGATAGTAAAAAAACTTGGTAAGTTGAGAATAACAAGCCACTTTATAGTCTTAAGGGGGTGTTTGTTACAGGATGGATACCCACCTAAACACATATTACAGTAAAAAAAATTCTAATATTCATCTTTTACTAAAATATCCTTGTACAAATTTTAGTATGATTCACCCATTTGATATTGTCAAATGTAATCAACAATCATCAAAATACTATTGAACAAATCAATTTTGTATTACTTAGTAAATCGTATTAAAAATTTTAATATGTTAATAAAATAACAATTAATGATTTATTCAATTATTAAGCAACAAATTTTCAACTATGTTGTTAATAATAAATTAAACTTATAATAATAATTAACAAACAACATCACATACTTTGTATGGACAATGAGTTACTCCTTCCATTCAAGTTTACTTGTCCTAGTTTGAAAATACACGGCCATTACGAAGAAAAAAAACTTATCTCCAAATTACTCATCTAAACTATTCTATTATTATTTTTTTTGTTTTAATTAACTCCTAATTCTTTCTTGGAATAATAAAATAGACGAGGGGAGAAAAAAAGATTATGGTTGTACTTTCAATGTCAAAGTTAATAGTGTTACTCTTTTCAATGTATGTTATATAGTTTTCAATGGATTTTTTTTATGGAGTTCAATAAGGATGGTATTGAAAAAATAAGGTCAAGAATAGTACTCTCTTCGTCCTCAAAAGGATGACTAAAAGTACAATTATTTTTGTCGATGAGATAAAGTACATAAAGTGAAAGGTAATTATGGCATTAGTATAACAATAAAATTACTCATCACTTTATGAATTTTGTGGGACCAAGGAGAAATTTGAAACTTTATTTACTCTTCTCTATTTTTGGTTTTCTTAATGTGTGAAATTTGTACTTTGCTCGTCCTTTTGAGGATGAAGTGAGTATTAAAAAAGAAAGAGGACAAATAGATTTAGACAAACCAAAAAAGAAATTAAGACGAGTAAACTTGGACGGAGAGAATATTTCAGTTAAACTAAACATATATTCACTTAAACTAAACATGTCGACAAAAAAAAAAAAGTAAATGCAAATTACGTGACTAGTAAGGATATTTATGTCCCAATTATTAAATATAAAGAATATTTTTTTCTAAATGAAAATTTCAAAATGACCACTATGTGGTAATCTCATATTATCACTTATTTTTTGATCACATGATGACCAAGAATCTTAAACTTTGTCTAGTATCTGTTTACCGGGAATGTAAGATTACTAATGTACCAAACACAATCTATAAAGATGACCAACTCGCATTACCGGATATTTAAGATGATCATTTTAGATGGCCTGTAACAAACACCCCCTAAAATAGAAATATTTATCTTCTTTTTCCTAATTTTGAAACAGAGGGAGTAAGTTCACAGCATTGAAAATTTGAAATGGCATTTAAAAAATTTTGAGAATCAATGAAAGTAGTTTTACCTTTGCAAAGAATGAGACGAAAAGCTCAGATAAAGAACTTTGGTTAATCCCTCTGGACCTATCTGATCTAAACCTATTTATGTTCTCAGCACATGTTTCTTCAATATGTTTCTCTGCTACAGTTCTCACACCTGCAAGGAGAATGTAACACAGATTTCATCAACAAGGAGTTAAATCAATATCATCTTTCCTGACCGTATATCCCTCTAGGTTCCCCCAAGTAGTCACAGTATCAGTAATATGATTCAGACTTAAGGTTTCTTATAATTCTTTATCCAAATTATGCTTAATACTCCCTCCATTCCACAAAAGAGTCCCATTTGAGAAAAAAAATTTGTTCCAAAGAAAGAGTCCCGGTTCTTTTGACGGTAGAGTTAAATGATATGTCCTCAAGTTGTCATCAGAATACCACTATTATGCAATCACACTTGAACTAAACACTTGTAAACTTAAATATGAAACAAAAATATATCCTTGAATTTGTAAAAAAAAATCAAATGGATTCTTGTGGCACGGAGGTAGTATCATTTAAGGTGTTGTGGAGTAAATTGTTTATGAGTTTCAGTCTCTCTTCACCCTTGAAATTCATTTTATCTGGTTTATTTATTTAGTAAGGTTTTAGAAATATTATCAGTGAAACGCAATTACAACTTGAAACTTGTCCAAATATATTTACCACTTTTATTACTATCCACTACTTCTTTTGTCTTGAACATGCAAAAGTACTTTTACTTTCACTTTTCCACCCACGGAATTATCCACCGGTTTGCTGTTTAGGACTTTTAAATCCTCAACAACCCTAAAACCTATAAAATCTCTTCACCACAGATCCACAATTACCCTTAAACCAATTAAATTGGTTTAAAAGTCGCTAGGCGGCAGGGGGGTGGTAGCGCCTAGGCAGTGTCTTGGCGCTTTATTAGGCGGACTAGGCGTTTCCTTAGGCGGTCTCATTTATTTATTTTTCTATTATACTAAGCAAAACATATAATAGATGTAATTTTTAAATTTTACGCGAAAATTACCTAGAAAACAATCCTTTAAAAGCCTAAAAAATTCATTTCAAGTATTGTAGAACTTCAAAATAGAGGTCTAGTTCTGTCTAGACGGGGGCCTAAGTGCCCAACCAAATCGAGGCGGTAGGGGACCGCCTAGCGCCTAGGCAGGAATTAATCAGACCTAGATGAGAATTTTTAGTAAATTGGTTCAATTTACAAAAATTGTAACCACGATCTATGTTGAGAGTGGTGGATACTGAAAGGTTATTGCATCTTATATCTTCCAAGTACAATGCTTCAACTAGGCCAAAAATACGTGGCGAAAAGGTAACTGAAAAAGGGGAGGGGAGGGGAGGGGAGGGGAGGGGAGGGGGAGGGGGACATTTTCACCGTCGCAATGAAAATGCAGCCATGCACAAACCCTAAATTAGAGCTTTTCTCAATTCAACATTCATCACTTACAAACCAGATCAAACACCAGCAATGTTGTCTTGTGTAGCCTTCATTCTACAGTAAATTAGCATGCAGGACAATCTTGAAGAACTTTGAACAATAGAAGGTCCCATTGGTTGAAATGATTTTTATTACTCTTATAAAATACTGATGGTTCGTGTATCCATGGTTTTGTACCTTTTCATCCCTAATATATTGCTTATACAAACATTTTCCAATATATCAGGTGAAAGAACTTATTTTGATTTCTAAGTTTTAAACACAAAGCTATACATTTCCTAGTAAAGAAGGATTTAGTGATTTATCCATATCTTATTGTGGGCTATTGCCCACCTTGACTTTGGGGAATATTATAATTACCAAGTGATATATATATATATATATACATTGATAATGAACCTCAATTTTGAAAGAAAAAAACTTGCACTATAACTATATTTTGACTCCCAGGTTACTGTTTACTAGAATCTAAATCATATTTTAGCATTTTTTAAAAATAATAATAATAATATTAAGGACATCCACCTATAACTAGAAGCAAATATATAAAGTTGCAAAAATAAGAGCTTGAATACAACTTGTAAATAATCCAAGGAACATTCGACAGGTATAGGAACCACTTAAGGTACTAAAGAAACACTTAAAAAAAGTTCATGACATATATATATGATGGAGATATTCCAGACATTACAGCCACTAAATAAAAAATCTTAATAGGAAACTTAACAACACACGGTGTAGTTTATCTCTCATCAGTTTGAGAAGGATGGATATAATTTTACTTAAAACACATGAAATAAAAAATAAACATATCACAAGTACCTGAAAGGCCTTAATTATCCCAAGGAAAAGGACAAAAAAAAATACCTGTAAGGTCATGAATCATATTTCCTGGATAAATTTCTTTCAGAGGAGGTAGAATTGCTGGTACACATGTCTGCAATAAATAAATAATAATGAAGCCCTGGATAGAATAGTAGAAATTCTAACTTCCACTTTGAGTGGTAAAATACAGGTATTTGAATAAACAGAGAATAAGAGATTGAGCAGAAGATAACACGATAAGCTAGTTCATGTAGAGTAGAAGATAACAAATGTCACAAATTCACATATAACCTAGGATCATCCAGTAGGAATACATCTGGCAAGAAACACACCCAAATAATACTTTCGTGAAATATAAGCATGAGGCAAGCAAGAATCCCTAGAAATGTTTACATAGAAGATTATGTCAACAAGTCTCGTTGAACTTGGACAATCTTGAATTCTGTTTCGTTTTCCTTTTCTTTTCTCCAAAGAGGAAGTATGTACTATCTAGCCCTCTTGGTCACTAGAATAGTCCTCCACATGCCATGCTTAAAGAACTGAGGAGAAGGACTCAACTTTTGACTTAACTATTTCTCTTAATTGAAAAATAACAATGGTGAGGAAATGGGAAAATAACATGGACTGACTTAACCTGAAAATGAAAGATAATCAGCAAACTGAGAGAATATGAATTCAAAGACCCAGACTTTGAATCATTAATATCATGTGCTTTGGCCCATTCCTTGACCTGCGCACAGAAGAAATACATGTCAACATGGAGCACATATCCCCCTTGGAAGCATTTAGTCTATGCTATAGGAACATGCCAGTAAAACCATATCGCGAAAGCGTCCATCAATCTCATTGATCCAGAACAACAATTTGGACTTCATTTGACCGTGCAGATTATTAATGGAGATATCACAAGAGATGTTCTGAAGGTTGTGCTCCAACTTTAAGATGGGGACTCTTGCATTAGCAATGAATTGCAACTTACGCCATGTACCTGCAAACCATTCTTGTTGTTATATCAAAAACATGGGGGCACTTTGACAAATAATAATCAACAATGAAGTATTTATATGAAATAAATAAACACGATAAAGTGATATCTCCATTAATAATCTGAGGATTATTATAATAACAAGTTCCTTTATAAGTTGATGTATCTCTCTATTATGAATTCTCATTTTCAGAAACTAAAAAGATCAAGTTATAATGAAATTCCAATTTCAGTGAGTTAGAAAGTTAATAAATGGATTATTATATCATCACAGCACTTATATGATTCAATTCATTCTCAAAAAAAATTGAAGACTCAATTTAAGATTTTTTTCCTTTATCTTTTTATTTATAATAATTGATCCAGATAATGCAAAGGATTCAGCACAGCTACTTTGCTTCAAAAAAATGAAAACATGTTCTTCCATTTTGAAGAACACCAAGGATGGTACCTACATTATGATGCATAAAGAGGACAAGCTTGAGGCTAGAACTGAAACATTACTGAACATCTAGTCCCTCCCTCCCTCCATCTTTCCTCTCTATGTGATGTAGGACAAGTACACAACATACGCTAATCAAATGTAGCAAGTTTTTACACAAAATTAATATCCATATTTTACACAATAATAATTTTCCTAACATCAGAAGGGCAATCACAAGAAAAAAAAAATCAAAACTGGAAGAAGGATACCTTTCCTTCTCAAAGCTTTTAGTACATCTACTAGAAAACTTTGCTTCTGCTTTTTCCCAGCGGATGTAATAAATGATCCCGTCAGAATCTCTATGGATATATCCAAATCTCCCCATTTTGTGAAGAGATTCGACACAAATGATCCAAATGGTTCCACCGTAGCACCTGTTTGCACCACTTAAGTCAATCACTCACCTCTGTACAATTAAGTAATATTATCACAAACCAATAAATGTCATGATCGAATATTTCAGGATTTAACCCAACTGCCAACAGTACAAATCCTAGCCCCAACTCTTAGGGATTGGCTAGATTAGTTAATTTTTCTCTTTCTGCTTTGTGTAAGCCATAATAACTCGGGGCTATGACAATAATTATTTTCCACCTCACAAGATACAAAAATATTTTGAACAAGAAGCTTATATAGGTGGAGTATAAGAGCAAGATAGAATTGTTAACAATCTTTCGGAAAAACCTTTGATTAACATGTCTTCCACTCATATATGACTAAATTTATTACATTTGGGCTTAGAAGCTTCACTCTTGGGAAAATACCATTAGTTTTTCCACTAGAGAAACAGACTAACCCTCACCCTCACATCTTGATACGCAGATTAAGTTTTTTATGTAATGAACATAATAATCTCGTCAGGTACAAATGTAAAAAGAAAATGCTGTAGTGAAGCAATAGTTACCTCTAAGACTTTCCACAGATTGAACAGCAGCTCGAACATCCTCAATGATACGAAATCTCACTGCCCAATCATCCCTTGAAGGATTAATCAGCCGAAGAATCTCCTGGAGAGTTTGCTCTAGGAAACTGTAGGAACTCATTTTTCAAGTATTAAACAACTTGAAATCCATCGGATGTAGTTAAAAATATCAAAAAGTCAGATGAAAGAATGATTGCTGCATATATCAAAAAAAATAAGGTTACGCACAACAGAATTTAGGGATTTCCTACCAAGTAAAACTGTTATATCATTCCTGGATGAATGTAATAAGAATACAAAGGCCAAAACATTGAAATAACATCAAGGGCTTGAAAAGCCTAATAGCTCCTAGAGCTGCAGATCATAGATCAACAAAAGAAATCGTCCATAAGATGAGAAGAGGAAACTTATTTCTTGCTTTAATTAAAGAATTACAAAACCAAAATAGTTCACTGAACATGAAAAGCTAAACATTGAACTTATCACGACAACAGTTCAGCTGTACGATCCACCAGACTATATCACGACATCTTGATGATATAAAAATGTTGATAATTAGAAGAAATTAATTACCGACTGATGACCACCTGAAACGATTCAGACCTAATTTTACATTGTTTTAGCAACTAAATACACTTCTAATTAAAATACTTCATGCTGCATGCATTAAAGTAATTTAACAACGCAGTCTTGAATATAGGAATATATCTTTATAGTGGGGTGGGGGGGGGAGACAAGAAAATGTCTGGAAAAATAGTTAATGAGGGAGGGCAGAGAGAACAAGAAGACTCTGACCTTTAATTGCAAGAACAATAACAAAAAGAAAATCAAATCATATTTTGTCTAGACATTGGTTGTCAGTACAGTAGGCAAACTAGCGTACAAGAGTTCATATACTTATCCAAACATATCTCATACAGAAGAGATCACACACATCACACCTTGGGAAACCAAAGAAAGTGTAACCACATGTCAAAGCAATGGATAGGGGTGTTGCAACTCTATTGCAGTATGGAGAAAGTAAGTATTCATAGCTCCAAAGAAGCCAAATATATGCCCACTTAAACCATTTATTTGCAGCATTTCTTTATCCTAGACACCAATAAGGACTTGGAGCACGGGCGGGAAGGTCGATCGCTCTGAGCCCCCGATCATATGTAAAATTAAAAATATAAATATATAATGATATAGGTATACAAAATTAATTTTCAAAACCAAATAAATTTTTAAGGACTCAACTGGGCCAACTCTAATATAGTGTTGAAGAATTTCTGTTGTAGTTGAATTATTATGTTTTAAGATCCGAAAAAGCACTTTTTTAAATACAGCTTGTACTTTTTATTTATTTATTTTTTCTTCTTTTTTTTGTGTAAAGAAAATGTTTCGAAAAGAGACTCGTTTTCATTTTTCGCCCTTGGTCACCAAAGTCTTAGAAACGACCCTGGATGTGTTTCAATAGATTTTGTGGTTGAATGAAGTGTTTTATGATGGTTTGAAATTTAGGTGATGAAAAGTTGTGTATTGATGAAAAGGACGAGTTTTCCCAATGAAGGAACATCTCTGATACCAAATTGTCAGGCCACACTCGACTGCAACTGAGAAACAAAAAGAATAGAAGAGAGAATTGGGAGGAGAGAGAGATAGTAGACTGACTGAGCTTAGTTTGAGGGAGATAAAAGGAGGGAGGTAGGTTAGAGAGCAAATGCTACTCATTTTCATATTTTCCATTACTTGAAAAGATAAAAGTTACAAGACTCTTCTATCTAGACTGAATAGACTTGCAGGAAAAGTAAAGTCTAAACTAAACCCTATTCTTATCCTTCACTACAAAATTACTAACTATTACATGTGCCCACATGCACCTCATTACTGCTAGAATCTACTATTATATTCTATATTCTCTAGAATACCCTTAACTTAACCTGACAGTATACTGCCCTACAAACACGATAATTTATATGCTTTTATTCTGCCATTTCCTCAATTAAATGTATTACAACTCTTCCTACCCACTACGAAGCAACCAACTTTATGCTCAATTACGCATCATTCAGTTGTTTTTAGCAAAGCTAATATATTAAGAACATGAGATAACTTGGAATCAACAAATAAATATAATATATAAATATATATATATATATATATATGTATGCGTGTGTGTGTGTATGCTTGTAGAAAACCTAAAAACATTTAGAATGCTAAAATTAAGTGCTAAAAATATTTCAAAATTCTCTTATTTTTGCTTTATTTCTCTCGATTTCCTGAGTTACAAATACACCCATAGTCTGAGCCAGAAAAAGAAAAGAAAAAAAAAGCAAGAACGGGAACCTTTAGAATGTTGAGAAGACATACATTTGAAGTAATAGTAGACATAGGAGAGTGTAACTTTCATAGCAATTCTGATTCTATATTCTTTTTATTCTAAAAGCATGATAATTTTTATGTGCTTCTAATCTTCTCGGCCAACTTCAACTACTATGCTCAAATTTCTAGCACGAAGCAAAAGTGTTGGCTCAAGCAAATGTATTACACCACAAACTACTCCAAAGCAACCAACTTTTTCCTCAATTATGCATCATCAAGTTGTTTTCCACATAACTAATATATTAAGAACAATATTAAAAGGAATATCATATTTCAGAAAAAGAAGAAAGTTAACAAAACCTCATTAATGAATACATATTTAATTGTGTAGAGAAACTGGAATCAATCAATCGAACTATATATATTGTTAGGAAACTGATGAGTGGATTTTATACCACAAATTTAGTACTTCTGGCTTGATGAAATTCCGTGTTTTTGAGTATTTTCTATTCCTTTTTATGTGTTTGTACAGGAAAAGTGAACAAAGATATGAAAATGGAAGCAAATAGAATGAATTCGTGTCAAAATGAAACTAAACAATCACGAGTTAGGCGGACTGTGGCTTGGCGTGCAACGAATTGGCTCGGCGTGTGGCCATGTGCGTCATGCATTGGTGTGTGACACGACGTTAGCATGGATGGCTATATACAAAGAAAGGCAAGAAAGGAAAGTAAGCAAGCAAATGCAAGAAGAGAGAATTGGGAGACTTTTAACGCCTAGGTTGATACATGCTCTTGGTTGGAAACTTGAATTTTATTGAACGGGTGGTCGAGAGCTTCGATTTGATATATGACACGTTTCGTAACTCCTCCCGAATCAAAAGTTATTACATTTTTACCACAGACAACGAATCACTATGCTTGGATTGGATTTCTGTTTGGACCAATACACTTCAAATGGTCATAACTTAAGCTTCCGAAGTCCAAATCAGGTGAAGCCTAAAATCATCTGCATTTCAAGGGCAACAACTTTCATGAAGAGGCCAAGTTGAAATTCAGTCGTTATCTAATAGAAAAACAGCTCACAAGTTTCAACACGATTTCTGTCAAGTTGTTGCGCTGCAACGCCTATAGCCATGCACTGCAGCGCATGGGGTGCATTGTGCTACTGCATATGATGTGTCGCAACACCTCAATGATGAGTTGTAGCGCTTGTGTCGTAGCTTCACCCAATTCTGACACGTTTTTCATGCTTTTTGACTTTCAATTGGATTGTTTTTCCTCCTAAGCTAGGGATTTGACATGTAGCCTATAAATACATGATGTGAGGCACATAATTGGGGGGGACTAACATCTAATACACAATTCCATACACATCAAAGCTAGGGTTTCACATCAAATTTCAAGGAGCAAGGAGCGCAAGGATTGAAGGCATAGTTGGAGAGAGAGAGGATGCATCACACAATTTTTGTTTTCTTTTCTCTATCTTTTACTTTTGTAATATAAGATGCTACTTAATTTGATGATGTTGATTCCTACGCTATGAACTAACTTTTAATTAAGATTGCAATTAAACTCAATGTTTAGAATGAATTGAATTGCTCTCGTTTTTAGTTATTGTTGATTATAATTGAATCGTTTATCATATTTTGTTCTTATTGATAATTGTCTAGCTAGCAATTATATTTGATAACCTAGATGAAATTGGAAGATGAATTATAGGGTTAGACATGTGAAAGTTTATTCTTCTCGGGTGATTAACGAGATTTGCATATAGGATATGAATATACCTATATGGTGACATATGTCAAGCTAATTGTTTATAAGATTGAATAGCTTCCTTGTGTATAGGATATGAATATATCTATATGTCACATGTAACTTTTATGAGAATTGATGCTTAATGAATTTATTCTTAATTATTTCACATAAGAATATGGTGACTTAATTGGAATAAATATTTTTATACAACTACTTGAAAAGGGGTTTTATAAATAATTGTGAATTCTTGGTTAACGATTTGATATGATTAACTAATTGAAAAGAAAGTAAAAGAGATTTAGACGATGCATTGGGGGAAATTGTGATATTAGCTTTTTAATTTGATTTTAACCCTAGTTTAGTAATTTAATTCTAGTTTAATTAATTTCGTAATCTCAAATTCACTTGTTTAAATAAGATTGAGTTGATATAAAGTTAGTACTTGGATAATATTATTAGCATATTCCTCGTGGGATCGACACTCTACTAGTACTATATTACTTGTTGACCACGTATACTTGTATACTTGCGTGTAAATTGTTTATACCAATTTTGGACAACAGAAACCTAAAAATAATTAGAATACTTAAATATTTCAAAATTCTAATATTTTCTTTCTCATTCTTTTCTCTAGAGTCTAGACTTCCTCGGTTGCAATTTGCAAACATATCCCACGAAGATCCAACAAAAAATACCAGACACCCCTGTGCTACTACATCATGATTATCCAAATCTCAGTTTCCAGAGTAATAATCTTTATGAATTTCTAATAATCTCACACAGCCTAACATAATCACAGAATCCATTTGAGAACTATGAACCAACAATAAAAATCTCAAATTTCATATTAAACATCCCATACAAAATACCAATATCCACAAATATATTTAGCACCCCAAAAAAAGCACGAATATACTTTCCCAGGAAAAACCAAAAAACCCAGTAACCTATACACTCATACCATCGATAATTGATTGACGAGGACTCCAAGATTCAAACTTGATAGCCGAATCAAAAACAAAAATTGACCCAAAACTAATTAGTAAAAGTAAATATACTGAATTTCGCTCAATTCAAATCAAAATTACTACGATTGCTAGCGGATTCAAATGAAAAGATAATAAAGTAGTAGAAGCTATACATTCAGATGTGATTAGAATGAGAAATTTTACCTCATTTCCCCTTTCGGGTTAGGGTTTACAGAGAGTTGTATGGTCAACGACAGAGTCCATCACACTGAGAACTAGAATCTTGATTGATCAAAAACAACAAAAAGAACTGGAATATTACCCCTTTTTGCTCTATACTCTTATACCGGATCCAGTTACCCTTGCAGCAAACAAATCCCCTCTCGACACTTAGGTGGTTCATGCAAACCAACCGGTCTCCTATATTGTAAGGTTAGCAAAAGGGTCGGCTTTATTTTTGCTTCGCAAAAAATGTGTCTTTTTTATGAAACTACTGGAAACCTGAAAACTTAGTGGATGTGGTTTTCTGTGGTACGCGGGAAAAAGAAAAAGGTAATTACAACTCCTATACTTCTTTTTTCTTTTGTTTTTTTTAGCTTTGAAGAACAATTAGAGAGAAAAAAAGTTGATAACTTATTTACTATTCAATCTGGATATACATTTTAGTATAGGATTTAAGAAAATTTAGGAAAACTTAGTTTTAATAGCTGTAGTATTGGTTGATTCTAACTTTTTTTTTCTGAAGAATATACTCACAATATTCGTTGAGAGATAAACGCCAATTCTGACTTTTCTTGTCGAGAATAAATTCAAAATTTTTGTTTCGAGATAGATTTAAGCATGTGAACAATTTAATGGTAAACAATAATAAATATGATAAATATTGACTTTTATAAATATAAATGTGTAAATATTGAATTTATTATTTAAGGATTTGAAATCAAAAGGTATTAGTTAGGCTTTATATTTCAAGTATTAGTACCTTTATTCTCAATTTATCTTGTATTTATAGCTTTTTTTAATAAGGAATTAGTTTTAAAACTTTGGTGAAAATATTAATATAGTATAAATTATAGTAGTTCTTATGATAAGGATGTGTCAAACATGTCTTTATCTTTACCATCAAATGTATCTTAATTATGATTAGTATTGACGACACACACTACACTGTGTATAGTGTGTCAGTTATGAAAAAAAAAATAAAAAAATAATTGAATAAGATTTGTAAAATACGGGTGATAAGTTATGAGATATTTTAGAGATAAAGTGTGGGAAAGAAAAAGAAGTTAAAAGAAGCTTCAAAAAGGGAATTAAATTGTTCCCCTTTTGTAGTTAAATAAATAGATAGATAATGTATGATCATGGTTATTTTGCCAAATTGTTTGTGCAATTTAAAAGGAAAATAATGATTCAAAATTAGTTGTATTAAACCAAACTTAAAAGTATTAAACAAAAGAGAACTGATATTTCCATATGTATTTTTGATATTTCTACATGGTCTTCCCTCATTTTAGTATACGTTGGATAACACTATTATGTGAGAAAAAATCATGTAAAAATATCAAAAACACGCGTAAAAATAATGCTCTCCTAAACAAAACAATCACTATTAACCCATCCGAGATAAGTGGTATCGATAAAATCGAGCCCAAATAATTATATGGATCGGTAAATCTTACTAAACTCGAGCCCAAATAATTATAGGGTCCTTTACACTAATATACAATAATTAGAAAGTAATTACAAAAATAAAACATACAAAACATAAATACAGAAATAAAACATACACAATATACGTGCTAAAATCACGTGTCATTAACTCCTACAAGTCAGTTACCAAATTTCATCTTTTCAAATAACCGCCCCAAAATCATGCAACTTTGAAATCGGAACACATATCAACGACGGAGAAGACGCAGAAATCTGTCGCGCCTATCAAATCGGAGAAGACGAATCACTTTATCACGACGCAACTCTGAAATCGGAAATAGCATACAGCATCAACAACTTCTTCCCGTTCAGTAACCGTAATCTTCTGGCGCGACACAGCACTGAGATCGAAGAAGACGAAACTTTTCGTCGCGACGGCACGCTGAGATCACAAAATAGCATACAAAATCAACAGCAACTTCAAGTTCAGTAACCAAAAACAATCGAACTACAGTGATTGTTGGAGTTCAGTAACAAAATCGCAACAACTTCGATAAAAATTTGAATACTGAGGTAAGTGATTCATATGCATATAGTTACCTCTGTTTTCTACGAATTCCTATATTGATAACCTTTCTTAAGTTTTTCACGTTTAAAATGGTTACTACAAATACTGTGTAGCATTATATGGTTACTGACTAATGCTGACTTGGTTACTATGTAAAATTATATTGTTCACTTGGTTACTGTGTAAAATTATATAGTGACTAATGCTGACTTAATTGGTTACTGACCAATGCTGAATTGGTTACTGACTAATGCAAACTTAATTACTGCAGAGATTAATTGGTTACTATAATATTGGTTGCTGAAGCATATTACTGTATAATGTTGTCCAATTTGGAGAGTCGGATTTTAACGTTTTCGAAGCCTAATTTTATTGGAAACGAGGCAACGATCAAAAATCACTAGCTTTGCTGGTGAATTGCATGGTTTTTTGGTCAAATTCCATCATTTAGGCCTTCAATACTGCATGTAAAAATTTGGTTTATTTTCTGGTTACTAAGATTATGTAGTTTGGTTACTGTCTAATATTGATTTGGTTACTTTATAATGTTTATTCAGTTGTCAGACAATGGAGACTGACAGTAAACAATACAACAAATTTATTTGTTTACAGGAATATATAATTGTTTAATGTTAATAACCATTAACCACATTGTTGGTAACATTTTTGATGGTGTACAGTAACCAAAATTGATGTTGATTAACAAAGTCAGTATACTGATTGTTTTGATAACAAAGCCAGTATACTGACTGTGTAACATTATATTGTCTAATGTTGACTTAGTTACTGACTAATGCTGACTTGGTTACTACATAATATTACTAATTAATGCTGACTTGGTTACTGACTAATACTGATTTGGTTACTAAGTAATATTATATTAGTTACTGAATAATGCTGACTTGCTTACTGTGTAACACTATAATGGTTATTGACTAATTCTGAATTGGTTACTGTATAAAATTATAATGCTGACTTGGTTACTATGTAAAAATATTATTTAGTGACTCGTGCTAACTTGGTTACTGACTAATGCAAACTTAATTATTACAGTGATTAATTGGTTACTGTATTATTGGTTACTGAAGCATATTAATGTATACTTCTACTTATATTTTTTATATTAATGGTTACTTGTTAGCCAAATTGGTTACATTCTTACAAAAGTATGCCTTTAGTTGGTAACAAACAAATTATACTGGTTATTTTTTACTGTAAAATGCAATGAAAAATGTGTTTATATTCTGGTTACTAAATAGACATATCTTGGTTACTGTATAATATGTATTTAGATACTTTAAGGTGTTTATTTGGTTACTCTATAAAGTTATTGAGTTTTATAATTGTTTCTTTTATATTGGTGGTTACTTATTGACTACATTGGTTACCTTCATACAACTGTTAATCTGATTATATATATTAGTTGTTGTATACTATTTAATTGGTTAATTACAGAATAATATTTATTTGGTTGCAGTGGCAATTTAACAATCTCTGTCAAGTTTGGAGTGTCAGATTTGGGCATTTTCGGAGCCTAATTTCACTTTATCACGACGCATCTCTAAGATCGAAAATAGCATACAAAATCAACAACGCCTTCAAGATCAGTAACCAAATACTGCAGTGATTGTTGAATACAAGATCAACATCAACTTCGATTAAAAAATACTGAGGTATGATAGTTTAAAATTTATAATCATATAGTTACCTATTGTTACTACGAATTACTATATTGGTTACCTTTCTTAAGTTTTTTGCACTTAAAATAGTCACACGGTAAGAATAATGAATGTTTTGATTGCAATATGAATGTTTTAAGTGCAAATTGCATGTAAAAATGCAATTGGTTACTGCTTAACATTACATTAGTTACTGTCTAACTATGTCTATTTTACTGTTTAATGATGGATTGGTTAATACATACTGGTACTAACTAATGTTGCATTGGTTGCTGACTAATAATGATTTGGTTACTGTGTCCATTACATTGGTTACTGACTAATAATGAATCGGCTACTGTGTACCATTGCATTGGTTACTTACTAATAATGACTTTGTTACTGTGTAACATTATAATGGTTTCTGATGAAGACTTGGTTACTGACTAATACTGAATTGGTTACTGCTTAACATTACATTGGTTACTGTCTGACTATGTCTATGTTACTGTTTAATGCTGGATTGGTTAATGCATAATGGTACTAACTAATGTTGCATTGGTTACTGACTAATAATGATTTGGTTACTGTGTACCATTACATTGGTTATTGACTAATAATGAATTGGCTACTGTGTACCATTGCATTTGTTACTGACTAATAATGACTTTGTTACTGTGTAACATTATAATGGTTACTGATGAAGAATTGGTTACTGACTAATGCTGAATTGATTACTGCTTAACATTACATTAGTTACTGTCTGACTATAATATGTAATTGTTACTGACTTGGTTACTTACTAATGATGACTTGGTTACTGTGTAACATTATATAGCTTACCGACTAATATAGATTATTGACTAATAATGAAATGGCTACTGTGTACCATTGCATTGGTTACTGACTAATAATGACTTTGTTACTGTGTAACATTGTAATGGTTACTAATGAAGACTTGGTTACTGACTAATGCTGACTTAATTACTGCTTAACATTATATTGGTTACCGTCCGACTATATATATGTTACTGACTAATAATGATTTTGTTACTGTGTACCATTGCATTGGTTACTGACTAATAATTACTTTGTTACTGTGTAACATTATAATGGTTACTAATGAATACTTTGTTAATGTGTACCATTATTAATATGCATTTGCAATCTACTGACAATTATTTTATAATGGTAACCATCATCATATAATGGTTGTTGGCTTTTACTGATTTGGTTACTGTGTAACATTATACTGACTAACAGTAACTTGGTTACTGGATAAAATTATAATCTTTATTGGTTACATGCTAATGCTAACTTACTTAATGTGCAACATTATATTGGTTATTGACTACTACTGAATTGTTACTGTGTAATTATATACTAGTTACTATATAATGCATATTTGGTTACTGTGTAATATTATATTGGTTACTGATCAATACTGACTTAGTTACTATATAACATTATAATGTTAATGAGATTTATAATTGTTTCTTTTATATTGGTGGTTACTTATTGACTAATATTGTGTACTAGTTAATTGGTTACTATATATTTGGGATGCAACTCTTGATCATATAATGATTACTTACAATTGCTTTCTTGGTTACTGTGTAACCATAAATGGTCACTGACTATTGCTGAGTTGGTTATAATGTAACATTATACTGACTACAGTAACTTGGTTACTGGATAAAATTATAATCTTTATTGCATAATATTACTGACTAATACTGACTTATTACATACTATTGCTGACTTAACTAATGTGCAACATTATATTGGTTACTAACTACTACTTAATTACTTACTGTGAAATTATATAATGGTTACTGTATAATGCTTATTTGGTTACTGTGTAATATTATACTGGTTACTAATCAATACTGACTTAGTTACTATGTAACATTATAATGTTACTGATATTTATAATTGTTTCTTTTATATTGTTGGTTACTTGTTGACTAACAGTGTGTACTAGTTAATTGGTTACTACATATTTGGCATGCAACTGTTAAACTGATTGTATACATTGGGTTTTTTAGGTTGAGACATCAAACTTAGTGATTTTCACTGTTTACGATGTCTCTAAACAGTATATTGTGGACATCGAACAAAAGGCATGCACATGCAGTAAATTTCAGTACCATGAGATGCCTTGCCCGCACGCTGCTGCTGTTATGAGCTGTTATGATTTTTGCTCAAGAAAATACACTAAAGCAACTTTGGTCGAGACATATTCAGCTTCCATCATGCCATTAGATGACAAAGAAAATTGGAATGTATCAGAAGAAGTAAAAAACATATGTATAAAACCACCCAACACAAGAAGACCAGCAGGAAGACCAAAAAAAGGGAGGTACAAACACGGATCTGAAATCAAAATTCAAAACAAATGCAGCAAGTGCCAAGAAAGAGGACACAACAGGAAAACATGCAGTAATCCCCCGATTTTAAGACCACTAAAAAGGGTCTGATATAGTGTAGTTAAATTAAGAGTGTAAATACATGAATGTATTATTGTTTAATTTGAGTAACCATTAAACGATTGATTTGTAAATTTTTTGATTGTGTATAGTAAACAAAATTGTTATTCATTTATATATTGATTTCTGATTTCAATGAAACATTAACAATAACTGTAATCGAATAAATACATAACAGTAACCATAACAGTTTTTAATGGTAACCACATAATTACATAACAGCAACCATAACAGTTATCACTTAATAACATAACAGAAACCATACCAGTTTTTAACCAAATAATTACATAACAGTAACTATAACAATGTTTAATGTTACCTAAATAATTACATAACAGTAACCATCACAGTAACCACCTAATTTAATAATAGTAACAATACCATTTCATAATGGTAACCACAACATAAACAACATGTATATCCAGCAACATATAATTAAAACGGTATTGAAGTTTATGAAACCCATGTATACTCACACATGTACACTTAACATATGAAATATGTCCTGATACAATATTGTAACTATCTGATTACTATCAAATCATTATCTGGTTACCTATTTATACATGATTGGTTACCAACTGTATATTACAAAATTATAATTGGTTACCATTTTATACATGACAATAACCATAACAGTAACCATACCAGTTTTTAATGTAAACCAAATAATTATATAACAATAACCATAACAATGTTTAATGGTACCCAAATAATTACATAATAACAGTAACCATATCAGTTTATAATGGTAACCACAACATAAACAACCTATATATCCAGCAACCTGTAATTAAAAGGGTATTGAAGTTTATGAAACCATGTATACATTACACATGTACACTTAACATATGATATATGTCCTGATACAATCTTGTAACTCTCTGGTTACTATCAAATCATTACCTGGTTACCCCTTTATACATGATTGGTTACCAACTGTATGTTTCAAAAAAATTCAACAAACACAACTGAAAAAGATACAAAATACCAACCAACAAACAATATTTCTTTCATTAATGCTAATATTGTCAAATATGTAATCCCATCTACATAAGATCCAATGAACATCAAAAAATCATAAACCATGCACAAATATTGTGTATAATACCAAAACTTAAAAAAAAAATACACAATAAAATTAATAAAGACAAAACAACAAAATCCGAACTAATCAAAATCTAGAACAAATCTTCGTGAAAATTCTCTATCAGTATCATAGCCCTCCAACTGCTTGTTCCTTGCATGCATATATAGGTTTGTGCACAACTTTTTTCGATACTGCGCAATGGGAAAAGGAATAGGAATCTGATCAAACTTCTGATGAATGACATGCTCAGCAAAACAAATTGTGAACATCCCACAATCACTGTAACAACAAACAGCATATAACAAAAATCAAAAATAAAATTAACCTATATGTAATAATTAAAACAATGTACACAATTTAACCCTTACCCTTCTACTTGTTCAGGAACCGTCTCAAAAAATTTCAACTCAATTATATCGTCTTCGTCCTTATTGCGATACGGGTCACTGCTGAAGTCAATGTCAGACCTATCCTTCTAAAAACCAGACTTGCGTAGTAGTATGGGAAGAATGAAGATGTACGGCTCACAAACATCAGATATTTTAGTTTGCATAGATTTCCTTTTTGGTTGTAGAGAATTGTAAACAGTTAGACACCTACGATGCACATCAAAAGTCAACAACAACCAATGGTCCGGTGATGATATATGAATTGAGAACAACACGTAATCAACGTTCCTTCATGGTGTGTTGACATCCATAAACATTAACCAAAAAGTTATCATATCATAATATAACATTAACCATACCATAATAAAGCAGTAACCAAAAAGTTATATTATATAATCTAATGGTGACCAAAATATAAACAACATGTAGTACATACAATTTTATGCAGTAAACAAATAGTTATATATAATATTAACCAAAACATAATTTAAAGGTCACCAAAATAAAAGCATGTATACCAAAAAATATACTAAAGAAGTAACCAAACAGTTATATGATAGTAACCAAACCATGTTTTAATGGTAACCAACACATAAACAACATGTATACCAAACCCAGTTTAGTCAACCAATGTATACTAAGCAAATACATTGGAACCAAAACAATATATAAAAGTAACCAAAATCCCAATTGAAGAAAAAAAAATAGTTTCCAAATCATAAGCCAACAACAACAAAAAATATACTAATGAAGTAACCAAACAGTTATATGTTAGTAACCAAAATATATATTAATGGTAACCAATACATAAACAACATATAGACCAAACACAGTTTAGTCAACCCATATATACTAAGCAAATACATGGTAACCAGAACAACAAAAAACAGTAACCAAAATCCCAACTCAAGGAAACATAAATAGAATCCAAATCAGAAATTAACAATAACCAAAAATATACTAAAGAAGTAACCAAATATTTATATGATAATAACCAAAATATGTTTTAATGGTAACCAATACATAAACAACATGTACACCAAAATCAGTTTAGTCAACCATGTATACTAAGCAAATACATGGTAACCATAACAACATAAAAAAGTAACCAAAATACCAAATCAAGGTAACAAAAATGATATCCGAATCACAAGCTAACAGTAACCAAAATATAATGTAGAAGTAACCAAACAGTTATATGATAGTAACAATAACAAAATTTAAACTAGCAAACCTTTAAAAAAATTTGGGTTGAAAATATCTTCTGGCTATGAACTTGAGCTTCTGTCTTAACTACAGGAACATCAAAATTAAAATTCAACTCCACAAACCTAAACAAATTTCTTCAAGTCCTTAATAGAATTACCCTCTGTGATTCTTTTCCTCTTTCCATCCTTCTTCCTTGTATCAACCATTCTATACAAAACATAAAAATAACACAAATCCAAGCAATCAATACCCCATTCTGTTAGAAACATAGCGTATATATATGATCATATTGACAATTAATTAGTATAATAAGAATTAACAGAATTTAGAAGCATACCTTAGAGAGAAACCAGAATCCTTTTAGTTGTGAGAGAGTTGGAGAGAGAAAATCACGTATTCAATTTTCTGTCAGAGTTGAAAGACTATGATGTTGCGTCGGCGTCGGCGGCGGCGGCGGCGGCGGAAGAGGACGACGACGAGGAGTGGCTTCGAGAATAGAGACGAGAGGAGAGAGAGAAATAGTAAGGGAGAAGAGAGAGAAATAGTAATGGCGTAGATAGAGAGAGACCGAACGAAGATGGAAACTAATTTGTTATGTAATCTCATTAATATTAATTCCTTAATTTAAGTACTCTTAATTGTATTAGTATTGTAAATATATATGATGAAGTGTCATATTTTTGTAATTATTTTATAAATGTATGATTTTTGTAATTACTTTTAAAAATGTACCATAATATGTAATTGTTCCATAATTATATGGATTCTCATCACCACTGCCATCAACTTCAAAATGGATTCGTTAGCATAGTAGAATGGACCCTCCCCAATTGATTTAAGGTTCTTTACAATAATATACAACAATTAGTAAAAAATTATAAGAGTAGTACATTAATAAAATAATTACAAAAAATAGTGCAACACAATAAACACGTCATATTATCCAATTTCACAAAAATAAAAAAACCCTTAAATTAATGAGAAAACTACTCATACAGATGCGACAGTTACCAACCAACACAAACATTCAAAATGCACAACAAAAAAGAAGAATCCAAAGAAGAAGCAAAGAAGAAAACCAGTGAAGAAGCAAAATCAGTAACAGAGAAGAAGCAAAGAAGAAGGAGTAGTCGCGATCAAAAGAAAACCAGAGTAGCCGAAACCGGCATGCACGAACAAATCTAAGGATTTCGAAACAGAATCAATATATTGAGATTGAGTCTGCAAACTGAATCTGGAAGATAATTAGAAAGGTAAGTATCCCTTAATTTGAATCTATATATTGAAATCTCTTAATTTAACTTGGAATCCAACAATGAGTGTAAGATTTTAAATAGTAACCAAAACAAAACTAATATAAGGATTAGTAGTTTTTTATTGATAGCTTTCAAATTGGTATAAACAACGATTGTATAATGAAACTTTAAAATTAGTCTTTGCAGGTTCAATACATTATTGAGCCGTAATTATTACACATTCATAGTTTGACTACATTCATATAAGGGTTTGGTTACATTGGTTTAATCGTTCATTCTTAAATTTTTCTCCTTCACGTCATGATAATCTGTAATTTGTTTATAAACTGAATGAAAACAGTGTGTTGGAGATATATGATTACTAATAACATATATTTTGGTTACTGTATATTGTTGATTTGGTCACCATTTACAAAATTGTATTAATTTTAATGTTTCAATTCTCAAACAGTATTTGTTACATATTCATATTTTGGCTGCATTCATATAAGGATTTGGTTACCTTGGTTTAGTTGTTTAGTCTTTAATTTGTCACCACATCATTATAATCACCGATTTGTTTATAAGCTGAATGAAAACACTAGGTTGAATATGTATGGTTACTAAAAACATATATCTTGGTTACTGTATAATGTTGATTTTGTCACCATTTACAGTATTGCATTCTTTTTAATGTTTCAGTTGTCGGACAATGGAGATGATTCCAGTTGTAATTTATTTCAACGGGACGTGGACTGATAGTAACCAATATCACAATTTCGAAGTTACTGGCCTACTAGTCCCTTCAACTTGTTCATTCACAGAAATGCACAACTTGATATGCAGTGCAATAATGCTAGACTGCAACACAATAGAATTGTCAATCAAATTTCATATTAGAAAACAACATTCCGCCGATCAGTGTGACAAATGAAGCAACCTTCAGATTTTATATGGAAGTCAGTAGAAAATCAGATGAACATGGCAAGTTTCCACTAATTATAGATAATGAATACAGCAATGGATGCACTGCAATCTTACAGAACTTGAGAAATGTAGAAGAAAATAGGATGCAAGCTGAAACGCCAATGAGATTGACACAATGGAATTCTGAACTTGTACCGTTGGCAACATAAGATTACCAAATTGGATCACAATATGCTGAGCAGCTGGCCATTGAAGCTATTGATCAAGAACAAGACAGACAACAAAACATAGCATACACTAGATAACAATATGATGAGGTCATATCAGATCCGAATGAATTTGAAGTCAAACTAAATCAAACTTACAAAGACAAAAAAATTCTAGCACAAGCAATAAGACTACATTTAATCAGGCAAAAACGACAACACAATGTTGAAAGAACAAGTGGTAGAGACTTTGTGCTAGTATGCATAGACAATGAAAATTGCAAATGGAAATTAAGAGCATCAAAGTTTCGGAAAACAACTATGTTCAAGGTGAGAGAATTCAATGATTTACACACTTGTTCATCCGATATACTGCTTGAAGATCACAGACAAGCAAATAGTGAGATGGTTAGTGAATGCATAATGCCTGATTAACAAATTTGAAAAAAATTTACACACCAATAGATATTATGGAAGACATGATGACATAGTATAAAGTGTCCGTCTCTTACCAAAAAACATGAAGATCAAAGGAAAAAGCATTGAAAAAAGTAAAAAGAAATCCACACGACTACTCTCTGATTCCTTCATGGTTGCACATGTTGAAAAAAACAAATCCAGGTAACAATTGGAAACTGTTCAATAAATTTTTATAATTAATCGGTAACCCAATAAAAATGAATTGGTTACCTCTATATGAAGGTTTGACTACTAACTGTACTATGAAAAAATATATAAAAATGGGTTTTTGCAGGTAATCAATATTACATAAAATGTAACTCTTAAATAGCATTTTAGACACCATCTGCACCATATGAAAAAGATTAAATGATAATTAATTAGATACCAGTAGTCATTGAAAGTAGTATGCACACAAGTCAATCATGTTTGATGATAAAGCAAATCTTTGTAACAATCTTATTCATTTATTAATAAAAAGTATTAATTTATTAAAGGCTTTTAATTATCTACATGATGCTGTTTTATAATATGTGATAAACCCATAGTTTTAAGCAATGCTTTTAGAATAACGATGATGATCATTCTAATGAGATCTAAATTCTTAGAAAACTTAAAACTAAAATAGTTCCCAATCGTTGAATTACTAAATTGGGGATTAATGAATCCGGATAGATTGGTACATATGTTGCTTGCTCATTGGATAAGGATGATTGATCTCATGATCATTTGTGTGGAGACACTAAAGCAAGTATGTAGGTGCTTATTAGAGAATAAGTTCACTGAACGTGGCTCGCTAAGGAATACCTAATGGAGTTTTACTTGCATATCAATGGGAATTCCTATAGTGATAGCAGTACAAGTAATCCTTAGACTTGAGATCATCATAGTATCTTGTATATGATGAGTTATACTTTGACTTATTCCTTAAGACCCTAAGGGTATATCAAAGGGTATGCTTGGGTATAATAAGTCGTACATAGAGATAATGTATAATTAATAAAGAATCTATCGCTTCTAGTAAAAGAAGAGAAATGTCCTATGTGATTCGATAAATGACAACCAGTAGTCCTTGGCCAAGGCAGAATGAAATTAGAAAAAGAGTTTCTAATTTGCATTATTTGGAGTTGTGCATTTAAGGATCGAAATACATATCACAATAATTTTGCTTAAAACAAATGAAATAAAAAACAAACATATCACATGTACCTGAAAGGCCTTAATTATCCCAAGGAAAATGACAAAAAAAAAAGTACCTGTAAGGTCATGAATCATATTTCCTGGATAAATTTCTTTCAGAGGAGGTAGAATTGCTGGTACACATGTCTGCAATACATAAATAATAATGAAGCCCTGGATAGAATAGTAGAAGTTCTAACTTCAACTTTGAGTGGTAAAACACAGGTATTTGAATAAACAGAGAATAAGAGATTGAGCAGAAGAATAACACGATACGCTAGTTCATGTAGAGCAGAAGATAACAAATGTCACAAATTCACATATAACCTAGGATCATCCAGTAGGAATACATCTGGCAAGAAACACACCCAAACAATACTTTCGTGAAATATAAGCACGAGGCAAGCAAGAATCCCTAGAAATGTTTACATAGAAGATTATGTCAACAAGTCTCGTTGAACTTGGACAATCTTGAATTCTGTTTCGTTTTCCTTTTCTTTTCTCCAAAGAGGAAGTATGTACTATCTAGCCCTCTTGGTCACTAGAATAGTCCTCCACATGCCATGCTTAAAGAACTGAGGAGAAGGACTCAACTTTTGACTTAACTATTTCTCTTAATAGAAAAATAACAATGGTGAGGAAATGGGAAAATAACATGGACCGACTTCACCTGAAAATGAAAGATAATCAGCAAACTGAGAGAATATGAATTCAAATACCCAGACTTTGAATCGTTAATATCATGTGCTTTGGCCCATTCCTTGACCTGCGCACAGAAGAAATACATGTCAACATGGAGCATATATCCCCCGTGGAAGCATTTAGTCTATGCTATAGGAACATGCCAGCAAAATCATATCGCGAAAGCGTCCATCAATCTCATTGATCCAGAACAACAATTTGGACTTCATTTGACCGTGCAGATTATTAATGGAGATATCACAAGAGATGTTCTGAAGGTTGTGCTCCAACTTTAAGATGGGGACTCTTGCATTAGCAATGAATTGCAACTTACGCCATGTACCTGCAAACCATTCTTCTTGTTATATCAAAAACATGGGGGCACTTTGACAAATAATAATCAACAATGAAGTATTTATATGAAATTAATAAACACAAAAAAGTGATATCTCCATTAATAATCTGAGGATTATTATAATAACAAGTTCCTTTAAAAGTTGATGTATCTCTCTATTATGAATTCTCATTTTCAGAAACTAAAAAGATCAAGTTATAATGAAATTCCAATTCCAGCGAGTTAGACACTTAATAAATGGATTATTATATCATCACAGCACTTATATGATTCAATTCATTTTCAAAAAAAATTGAAGACTCAATTTAAGATTTTTTTTCTTTATCTATTTATTTATAATAATTGATCCAGATAATGCAAAGGATTCAGCACAGCTACTTTGCTTCAAAAAAATGAAAACATGTTCTTCCATTTTGAAGGACTCCAAGGATGGCAACTACATTATGATGCATAAAGAGGACATGCTTGAGGTTAGAACTGAAAACTCCATACATCTCATTAAACCAAAAACATTACTGAACATCTAGTCCCTCCCTCCCTCTTTCCTCCCTATGTGATGTAGGACAAGTACACAACATACGCTAATCAAATGTAGCAAGTTTTCACACAAAATTAATATCCATATTTTACACAATAATAATTTTCCTAACATCAGAAGGGCAATCACAAGAAAAAAAATCAAAACTGGAAGAAGGATACCTTTCCTTCTCAGAGCTTTTAGTACGTTTACTAGAAAATTTTGCTTCTGCTTTTTCCCAGCGGATGTAATATATGATCCCGTCAGAATCTCTATGGATATATCCAAATCTCCCCATTTTGTGAAGAGATTCGACACAAATGATCCAAATAGTTTCACCGTAGCACCTGTTTGCACCACTTAAGTCGATCACTCACCTCTGTACAATTAAGTAATATTATCACAAACCAATAAATGTCATGATAGAATATTTCAGGACTTGAGCCAACTACCAACAGTACAAATCCTAGCCCCAACTCTTAGGGATTGGCTAGATTAGTTAATTTTTCTCTTTCTGCTTTGTGTAAGCCATAATAACTCGGGGCTATGCCAATAATTATTTCCACCTCACAAGATACAAAAATGTTTTGAACAAGAAGCTTATATAGGTGGAGTATAAGAACAAGATAGAATTGTTAACGATATTTCGGAAAAACCTTTGATTAACATGTCATCCACTCATATATAACTAAATTTATTACATTTGGGTTTAGAAGCTTCACGCTTGGGAAAATACCATTAGTTTTTCCACTAGAGAAACAGACTAACCCTCAACTCACATCTTGATACGCAGATTAAGTTTTTTATGTAATGAACATAATAATCTCGTCAGGTACAAATGTAAAAAGAAAATGCTGTAGTGAAGCATTAGTTACCTCTAAGACTTTCCACAGATTGAACAGCAGCTCGAACATTCTCAATGATATGAAATCTCACTGCCCAATCATCACTTAAAGGATTAATCAGCCAAAGAATCTCCCGGAGAGTTTGCTCTAGGAAACTGTAGGAACTCATTTTTCAAGTATTAAACAACTTGAAATCCATCGGATGTAGTTAAAAATATCAAAAAGTCAGATGAAAGAATGATTGCTGCATATATCAAAAAAAATAAGGTTACGCACAACAGAATTTAGGGATTTCCTACCAAGTAAAACTGTTGTATCATTCTTGGATGAATGTAATAAGAATACAAAGGTCAAAACATTGAAATAACATCAAGGGCTTGAAAAGCCTAATAGCTCCTAGAGCTGCAGATCATAGATCAACAAAAGAAATTGTTCATAAGATGAGAAGAGGAAACTTATTTCTTGCTTTAATTAAAGAATTACAAAACCAAAACAGTTCCCTGAACATGAAAAGCTAAACATTGAACTTATCACGACAACAGTTCAGCTGTACGATCCACCAGACTATATCACGACATCTTGATGATATAAAAATGTTGATAATTAGAAGAAATTAATTACCGACTGATGACCACCTGAAACGATTCAGACCTAATTTTACATTGTTTTAGCAACTAAATACACTTCTAATTAAAATACTTCATTCTGCATGCAGTAAAGTAATCTAACAACGCAGTCTTGAATATAGGAGTATATCTTTATAGTGGGGGGGGGGGGAGACAAGAAAATGTCTGGAAAAATAGTTAATGAGGGGGGGGGGCAGAGAGAACAAGAAGACTCTGAACGTTAATTGCAAGAACAATAACAAAAAGAAAATCAACTCATATTTTGTCTAGACATTGGTTGTCAGTACAGTAGGCAAACTAGTGTACAAGAGCTCATATACTTATCCAAACATATCTCATACAGAAGAGATCACACACATCACACCTTGGGAAACCAAAGAAAGTGTAACCACATGTCAAAGCAATGGATAGGGGTGTTGCAACTCTATTGCAGTATGGAGAAAGTAAGTATTCATGGCTCCAAAGAAGCCAAATATATGCCCACTTAAACCATTTCTTTGCAGCTTTTCTTTATCCTAGACACCAATAAGGACCTGGAGCACGGGCGGGAAGGTCAATCGCCCTGAGCCCCCGATCATATGTAAAATTAAAAATATAAATATATAATGATATAGGTATACAAAAGTAATTTTCAAAACCAAATGAATTTTTAAGGACTCAACTGGGTCAACTCTAATATAGTGTTGAAGAACTTCTGTTGTAGTCGAATTATTATGTTTTAAGATCTGAAAAGACACTTTTTTAGATACAGCTTGTACTTTTTATTTATTTATTTTTACTTCTTTTTTTTTTGTAAAGACAATGTTTCGAAAAGAGACTCGTTTTCATTTTTCGCCCTTAGTCACCAAAATCTTAGAAATGACTCTGGATGTTTTTCAATAGATTTTGTGGTTGAATGAAGTGTTTTACGATGGTTTGAATTTTAGTTGATGAAAAGTTGTGAATTGATGAAAAGGACAAGTTTTCCCAATGAAGGAACATCTCTGATACCAAATTGTCAGGCCACACTCGGCTGCAACTGAGAAACAAAAAGAATAGAAGAGAGAATTGGGAGGAGAGAGATAGTAGACTGACTGGTTTGAGGGAGGTAAAAGAAGGGAGGTAGGTTAGAGAGCAAATGCTACTCATTTTCATATATTCCATTACTTGAAAAGATAAAAGTTACAAGACTCTTCTATCTAGACTAGATAGACTTGCAGGAAAAGTAAAGTCTAAACTAAACCCTATTCTTACCCTTCACTACAAAATTACTAACTATTACATGTGCCCACATGCACCTCATTACTGCTAGAATCTACTATTATATTCTATATTCTCTAGAATACCCTTAACTTAACCTGAAAGTATACTGCCCTACAAACATGACAATTTATGTGCTTTTATTCTGCCATTTCCTCAATTAAATGTATTACAACTCTTCCTACCCACTACCAAGCAACCAACTTTATGCTCAATTACGCGCCATTCAGTTGTTTTTAGCAAAGTGAATATATTAAGAACAACATGAACAAGAATCTCATATTTAAGGAAAGGAAAGTAAGTTAAGTAGGCCTTCATTAACGAAAACATATTTAATTGTGTAGATAACTTGGAATCAACAAATAAATATAATATATATATATATGTGTGTGTGTGTGTGTGTGTGTATATGCCTGTAGAAAACCTAAAAACATTTAGAATGCTAAAATTAAGTGCTAAAAATATTTCAAAATTGCTTTGTTTCTCATTATTTCTCTCTATTTCCTGAGTTACAAATACATCCATAGTCTGAGCCAGAAAAAGAAAAAAAAGGCAAGAACGGGAACCTTTAGAATGTTGAGAAGACTTACATTTGAAGTATTAGTAGACATTGGAGAGGGTAATTTACATAGCAATTCTGATTCTATATTATTTTTATTCTAAAAGCATGATAATTTTTATGTGCTTCTAATCTTCTCGGTCAACTTCAACTACTATGCTCAAATTTCTATCACGAAGTAAAAGTGTTGGCTCAAGCAAATGTATTACACCAAACTACTCCAAAAGCAACCAACTTTATCCTCATTTACGCATCATCAAGTTGTTTTCCACAGAACTAATATATTAAGAACAGTATTAAAAGGAATATCATGTTAAAGAAAAAGAAGAAAGTTAACAAAACCTCATTAATGAATACATATTTAATTGTGCAGAGAAACTGGAATCAATCAATTGAACTATATATATTCTTAGGAAACTGATGAGTGGATTTTATACCACAAATTTAGTACTTATGGCTTGATGAAATTGCGTGTATTTGAGTATTTTCTATTCCTTTTTATGTGTTTGTGCAGGAAAAGGGAACATTGAACAAAGATATGAAAATGGAAGCAAATTGAATGAATTCGTGTCAAAATGGAACTAAACAATCACGAGTTAGGCAGACTGTGCCCAACGAATTGGCTCGGTGTGCGGCCATGTGTGTCATGCATTGGTGTGTGACACAACGTTAGCATGGATGCTATATACAAGCGAAGGCAAGAAAGGAAAGTAAGCAAGCAAATGCAAGAAGAGAGAATTGGGAGACTTTTAACGCCAAGGTTGATACGTGCTCTTCGCTGGAAACTTGAATTTTATTGTAGGGGTGGCCGAGAGCTTCGATTCGATTCGTAACTCCTCCCAGATCAAAAGTTATGACATTTTTACCACAGACGTCGAATCACTCTGCTTGGATTTCTGTTTGGACCAATACTCTTCAAATGGTCATAACTTAAGCTTCCGAAGTCCAAATCAGGTGAAGCATAAATTCATCTACATTTCAAGGGCAACAACTTTCATGAAGAGCCCAAGTCGAGATTCAGTCGTTATCTAATAGAAAAACAGTTCACAAGTTTCAATACGATTTCTGTCAAGTTGTTGCGCTGCAACGCCTATAGCCATGCTCTACAGCGTATGGGGTGCATCGTGCTACTGCATATGATGCGTCGCAGTGCCTCAATGATGAGCTTCAGTGCTTGTGTCGTAGCTAGACCCAGTTCTGACGCGTTTTTCATGCTTTTTGACTTCCAATTGGATTGTTTTTCCTCCTAAACTAGGGATTTGACATGTAGCCTATAAATACATGATGTGTGAGGCACATAATTGGGGGGACTAACATCTAACACACAATTCCATACACATCAAAGCTCGGGTTTCACATCAAATTTCAAGGAGCAAGAAGAGCGCAAGGATTGAAGGCATAGTTGGAGAGAGGATGCATCACACAGTTTTTGTTTTCTTTTCTCTATCTTTTACTTTTGTAATATAAGATGCTACTTAATTTGATGATGTTGATTCTTACGCTAACTTTTAATTAAGATTGCAATTAAACTCAATGAATTGAATTGCTCTCGTTTTTAGTAATTGTTGATTATAATTGAATCGTTTATCATATTTTATTTTTATTGATAATTGTCTAGCTAGCAATTATATTTGATAACCTAGATGAAATTGGAAGATAAATTATAGGGTTAGACATGTGAAAGTTTATTCTTCTTGGGGTGATTAACGAGATTTGCATATACGATATGAATATACCTATATGGTGACATATGTCAAGTTAATTGTTTATAAGATTGAATAGCTTGCTTGTATATAGGATATGAATATACTTAATTGTCACATGTAACTTTTATGAGAATTGATGCTTAATGAATTTATTCTTAATTATTTCACATAGGAATATGGTGACATAATTGGAATAGATATTTTTATATAACTACTTGAAAAGGGGTTTTATAAATAATTGTGAATTCTCGGTTAACGATTTGATATGATTAACTAATTGAAAAGAAAGTAAAAGAGATTTAGATGATGCATTGGGGGAAATTGTGATCTTAGCTTTTTAATTTGATTTTAACCCTAGTTTAGTAATTTAATTCTAGTTTAATTAATTTCATAATCTCAAATTCTATTGTTTAAATAAGATTGAGTTGATATAAAGTTAGTACTTGGATAATATTATTAACATATTCCTCGTGGGATCGACACTCTACTTAGTACTATATTACTTGTTGACCACGTCTACTTGCGTGTAAATTGTCTATACCAATTTTGGACAAAAGGAACCTAAAAACAATTAGAATACTTAAATATTTCAAAATTCTAATATATTCTTACTCATTCTTTTCTCTGAAGTATAGACTTCCTCGGTTGCAATTTGCAAACATATCCCACGAAGATCCAAAAAAAAATACCAGACACCCCTGTGCTACTACATCATGATTATCAAAATCTCAGTTTCCAGATTAATAATCTTTATGAATTTCGAATAATCTAACACAGCCTAACATAATCACAGAATCCCTTTGAGAACTATGAACCAACAATAAAAATCTCAAATTTCATATTAAACATCCCATACAAAATACCAATATCCACAAATATATTTAGCACCCAAAAAAAGCACGAATATACTTTCCCAGGAAAAACCAAAAAACCCAGTAACCTATACACTCATACCATCGATAATTGATTGACGAGGACTCCAAGATTCAAACTTGATAGCCGAATCAAAAAAAAAAACCCAAAACTAATTAGTAAAAGTAAATATACTGAATTTCGCTCAATTCAAATCCAAATTACTACGATTGCTAGCGGATTCAAATGAAAAGATAATAAAGTAGTAGTAGTAGTAGCTATACATTCAGATGTGATTAGAATGAGAAATTTTACCTCATTTTCCCTTTCGGGTTAGGTTTTACAGAGAGTTGTATGGTCAACGACAGAGTCCATCACACTGAGAACTAGAATCTTGATTGATCAAAAACAACAAAAAGAACTGGAATGTTACCCCTTTTTGCTCTGTACTCGTATACCGGATCCAGTTACCCTTGCTGCAAACAAATCCCCTCCCGACACTTAGGTGGTTTATGCAAACCAACCGGTCTCTCCTATATTGTAAGGTTAGCAAAAGGGTCGGCTTTATTGTTGCTTCGCAAAAAATGGGCCTTTTTTATGAAACTAGTGGGTGTAGACGTGTAGTTTTCTGTGGAACGCGGGAAAAAGGAAAAGGTAATTACTACTCCTATACTTATTTTTTCTTTTGTTTTTTTAGCTTTGAAGGGCAATTAGAGAAAGAAAAAAAATTGGTAACTTATTTACTATTCAGTCTGGATATACATTTTAGCATAAGATTTAAGAAAATTTAGGAAAAACTTAGCTTCAATCGCTGTAGTATCGGTTGATTTTGACTCTATTTTTATTTAAGAATATACTCACAATATTCGTTGAAAGATAAACGTAAATTCTGACTTTTCTTGTCGAGAATAAATTCAAAATTTTTGTTGAGAAATAGATTTAAGCATGTGAACAATTTAATGGTAAACAAGAATAACTATGATAAATATTGATTTTATAAATATAAATGTGTAAATATTGAATTTAATATGTTAAGGATTTGAAATCAAAATGTATTAGTTAGGCTTTATATTTCAAGTAATCTTGAGAGTTGGTACCTTTATTCTCAATTTATCTTGTATTTATAGCTTCTTTAATAAGGAATTAGTTTTAATACTTTGTTGAAAATATTAATATAGTATAAATTATAGTAGTTCTTATGATAAGGATGTCAAACATGTCTTTATCTTTACCATCAAATGTATATTAATTATGATTAGTTTTGAGATATTTTAGAGATAAAGTGTGGGAAAGAAAAAGAAGTTAAAAGAAGCTTCAAAAAGGGAATTAAATTGTTCCCCTTTTGTAGTTAAATAAATAGACAGAGAATGTATGATCATGGTTATTTTGTCAAATTGTTTGTGCAATTTAAGAGGAAAATAATGATTCAAAATTAGTTTTATTAAACCAAACTTAAAAGTATTAATCAATCTAAAGGGAATTGATATTTCTATATATATATTTGATATTTTCACATGGTCTTCTCTCATATTAATATACGGTAGACAACACTCTCAAGTCTCATGTTAGAAAAAATTATGTAAAAATATTAAAAATACACGTAAAAATAATGCTCTCCTAAACAAAACAATCACCATTAACCCATCTGAGATAAATGGTACCGATAAATCTCACTAAACTCGAGCCCAAATAATTATATGGATTGGATATGTTGTACCGGTAAATCTAACTGAACTGGAGCCCAAATAATTATATGGATTCTCATCACCACCGCCATCAACTTCAAAATGGATCCATTAGCATAGTAGAATGGATCCTCCCCAATTGGTTTAACAAGTGGGGCATTCCAATCAAACCCAGTCCTTGTTGGAGGAGGAGGTCCAATACATGATGCAACG
Source organism: Panax notoginseng (assembly GCA_016801055.1). NCBI lineage: Eukaryota > Viridiplantae > Streptophyta > Magnoliopsida > Apiales > Araliaceae > Panax > Panax notoginseng. The sequence goes on from CM029014.1 coordinate 21,945,163, forward strand.
GCCCACCATATCGGTGGAGTCCTTATATTAAAATCTTAAAAATTTAAGGGTCGAATTAACTTATGAGTTATGACATTGGTATTGAAGTACTATTGGGACTTGAAATGGACAATATGTTATGGATCAAAAATTTTACGTGGACATAAAAATTAAATACGAGCATATTTAAATTTTATTTATTTATATTTTGACCCCGAATGGTGGATAAAAATATAAATAAATAATTTTTAAATATACTCGTGTCCAATTTTCATATCTACCTGAAGAGTTTGTCACTAGATAATGACATGGGACTTGATTTTTAAATCTCAAAGAATGTATTAGTGAATATTTTTTATCAATACCTTATATATATAACTTGGAATTGGTAATTAATTAAAAAAAACAGTGAATAGACTCGATTAATCATTAACCACAATATAATTATTATCTGAGTTGACTCATAATTATAAAGATGAAAACTCTTAAGCTTAAAAAGAAACTATTATGAATTTATGATATGACAAAAAGATGATTCATTTCCAAAACTACCCCTTATCTTACCCAAATTATTAATCTTGTGATAAAGTAATAGAGTAGCACATAGGTCAATCAAATTGACTCGGTGTTTCCCTTTGGCTTTTTTTTTTTTTTAATATTTTAGTGGAAGACATCTTCTTTAATATTTTTCCCTTTATTGTAAAGAAAGGGGGGTGGGATAATATTTTTTTACTAAATATTACCATATAAAAAAGCAGGAAAAAAGGAAAAAGGGAGGTCTATGTCATTTCAACTTTTTTAAAAGTAATGCAAGTTTATTTTAACAAGTACTGTTTAAGAAAGCATGCTCTACTTACAAGTTGGATTTGCTCCCAAATTAAAGATGGTCGGCATTTTCTTTCTATTTTTTGAATATAATCGTTTTGTTTTAATAAGACAAGTTCATATACATGTAAATGACATAGGCTAATTATGTTTAATTATATAAATAGTTCTAGTATTCTACTTTCTTAACCACATCGATCCTTAAATCAACAAATGAATTTGAGGAAGAAAAACAAAAAACGGAGAGGAGGAACGGTCGTTGTTCAAGAAAATGTTGTGTCTCTACTCAAAATGGTAATTACGAGCCGATGGTGAGAAAAAAAAAGAAATTAATATTTTCAAATGAAAAATATCGCTATAGATGTATAACGACAGTAAAAATTATCGTTATAGGATCTACAGCGACGATTTTCATGTGAAAATATCAAAAAATTATGTAAAAATATCGGTTTCCAAAAAAAAAAGGTGAAACCAGAAACAATCAAAAAGGTTGATGAGATGAAAACTGTTGAGCTTAAAAAGAAAGTGAACGAAACTAGTATGAAAAAGATGAGCCATTTTTAGAAGTACCCCGTGTTTTACACAAATTATTAATCTCGTGATAAGGTAATAGAGTTGCACATAGGTCTACTCAATTTTTTTTATTTGGGATATTTTATATTTTAGTGGGAAGACGTCTTCTTTAATATTTTTTCCCTTATTGTAAAGAAAGGGGAGTCGGATAATAATTTTTACTACTAAATATGAGCGTATAAAAAGAAGAAGAAAGGGTGGTCTGGTCGGTCTATGCCATTTCAACTTTTTTAAAAGTAATGCAAGTTTATTTTAACTATAGTATTAAGGAAGCATGCTCTACTTACAAGTTGGATTGCTAGCTCCCAAAGATGTCGGCATTTTCTTTCTCACTCTCTCCTTTTCAAAACTAATCATATATCCTTTCTAAATTCAAGTGATTAACACACACACACACACACACACACACACACACACACACACACACACACATATATATATATATATATATATATATATATATTATATATAGTACCCTTCAGTTGAGGGATCCCTCAAATAATATTATTTGAGGGAGAGGGCGCTCAACCGTTGGATCTGTTTTAATGACTTTATATGGCTGAGATTGTTTTACATCTTTTAATCCGTTTTTTCCAAATAACCCAACACATCCATTAGAACTTATATCATGAATTCATTATTAGAACCCAAATCAAGAATTTAACACAAATTAAAAATAATTCATTAGAACTTATAGCAAGAATTTATCAATAGAACCCAAATTAAGAACTACCAATTAGAACCTATATCTAGAATTCATCATTATAACTGAAATAAAAAATTACTCATTAGATGTTTGATTCTCTTGCTTCGTGTCTCTTGACTTTTCTTTTCTTTCAATAATAATAAATCGCACGAATTTTTACAAATCCATATTAAATCTGAAGATGTAATCTCAACTCAGATTTAAAAAAGCTAATTCAAAAAATCCTCGTACATCTCCGAATCAACACCCACAACCTAGATTTTGTTAGGGAAAGAAAACTACATGAATACCTTGTAGAAATAGAAATCTTACAAGTTGAGTTGAAAATTGTGAAAATAGTGGGTCATCTCTTCATCTCGAAAGGGTTAGTCTTCTCTTAGGCTTGCACGGGACTCTTCCTCTTTTCCCTTTTGCGCGCCTTAAGTTTTCTCCAGCATTGGATGTGTTGGGTTATTTGGAGAAAACGGGTTAAAAAAGATGTAAAATCTCATCCACATAAAGTCATTAAAACAAATCCAACGGTTGAGCGCCATATTCTTCAAATAACACTATTTGAGGGATCCCTCAACTGAAGGGGACTGTATATATATATATATATATATATATATATATATATATATATATATATATATAGGGGAATGAGCCATAACATCTATTTGTTATGAATAAAAAAGTGACATATATCATCTATACATTCTATTAAAAAAATGAATGGCTGAGATTGAAAAGGACATCACGCCGTTCGCTAGTACTTATAGCAGACGTAATAAAATTGTTTATAACCACGTCTGTAAGACCCCAACTTATTAATGAATAAAATCAAATTTTCTCTAAATATTATTGTGAATAATAAGGGGTTAATTTGATATAATACTTTAGTTATGGGTGAAATGTGCAAATTTTATAAAATAAGCAAGTGGTTATAAAATATTTATTTTTGGTCGGTGAATATTCGGTTGGTCGTGGAATATTCTTGCTGTCGGGGAATATTCGTACGACGACGCAGCCTTGTGTGGGCCCCATAACGGAAAGCGATTGGATGAAGAAAACGACAAGTATAAGTTGTTTATAAATAATGGCGTAGTTGTTACCGTTAATACTGTTGGAATACCCGGTGGTTAAAATACAGTAGCACACGGTATTGCACCAATTATTGATTCTTACGTAAGAAGGCACTACCCAATAATTGTTACAGTAGTTATTATTCAATATTTTATTTTATTGATTCAATAATTGTTGCGTTGATAATTTATATTATTGTTGTTTCAATAATTGTTGCTGCACAGTATTTTCATTTATCAGATCAATAATTCATATTATTTGAATAATATTATTAGATAACATTATTGACAATGTCTAGAAAGTTCTGTCTAAGGAGATGTTTGGTCATCTAATTGCGCGCCAGTAAGGAAAAATCCTTATTGGAAAGCCCCCTCTTTCCTGGGAACGGCCTGGTTGTCATAAATGTGATTCTGTAATATTATTTGTGAATAATTAATTATTGATTCATATGATAAGGAAATATTTATTTTATGTAGATATAAATGAGGGATATATTTTTGTGGTTAAAAATGAAGGAGTTAATGTTGAGGTGTTTTATCAGTATTTTTATCGGAATGGAGGTATTAAAAATCAAATCAGGGTTTTTGAGAAATATTGCGGGTGTTATAATTTTTAATCCGACCGTTGGATCGTGGTAATTTTTGGATATGTTATACATATATAAGTTGAGTATATGTCCACAAATTTTGAACCGTTAAAAATGAACGTATGATTTATTATGAATTTTACGAGATGACTGGTTCAGAAATTGTTGAATTTTTGGAGTTTATCATTTTGATGGAAAATTCTAGAATTGGTGGGCCCCACTTGTGGTTGGTGAAGAAATGTGCTGAATTATATTTCAAATGTGGTGGGTGGGAATAGTAGCAGGTAAAGCCATCAGGTTGCAGGTCAAACCTACCAAAATTTTCCTATAAATAGAGGGCTAAGTTAGAATTGAAAATCACACCAGAAACAAGTTTTCTCTCTTTCTCTCTCTAGATTATTGAGTGTATTTTGTGAGTATTTAGATACTTTGAGAGTTTCTATTCATCAGAGCAAGTTTCTTTCAGCCTTATACCGGTATTCCGACCAGAAGTACTGATATTTTGAGGTAAGGGATATTATTTTCTTCTTAAATGATATTATTTTCTTTAATATCATTATGCTGAAATATTGATATGAGTTTTTATCAAATTTGGAACTTTTTGTATCGGGGTTACTATTCACGTATACAGCACTATTCACGTATACGGTACTATTCACGAATACGACACTATTCACCGAAAAATTAAAATTTTCCTTTTTATTAAAGATGTCTATTATGGTTACTATCTTTGATTGTATCCATGTTTTGATCCTTATTTTTAAATTCTACTTCACAATTGATTATTATGAAGTATTATTGATCTTGGATAAACTGTTATACGAATACCTACTATTTGTCCTTCTGTCTCATTGGATTCGTTCTCTTTAAGATATTTTTCATCATCCTCAGTCCTAAATGATGATATTACTGAATATCTTTGGCCTGTAGTGCAAAGATGTATAATTACTTGATGAATATCTTTGGCCTGTAGTGCAAAGATGAACAGGTGTTGAGATGAACATGACCGACTGATGATACAAATGAATATCTTTGGCCTGTAGTGCAAAGATGAATATTTGGTTAAAGATGATTATTAATTGATGTTACAGGGATAAAATATTGATGATGGACTTTTAAATCTTAGAAGATAGTAGAATTCTTTCTCTACTTGACTCTTCTAATGGTTTGCTGTTTCCGCTGCAGTTGTTGATCTAAAACTTGTTGTCGATTATATTTTATCAGATTTTTCCCTGTTGAAGACTAACGATAATTTGTTGTATATTATCTTAGTCATAATATTCTTTACTGGGCTAGTTGAGCTCACCCTTTTCCTTTTTGTTCCATTTTTCTTCTCAGGAGGTGAGAACATAGCAGGATCTAGTCGGGGTATGGAGTGATGGTTCTAGAAAGATGTATTAGCAGTCCTCACTATTTCTGTAAAATAGTGTTTGAATAATTGTAATGAGGATTTATTTGAGTGTGGATATTGTCTAGAAGACAATATTTGTATTTAAACTCACAGTATGTGTTGTCGTATTTTGCACGACAATTGTATTATTGAAATTGTAGTTTGCTTTCTGTACCATGTATTTGGCGACTCAGAATGGGTGTTGTATACCTATTCTGGGGGCGTCACAGTTGGTATCAGAGCTTAGGGATATGATCCCTGGCTGAGATGTGAGACAAGAACTAGGAGGGGAGAGACGGGGAATTCCTTCGCTAGTATGACCTGACTAAGTTTATTTGGTGTTTATTTGGTCGGTCAGAGTATAGGGATAATATATGACATGACTATTAACCCTTGTTTTATGGCAGTATTTAAGAATGGCAGCTGAGAACGTTAATAATGGAGTAAATCAGACCGTGGAGACACTTTTGATCACTACCAAGGGGAACGTGCAACAGGAAGGCAATATTCCTCCTGTAAACAACGTTACCGAGCAAACGATGAATGATGGAATGTTTAGGAGCTTTTTGCAGTTCATGCAAAATCAGACGAGGGAGAATCGTGTGCAGAATACGGGTAGAAATGATAACAACGCGCAGTTTATCACAGCTAAGCAGTTCAAAGAATTGGGACCACCAGAATTTAAGGGAAAGCCGGATCCGATCATGGTGGAAACGTGGGTCAAGCAAATTACCAAGATATTTGATGTCTTGGGATGCACGGAGGAACAGAAGGTTCCATTCGCCACATTTATGTTCCGCGGTGAGGCAGACTACTGGTGGGAGTCTGTGAAGCGTACCCAGCCTGACGCACTCAACATGTCCTGGGAAACATTTCAAAAACTGTTCAATGACAAGTACTTTCCTGAAAGTATTCGTCATATGAAGGAGGTTGAGTTTATTAGACTGGAACAAAACAACATGACGGTGTCCCAGTACGAGGCGAAGTTTGCAGAGTTATCCAGGTTTGCACCTCATTTGGTCGAAAATGAGGAACGAATGACAAGAATGTTTCTGAGAGGTCTAAAACCCGAGATTCGACAATATCTTATCTCTCATAAATTTTCTTTATATTCAGATGTTGTAAACAGGGCTCAATTATTAGAGCGAGATAATGAGTATGTGCAACCGAGGGACCACAACCAGGGTCATACCGGTGGTGGCAGTCATCGAAGCAATGAAAACCAGCAGGGAGGAAAACATTCGGACAAAAGCGGTAACCACTCTGGTGGTAATCGTGGTCGTGATAATAGAAGGAGCGAGTCGGGAGGAGATTTCAAGAAGAGAAGGTACAACAATGATAACGTGAAGACGTCAGCACAAACATCAACTGTTTCTAGGGGAGGAGAACGACCACCGGTCGTATGTTACAAATGTGGGAAAGAGGGACATATCAGCCCAAACTGCCCACAACAATCCAAGGTATGTTATAACTGTGGAAAGGAAGGTCATATAGCTCGAGAGTGTTCTGTAGCAAAACCAAGTTCAGCGGGGATGGTGACTCCAAAAGTTATCCCGGATAAGTCGAAATCAGCGGTTCCTGGAAGGGCGTTTGTCGTTACTGGCCAAAACGCGAGAAACCCGAACGAGGTGATAACGGGTAAGCTAATCTTGAATTCTTGCGAAGTTTATACTTTACTAGATACCGGTTCTACCCATTCATTTATCTCTCCTGCTTGTGCTCAACGTTTAAACTTGACTCCGGAGAAATTGGACTTTAACTTATCTGTTGAAACTCCGTTGGGTGAAACCTTCGTTACATCTACAGTTTATAAATCTTGCATGATCCAAGTTGGCACTATCACATTACCTGTTGATCTTATCTCTTTAAAGATACTTGCTTTTGATGTAATTTTAGGAATTGATTGGTTAACCACTCATCATGCTAAAATTGATTGTTTTCGTAAGGTTGTTAGTTTTCATATTCCTAACCAACCTGTCATACGAATTCAAACTACTAAACCACTAAAATCAGTCACTGTCATATCAAGCCACAAAGCTATTCGTTTATTGAAAAACGGATGTCAAGCTTTCTTAGCCCATGTTATGGATTTGAACAAAGACAAGTCAGATTTGAATAATATTTCTATTGTTAGAGAATTTTCCGATGTATTTCCTAAAGAACTTCCGGTCTACCCCCGGAACGAGAAATTGAATTCTTTATTGACCTTGAACCCGGTACAAAGCCCATTTCTAAAACCCCATATCGAATGGCTCCTATTGAACTTCAGGAGTTAAAAGTCCAACTACAGGAGTTGTTGGACATCGGTTTTATTCGTCCTAGTACGTCTCCTTGGGGTGCTCCTGTTTTATTCGTAAAGAAGAAAGACAGGAGTATGCAACTTTGTATTGACTATCGAGAATTGAACCATGTCACCATCAAGAATAGGTATCCGCTACCTCGCATTGATGACCTGTTTGACCAGTTGCAAGGAGCACAATTCTTTTCAAAGATCGATCTTCGTTCTGGATATCATCAGCTGAAGATTAAAACTGAGGATATTCCAAAGACTGCCTTCAGAACTCGGTACGGGCATTATGAATTCTTAGTAATGTCTTTTGGATTGACTAATGCTCCTGCTGCCTTCATGGATATGATGAACCGTGTATTCAAAGAATATTTGGATCAGTTCGTTGTTGTCTTTATTGATGACATCCTCATCTATTCCAAAAGCCGTGAAGATCATGAGCGCCATTTGAAGCTGGTACTGCAAAGGCTTCGTGAAAACAAGCTATATGCCAAACTGAAGAAATGCGAGTTCTGGCTTGAGGAAGTAGCATTCCTTGGGCACGTGGTGTCAAAACATGGAGTATCTGTCGACCCGGCGAAGATTGAAGCCATACAAAGTTGGGAGCAACCGAAGTCGGTAACCGAAGTACGTAGCTTTCTGGGCTTAGCTGGTTATTATCGGAGATTTGTGGAAGGATTTTCTCGAATCGCTACTCCATTAACTCAGCTGACTCGGAAAGATACAAAATTCGTATGGAGTGAGGAATGCGAGAAGAGTTTCCAAGAACTCAAGAGGAGACTCATTTCGGCACCTGTTTTGACAATATCATCTGGTTCGGATGGATTTGTTATCTACAGCGATGCTTCAGGCAAAGGGTTAGGATGTGTTCTCATGCAACATGGGAAAGTCATAGCCTATGCCTCACGACAACTCAAAGAATATGAGAAGAATTATCCTACTCATGATTTGGAGTTGGCAGCAGTCGTTTTTGCGTTGAAGATCTGGAGACACTACCTGTATGGGGAGAAAGTGGAGATCTATACAGATCATAAAAGCCTCAAATATTTCTTCACCCAAAAGGAACTCAACATGCGGCAACGACGTTGGCTTGAGCTGTTGAAAGATTACGATCATACCATCCAATACCATCCTGGAAAAGCAAACGTAGTAGCTGACGCATTGAGTAGAAGATCATATGCGGGTACGAGTGCAATGTTTTTAACACAAAGGCCCATTTTGTATGACTTGCAAAGGATGGAGATAGAGATGAAGGCTCCAAGTACCCACATGATGATATCAAATATACGAGTAGAACCGACTTTAATCGATAAAGTTAAAGCTGCTCAAGCTACGGATATAGAGTTGATGCGTATGAAGAAGAAAGTGCAAGAAGGTGCTATTCCAGAAGCAAGAATCGATGAAGAAGGAATACTTCGAGTCAACTCCAGACTTTGTGTTCCTAACGATTTTGACTTGAAGCATAGAATAATGATGGAGGCACACAACACACCGTTTGCAATCCATCCTGGGAGTACCAAAATGTATCACGATCTTCGACATATATTTTGGTGGAGCAATATGAAAAGAGAGATCGCGGAGTTTATCTCGAGATGTTTAACTTGTCAACGTGTAAAAGCGGAGCATCAAGTACCAAAGGGTCCATTGCAACCACTTGAGATTCCGAAATGGAAGTGGGAACACATTACTATGGATTTTGTTACAGGTCTTCCCAAGGTTTCTCAAGGCATAGATGCGATTTGGGTTATTGTTGATAGATTAACCAAGTCCGCTCATTTCTTGCCGATACGCGAGACTTATTGTGACGACCCCAAAATAGGTCCATTCCACCCAACCCATTCTGAGTCGTCAAATACATGGTACAGAAAATAACTACAACTTTATTACAACAATTGTCGTGCAAAATACAACAACACATATGCTGTGAGTTTGGATACAAATATATATCAAATGTGACTCATGTTCCAACCGTGGACATCACCTCACAATAACACCTTACATAAAGGTATAGTCAAAAACTGTTTTAGAAATTAGAATCTTTGGGAAGTGCTCAAGGAAACCTTCGTACATGGGAGGCCACGCATCTAGGTTATGATAGATATCATATGGCCACAGAATTATCCTTGGTTGACCCAATAGACCCCAAAGAAAAACGAGAAGATTACTATCATATTCTTCCCAATGGTGAGTCTTCTCTTGACTTATCATTATCTCCACTGTCTCTAATTGAGAATTATACTTTAAACAAACACCAAGATTATATAGGTAGTGCTCGTATATATACTCAGCAAGTGGATGAGCACATCCCTGTCTTATGATGACACGAGGTTGTATGTCGTTAGACATCTTGTATGATAGTGGCAAACCACCCTTCCAACGTTGGGTACACCTTACCCTATTGGATTCACCAAATATAACTACTAAATGAACTTTTCTATACTGCTTCGGGAGAACATCCACAGCTAGAGACCACTGTTCTATTTCCCCGTTACCCTCGCTCGACCCAGCTACACTCTTATTACCTGAAAGGAATTGTGAAGCAAAAGGGTGAGCACAACTAGCTCAGTAAAGAATATCATGACTAAAGATAATTCAATTATCAATAGCCTTCATCAACAATAAATCAGAGATTTAGAACATATGGTAAATGATAAAAATTTCAACCATAGTTGCAGCGGAACGAGCAATCCATTAGAAGAGTCAAATAGACTATAAAGTCTATTATCTTCTCCATGTTAAAAATCCACCAACAATGTTTTATCCCTGTAACATCAATCAACAATTCTGGTCCACAATCATATGAATAACTCATAATCATAATTGTGACTATAAATTTTTCTTCGCACCCAGGACGAAGAATATTTTCATCACCTGTCTTTACCTGAAACATCAAATATCATGGTTATACCAAATCACAGTTCCTGTTTATAATCATACTAACAAATCCATCTTTGCACTACGGGCCAAAGATATTCATCAACAAACCATCTTTGCACTACGGGCCAAAGATATTCAACAACAGTTCATCTTTGCACTACAGGCCAAAGATATTCATCAACAGGCCATCTTTGCACTACATGCCAAAGATATTCATCAACAATTCATATTTGCACTACAGGCCAAATATATTCATATCTCAAAGAAATATATAATCATTTCAGAATTTATATAAACAATAATTATAACCATGTTGATCAATTCACCTTTGCACTTAAGCTAAAGATATTCACTTATAAATTCAATGGTCATGATCATACCAGTCACAATTCAACTTTGCACTACAGGCCAAAGAGAACCCTAGTCATGATCATACCAATAATCTACCCATCTTTACACTCTAGTGAAAGAGAATTTCAACATCAGGGTTATAAAAATGTTATATATGATGATAAAAATAATATGATCAACATATAGTTTTAATCTCAAGAGTAATATTCGTAACTCATGAATAGTAAATCGTGAATAGTAACTCATGAATAGTAACCCCGACACAAAAGATAGAAATTCCACAATAAAATCCATACCAATATTTTGGTATAATGATATTGAAAGAATAACATTACTTAAATTTATAAACAATTTATTTTAATTGTTTACACTTTACTAATTAATGCATTTAATCATCATAAAATGCAAACTCATAAGATTTTATCACCAATAATCAAAACCCTCATCAAAAATCTGCATATTCCTCATATAGGATTCTCAAGCCATAAAATCCTATTTTCCAATTTTCTTTCTTCACAAAACATATTTAATTCATTTACTCATAACTAGACCATTTTCATGAAAAATACCAAATCAGTTCCAAAAATATTTCTTTTCTGGGATTTATCAGAATATAGTCCCATATTGAACATATATTTTTCTCAGAATTTTTAAAAGTCATTTACTATTTTTCATATGGCCAAAATAGCCGAATATTTAGACATTTATCAAAAATTGTACTTTTGTCTAAAAATTCTGAAATTTACAGAGTATACTTCTATCATATACATGTACTCCCAATAAAAATTTCATCAATTTTGGAGTTAACCACAAGGAATTATAAGCTGTTACTTTTAAAATAGTCTTTCCTCATAAAATTCATAACTCTCAATCTATACATCCAAAAATCACCATTTTTGGACACAATCAAGAAAACTCATCAAAATATCATTTCAAATTTTTCCAGAATTTTTGAAGATCAGAAAAATTACGAAACTGAAAATCATAACAACCCTTAAAATCCCTTAATATCCCTTACTATCCCTTACCTCAAAAGAGCAGTACTTCTGATCGGTATAAAGCTGAAGGAAACTTGCACTGATGAATAGCAACTCACCAAGTATCTAAATACTCACAAAATACACTCAATAATCTAGAGAGAGAAAGAGAGAAAGCTTATGTTTCTTGTGTGATTTTCAATTCTAACTTAGCCCTCTATTTATAGGAAAATTTTGGTAGGTTTGACCTGCAACCTGATGGCTTTACCTGCTACTATTCCCACCCACCACATTTGAAATATAATTCAGCACATTTCTTCACCAACCACAAGTGGGGCCCACCAATTCTAGAATTTTCCACCAAAATGATAAACTCCGAAAATTCAACAATTTCTGAACCAGTCATCTCGTAAAATTCATAACAAATCATACATTCATTTTTAACGGTTCAAAATTTGTGGACATATACTCAACTTATATATGTATAACATATCCAAATATTACTACGATCCAACGGTCGGATTAAAAATTATAACCCCCGCAAAATATCTCAAAAACCCTGATTTTTAATACCTCCATTCCGACAAAATACTGATAAAAACCTCAACATTAACTCCTTCATTTTAACCACAAAAATATATCCCTCATTTATATCCACATAAAATAAATATTTTCTTATCATATAAATCAATAATTAATTATTCACAAATAATATTACAGAATCACATTTATGACAACCAGGCCGTTCCCAGGAAAGATGGGGCTTTCCAATAAGGATTTCTCCTTACTAGCGCGCAATTAGATGACCAAACCTCTCTTTAGACAGAACTTTCTAGACATTGCCAATAATGCTATCTAATAATACTATTCAAATAATATGAATTATTGATCTGATAATGGAAAATACTGTGCAGCAACAATTATTGAACAACAATAATATAAAATTTCAACGTAGCAATTATTGAATCAATAAAATAAAATATTAAACAGTAATTACTGTAACAATTATTGAGTAGTGCCTTCTTACGTAAGAATCAATAATTTCAAAAATACTGTGCAATACCGTGTGCTACTGTGCAATAACGCGTATTACTGTATTTTAACCACCGGGTATTTCAACAGTATTAACGATAACAACTACGCCGTTATTTGTAAAAACTCAAATTTGTCGTTTTTCTTCACCCGACAGTTATTCGTTATGGGGCCCATAAATAGCTGCGCCGTCGTACGAATATTCTCCGACAGAAAGAATATTCCACGACCAAACGAATATTCCCCGACAACAATGATTATTTTATAACCACTTGCTTATTTTGAAAAAAAATTCATATTTCACCCATAACTTTAAACTTTTATCAATTTAACCATTTACTGACTAGTAATTATAAGAAAAATTGAATACTTTTATTTCATAAAATTCGGGGTCTTACAATCTCCCCTCCTTATGAAATTTCGTCCCCGAAATTTACGTACCTGGTATTTCGAAGAGTTGAGAATACCTTGCTTCCATTTCAGATTCTATCTCTCAGATCATCATGATTTCTCCATTGCTCATCTCCCATGATAACTTCATTTGGGTTCCTCATTTGTTGGGAAGTCATGACAACCGCCATCCCTCGAACTACTCGGCTTTGACTTGTCTGGAGCAGCATTTGGCGTCATCATTACCGTTGGAATATACCTTTCTATAGGACATATTCCTCCCTCAACTGCCTCTTCGTACTCCTTATTCATGATCTGAATCATCAATCTTCGATCCATATCGGATTCAGGTTGACCGCTATGTACAGGGTAATTCAAAACTCGATGTTGGGTTCTCCCAATTGCTTTCCAAAAAGAGAAATTCATATCATCTATTTTAGCCTTCTTAGATCGAACATCTCTTTCCACAATATCCACGTGTCGTGCGGCTTTTGCCCATGCATCACTTATTCTCACTCGTTCAATTTTTTCTTCTTTCAGCTCAGATTCCATTTTTATCATCTTATACTCTGCCAAAGAATGCTTCTGTTCAAGCATCACATATCGGGTAACACAAGCTTGAATTGTTGCATCCTTTTGTTCCACGACCGCCTGTCGTTCTTCTGCCTGCTCTTCTAACTCATGAATACGATTTTGAAATTCTACATTTTGATCATATAATACCTCTAATAAACTCTCCTCTGGTACTTCTTCTTCCTCTTCTTCCTCAGTCTCAGCTGTTACCTCTGCGACTATCTCGGGTGCAACTATCAATTCTTCACTCACCACATAGATATCTCTAATTCCTTCTTCGTCTGACATCACATTATCATGGTTAGTGATTAGAGGTATCCCCACAGTCTCATTCACTCCATTGTTAGCATTCTCAGCTGCCATTCTCAAATACTGCCATAAAATAAGGGTTAATTAAACAAATTAACATATCACATAATATCCCAATATTATGACTAACCAACAAATAAGCTTAGGTAGGACACACTAGCGAAGGATTTACGCATCTCTCCCCTCCTAGTTATATTCCCCGATCTCCGCCAGAGATCATATCCCTAAGCTCTGATACCAACTGTGACGACCCCAAAATAGGTCCATTCCACCCAACCCATTCTGAGTCGTCAAATACATGGTACAGAAAACAACTACAACTTTATTACAACAATTGTCGTGCAAAATACAACAACACATATGCTGTGAGTTTGGATACAAATATATATCAAATGTGACTCATGTTCCAACCGTGGACATCACCTCACAATAACACCTTACATAAAGGTATAGTCAAAAACTGTTTTAGAAATTAGAATCTTTGGGAAGTGCTCAAGGAAACCTTCGTACATGGGAGGCCACGCATCTAGGTTATGATAGATATCATATGGCCACAGAATTATCCTTGGTTGACCCAATAGACCCCAAAGAAAAACGAGAAGATTACTATCATATTCTTCCCAATGGTGAGTCTTCTCTTGACTTATCATTATCTCCACTGTCTCTAATTGAGAATTATACTTTAAACAAACACCAAGATTATATAGGTAGTGCTCGTATATATACTCAGCAAGTGGATGAGCACATCCCTGTCTTATGATGACACGAGGTTGTATGTCGTTAGACATCTTGTATGATAGTGGCAAACCACCCTTCCAACGTTGGGTACACCTTACCCTATTAGATTCACCAAATATAACTACTAAATGAACTTTTCTATACTGCTTCGGGAGAACATCCACAGCTAGAGACCACTGTTCTATTTCCCCGTTACCCTCGCTCGACCCAGCTACACTCTTATTACCTGAAAGGAATTGTGAAGCAAAAGGGTGAGCACAACTAGCTCAGTAAAGAATATCATGACTAAAGATAATTCAATTATCAATAGCCTTCATCAACAATAAATCAGAGATTTAGAACATATGGTAAATGATAAAAATTTCAACCATAGTTGCAGCGGAACGAGCAATCCATTAGAAGAGTCAAATAGACTATAAAGTCTATTATCTTCTCCATGTTAAAAATCCACCAACAATGTTTTATCCCTGTAACATCAATCAACAATTCTGGTCCACAATCATATGAATAACTCATAATCATAATTGTGACTATAAATTTTTCTTCGCACCCAGGACGAAGAATATTTTCATCACCTGTCTTTACCTGAAACATCAAAGATCATGGTTATACCAAATCACAGTTCCTGTTTATAATCATACTAACAAATCCATCTTTGCACTACGAGCCAAAGATATTCATCAACAAACCATCTTTGCACTACGGGCCAAAGATATTCAACAACAGTTCATCTTTGCACTACAGGCCAAAGATATTCATCAACAGGCCATCTTTGCACTACATGCCAAAGATATTCATCAACAATTCATATTTGCACTACATGCCAAATATATTCATATCTCAAAGAAATATATAATCATTTCAGAATTTATATAAACAATAATTATAACCATGTTGATCAATTCACCTTTGCACTTAAGCTAAAGATATTCACTTATAAATTCAATGGTCATGATCATACCAGTCACAATTCAACTTTGCACTACAGGCCAAAGAGAACCCTAGTCATGATCATACCAATAATCTACCCATCTTTACACTCTAGTGAAAGAGAATTTCAACATCAGGGTTATAAAAATGTTATATATGATGATAAAAATAATATGATCAACATATAGTTTTAATCTCAAGAGTAATATTCGTAACTCATGAATAGTAAATCGTGAATAGTAACTCATGAATAGTAACCCCGACACAAAAGATAGAAATTCCACAATAAAATCCATACCAATATTTCGGTATAATGATATTGAAAGAATAACATTACTTAAATTTATAAACAATTTATTTTAATTGTTTACACTTTACTAATTAATGCATTTAATCATCATAAAATGCAAACTCATAAGATTTTATCATCAATAATCAAAACCCTCATCAAAAATCTGCATATTCCTCATATAGGATTCTCAAGCCATAAAATCCTATTTTTCAATTTTCTTTCTTCACAAAACATATTTAATTCATTTACTCATAACTAGACCATTTTCATGAAAAATACCAAATCAGTTCCAAAAATATTTCTTTTCTGGGATTTAGCATAATATAGTCCCATAGTGAACATATATTTTTCTCAGAATTTTTAAAAGTCATTTACTATTTTTCATATGGCCAAAATAGCCGAATATTTAGACATTTATCAAAAATTGTACTTTTGTCTAAAAATTCTGAAATTTACAGAGTATACTTCTATCATATACATGTACTCCCAATAAAAATTTCATCAATTTTGGAGTTAACCACAAGGAATTATAAGCTGTTACTTTTAAAATAGTCTTTCCTCATAAAATTCATAACTCTCAATCTATACATCCAAAAATCACCATTTTTGGACACAATCAAGAAAACTCATCAAAATATCATTTCAAATTTTTCCAGAATTTTTGAAGATCAGAAAAATTACGAAACTGAAAATCATAACAACCCTTAAAATCCCTTAATATCCCTTACTATCCCTTACCTCAAAAGAGCAGTACTTCTGATCGGTATAAGGCTGAAGGAAACTTGCACTGATGAATAGCAACTCACCAAGTATCTAAATACTCACAAAATACACTCAATAATCTAGAGAGAGAAAGAGAGAAAGCTTATGTTTCTGGTGTGATTTTCAATTCTAACTTAGCCCTCTATTTATAGGAAAATTTTGGTAGGTTTGACCTGCAACCTGATGGCTTTACCTGCTACTATTCCCACCCACCACATTTGAAATATAATTCAGCACATTTCTTCACCAACCACAAGTGGGGCCCACCAATTCTAGAATTTTCCACCAAAATGATAAACTCCGAAAATTCAACAATTTCTGAACCAGTCATCTCGTAAAATTCATAACAAATCATACGTTCATTTTTAACGGTTCAAAATTTGTGGACATATACTCAACTTATATATGTATAACATATCCAAATATTACTACGATCCAACGGTCGGATTAAAAATTATAACCCCCGCAAAATATCTCAAAAACCCTGATTTTTAATACCTCCATTCCGACAAAAATACTGATAAAAACCTCAACATTAACTCCTTCATTTTAACCACAAAAATATATCCCTCATTTATATCCACATAAAATAAATATTTTCTTATCATATAAATCAATAATTAATTATTCACAAATAATATTACAGAATCACATTTATGACAACCAGGCCGTTCCCAGGAAAGATGGGGCTTTCCAATAAGGATTTCTCCTTACTAGCGCGCAATTAGATGACCAAACCTCTCCTTAGACAGAACTTTCTAGACATTGCCAATAATGCTATCTAATAATACTATTCAAATAATATGAATTATTGATCTGATAATGGAAAATACTGTGCAGCAACAATTATTGAACAACAATAATATAAAATTTCAACGTAGCAATTATTGAATCAATAAAATAAAATATTAAACAGTAATTACTGTAACAATTATTGAGTAGTGCCTTCTTACGTAAGAATCAATAATTTCAAAAATACTGTGCAATACCGTGTGCTACTGTGCAATAACGCGTATTACTGTATTTTAACCACCGGGTATTTCAACAGTATTAACGATAACAACTACGCCGTTATTTGTAAAAACTCAAATTTGTCGTTTTTCTTCACCCGACAGTTATTCGTTATGGGGCCCATAAATAGCTGCGCCGTCGTACGAATATTCTCCGACAGAAAGAATATTCCACGACCAAACGAATATTCCCCGACAACAATGATTATTTTATAACCACTTGCTTATTTTGAAAAAAAATTCATATTTCACCCATAACTTTAAACTTTTATCAATTTAACCATTTACTGACTAGTAATTATAAGAAAAATTGAATACTTTTATTTCATAAAATTCGGGGTCTTACACTTATTCCCTTGAACGTCTTGCTAGTATGTACGTGAACGAGATTGTGAGATTGCATGGCATGCCAGTATCCATAGTTTCGGATCGTGACCCAAGATTCACTTCACGATTTTGGGTTAGCTTACAGAAAGCTATGGGCACGGATTTACGATTCAGTTCAGCATACCATCCTCAAACGGACGGACAATCAGAGAGGACTATTCAAACTCTTGAAGATCTATTAAGACTTTGTGTCTTAGATCTCAAAGGGAGTTGGGATAAGTACCTACCATTGGTGGAATTCTCCTACAACAACAGTTATCAGGCGAGCATAGGTATGGCTCCATTTGAGGCGTTGTATGGAAGAAAATGTCGTTCTCCAGTATGCTGGGACGAGGTGGGTGAAGCAACATTGTTGGGACCAGAATTGGTACGCATTACTACAGAGAAGATCCAAACGATTCGACAACGTATACAAACGGCACAGGATCGACAAAAGAGTTATGCGGATCTTCATCGGAAGGACGTGAAATTTAATATTGGGGATCATGTATTGTTACGTGTTGCACCATGGAAGGGAGTTACAAGATTTGGGAAGAGAGGAAAGCTCAATCCAAGATTTGTTGGTCCATTTGAGATTCTTGAGCGAATAGGAAATGTGACATATAGACTCGCATTACCTCCAAGCATGTCTCGTGTTCATAATGTTTTTCACATATCTATGCTTCGTAAATATGTTAAAGACCCGAACCACATTATTGAGTTAGAACCAGACGAGATAGCTGAAGATTTAATGTACGAGGAGGTACCTGTTAAGATCTTGGATAGGAAAGAGCATGTCCTACGCACGAAGGTTATACCACAAGTTAAGGTTTTGTGGAGAAACCATGCTATTGAAGAAATGACCTGGGAGTTGGAATCAGAAATGAAAGCGAGGTATCCTCACCTTTTTGAAACATCAGGTACGTACGTCAATTTCGAGGACGAAATTTCATAAGGAGGGGAGGTTGTAAGACCCCAACTTATTAATGAATAAAATCAAATTTTCTCTAAATATTATTGTGAATAATAAGGGGTTAATTTGATATAATACTTTGGTTATGGGTGAAATGTGCAAATTTTGCAAAATAAGCAAGTGGTTATAAAATATTTATTTTTGGTCGGTGAATATTCGGTTGGTCGTGGAATATTCTTGCTGTCGGGGAATATTCGTACGACGACGCAGCCTTGTGTGGGCCCCATAACGAAAAGCGATTGGATGAAGAAAACGACAAGTATAAGTTGTTTATAAATAACGGCGTAGTTGTTACCGTTAATACTGTTGGAATACCCGGTGGTTAAAATACACCAATTATTGATTCTTACGTAAGAAGGCACTACTCAATAATTGTTACAGTAGTTATTATTCAATATTTTATTTTATTGATTCAATAATTGCTGCGTTGATATTTTATATTATTGTTGTTTCAATAATTGTTGCTGCACAGTATTTTCATTTATCAGATCAATAATTCATATTATTTGAATAATATTATTAGATAACATTATTGGCAATGTCTAGAAAGTTCTGTCTAAGGAGAGGTTTGGTCATCTAATTGCGCGCCAGTAAGGAGAAATCCTTATTGGAAAGCCCCCTCTTTCCTGGGAACGGCCTGGTTGTCATAAATGTGATTCTGTAATATTATTTGTGAATAATTAATTATTGATTCATATGATAAGGAAATATTTATTTTATGTGGATATAAATGAGGGATATATTTTTGTGGTTAAAAATGAAGGAGTTAATGTTGAGGTTTTTGTCAGTATTTTTGTCGGAATAGAGGTATTAAAAATCAGGGTTTTTGAGATAGTTTGCGGGGGTTATAATTTTTAATCCGACCGTTGGATCGTGGTAATTTTTGGATATGTTATACATATATAAGTTGAGTATATGTCCACAAATTTTGAACCGTTAAAAATGAACGTATGATTTATTACGAATTTTACAAGATGACTGGTTCAGAAATTGTTGAATTTTCGGAGTTTATCATTTTGGTGGAAAATTCTAGAATTGGTGGGCCCCACTTGTGGTTGGTGAAGAAATGTGCTGAATTATATTTCAAATGTGGTGGGTGAGAATAGTAGCAGGTAAAGCCATCAGGTTGCAGGTCAAACCTACCAAAATTTTCCTATAAATAGAGGGCTAAGTTAGAATTGAAAATCACACCAGAAACAAGTTTTCTCTCTTTCTCTCTCTAGATTATTGAGTGTATTTTGTGAGTATTTAGATACTTTGAGAGTTTCTATTCATCAGAGCAAGTTTCTTTTAGCCTTATACCGGTATTCCGACCAGAAGTACTGATATTTTGAGGTAAGGGATATTATTTTCTTCTTAAATGATATTATTTTCTTTAATATCATTATGCTGAAATATTGATATGAGTTTTTATCAAATTTAGAACTTTTTGTATCGGGGTTACTATTCACGTATACGACACTATTCACGTATACGGTACTATTCACGAATACGACACTATTCACCGAAAAATTAAAATTTTCCTTTTTATCCAAGATGTCTATTATGGTTACTATCTTTGATTGTATCCATGTTTTGATCTTTATTTTTAAATTCTGCTTCACAATTGATTATTATGAAGTATTATTGATCTTGGATAAACTGTTATACGAATCCCTACTATTTGTCCTTCTGTCTCATTGGATTCGTTCTCTTTAAGATATTTTTCATCATCCTCAGTCCTAAATGATGATATTACTGAATATCTTTGGCCTGTAGTGCAAAGATGTATAATTACTTGATGAATATCTTTGGCCTGTAGTGCAAAGATGAACAGGTGTTGAGATGAACATGACCGACTGATGATACAAATGAATATCTTTGGCCTGTAGTGCAAAGATGAATATTTGGTTAAAGATGATTATTAATTGATGTTACAGGGATAAAATATTGATGATGGACTTTTAAATCTTAGAAGATAGTAGAATTCTTTCTCTACTTGACTCTTCTAATGGTTTGCTGTTTCCGCTGCAGTTGTTGATCTAAAACTTGTTGTCGATTATATTTTATCAGATTTTTCCCTGTTGAAGACTAACGATAATTTGTTGTATATTATCTTAGTCATAATATTCTTTACTGGGCTAGTTGAGCTCACCCTTTTCCTTTTTGTTCCATTTTTCTTCTCAGGAGGTGAGAACATAGCAGGATCTAGTCGGGGTATGGAGTGATGGTTCTAGAAAGATGTATTAGCAGTCCTCACTATTTCTGTAAAATAGTATTTGAATAATTGTAATGAGGATTTATTTGAGTGTGGATATTGTCTAGAAGACAATATTTGTATTTAAACTCACAGTATGTGTTGTCGTATTTTGCACGACAATTGTATTATTGAAGTTGTAGTTTGCTTTCTGTACTATGTATTTGGCGACTCAGAATGAGTGTTGTATACCTATTCTGGGGGCGTCACAACGTCCGCTAGAAGTACTAGTGGACGACGTAATATACTTTTCAATCCCAGTCCTTTATTTTTGGAATGAAAGGTTAAAATGCTATATGCTATTTTTTGATCCATAACAAATAGATGCTATGGCGACGGATTTTGTGGGCTATAGCGACGGTTCATCTGTCGTCGTAATCCATAATAGATATGGCGACGGTGAAACCGTAGACATAGCCTAAAAAAATATCGTTATAGTCAACTGTGTACTACTGTGTATATACATTTTCCCCATATATATATATATATATGTATATATTTCATTAATCGTTAAGATTAATGCTAGAACTAATGGTACAACTTTCTTTCAAATTAAATGACATATCATGGAATCTGATGCTCTTTTGCTGGAATTTCGCCAAACATACCTATGTGAACTTGTTTACTTTTGTTATGTTGTATGGCTAATAAGGAGAATGTTAAAAAGAGAAGAATTTGGAATATTTCCTCAATCACAATTGTGGTTAGAATTTGCAGCAGCAGCAGCATAACTATATGAATATCAAACATCATTCTTTATATTAATTATTTCTTCTGGTTTTTGCTGCCACTTGACATAAGCTTTATTTGGTGGCAATTGGAAAATACTGATTCTTTCACTTAATTCGGTGTTGACGAATATCATAAGAAATGCAATAGTTAATAAGCTCCGTCAATTTCATAATATATGACGTTTTAGAGTTGTGTACAAGAATTAAGAAAATATTTGTATAACATTAAATATAATATCAATTGTCTATAATACCCTTAAATTCTCATAATTACCATACTTATCACATACTTTCTCTTATCTGTCACATTTAATTTTGAAAATATTATAGTTAATTCTCCTAAAATTATGTAAAACGACAAATAATTTTCTAAAAAAGAAAATAATCTAAAACGTCATATATTATAGGTAAGGTAAGATGATGACAAGACAAACATCTTTTTAGGGAGAAAATGTATTTGAAATGACAGTTTTTTCTTTTGGCTAATTTTCACACACCCAAAAATCATATTCTTGAACTCATGAAATCATAATGTAAGAGTTACTGCTGAGCCAAGTAAATACTCTATTTCATAGAAAGAGTTCTCCGAGGGAGGCAGCTTAGCGAAACGATAACGAGATGTTTGGAATAAAGTACTAATTCTTCTGGGAAAGATGTTTATTTGGCTATTATTCCGTGTCCCTTTCGATTTATTTTTATTTTATGGAACCAATTTGCAATGATTTATAATAAAAATAGATTTTGTGACGAGTTGTCTCACAAGAGTCTCTTTTACACGCATGTTAATTGGACCGGTATATTGGATATTTTTATATATTTTTTTATTTTTTCTTGTGAGTCTCAAAAAATATGTATTATTTATTTTAATGAAAATAAATACTATATGTATTTATTCTTGTGATTGTTCAACTTTATTTTTGTATATGTATTCAAATTACACCCAAAACACGTAAAAATTTCAATTAGAATAAATACTGTACATTTTATTAGAGTCGCAAGAAAAAACAAAAATAAAATAAAATTAGAAATGTCCAATATTCTGGTCCAATAAACATGTCTGAAGACTTATTGGTCTCACTTATTTGTTTCTTTATAATTATTTGTTTTTTAAAAAAAAATTCATGTCACATAATAGTTATGGACTTATTTAATGAAGATTTTTTTCGTAATTTGACATTGTACGTAAAATATTCAATTCTTATGACTAATGTGAATTGTATTTTACATAATTAAATGACAAATATACCCTCACTAGATAAGTGCGTATGCCTGGCGCATGATTAACCCATGCCACGAATTTGAGGAGAGTTCAACTTAACAAACAAAATTAACACTAAATAGTGACTATAAACTTGCAAGTGTTCACCTTGAAAGTATTTACATGTACTCTCCTTATATTACACAGTTGATAATGTCAATTAGCAGAATAATCTTTATGTTGTCAGAATAAACATATATTTAGTAATAATTTTATATTTATTTTCATTATACTTTAAATTTTCAACCACACACTCTTGCATAATTATGTTATTGCTTCGGCATTGTTAAGGGCCTTGTAATATGTTCTACATCTAAGTTTGCTGGAGGTCAAGAAAGAGAGCATGATGCATTGGAGCAGACAAATTTATGAGGTGTTGGGGGCTGGTTTTTGCGTCCGGTTGATTCGGAGGGCTCACTCCTCGGGAAGGGTTTTCTTCACGTAGGAATATATTTTAATTGGAAGTTGTAGTTATTAAAGAATCTCAGTCTTAATTCTATGTTATTTTTTATTTTCATGAGAACAATTAGGATTGAATCCGACTTCTTATCTTTGAGAGAATTGACTTTCATCCTAGTAACTACCATGCTAAGGAGTTTTATTCCAATTCGGACATGTGTGATGTGCCCTTAGGGCATATGCTAAGCACACGGTTCAAGGAAATATTCTCTTGAATTGTGTGCTTAGGGCACATGTTTAAATGACCCTACTATTATTTGTATATAATGTTCTTTTGAGTACAAAAGTTATAAGTCTCCATTGTTAACTTTTTTTGGTCCATCAGTTATTTTTATGTGTGACTTCGTTTCTGTGCATAATTTGATTGGACGCATAGACGAATCTTAACGTTAACACGAGGCGGAACCAAAAAGCTGCTGACTCAGTTGGGCCGGTGCTTTCATGTCCTCCGCCTCGTCATTCTATAAAATGGATTCGAATCAGGTGGTGGAGCCGCCAGTATCTTACTCCCCCATACCATCTGAAAAAGGAGTTCGCACTTATCCATCTTTTTTATTTCTGAGGCCTTACAATTGTACAGGAATTGCATGTTTCCACGTTATCAAACCCTTGTTTTGCAATTTCACATGCTAAGTTTCAAGCATATCCAACAAGATCCACCTCTTCCGTTACAAAAATAAAATAAAATTATTGCCGAATTTTTGAAAATTATTTAAATTCCACTTTTTTAGAAGTAGTTAAAAGGTCGGTGAAAATTTATTAATCAAGATCATCATTTACGACAATGAATGAATATCTTTCAACTAATTCATAAAAAAATTGAAATTCCAAATTTAACTAAAGTGATTAAGGAGATATTTGATAAAAACTGAATGAAACGGAATGCAGGTAAATACTGAATGAAAAAGTTGTTTGATAATTGATATATAAAACATCTTAATAACATCTTTTTACTATTTTACCCTACAAGTATATAATTATCTGTACGTACTAAAAAAAATTAAATAAAATATTTATTGTACAACTGATAAAAATAAAGTATCAAATAAAGTATGGAATAAATCAAAGAATTTTAACAATTTTACACTCTTTTATGGATAAATGGCTTGACTCATATTCACTGTTGAGAGGGGTGGCTACTTATAAATAAATAAATAAAAAAGGAGTACTCCTGTTCCTCTGTCTCCTTCTCAATATTCTACCATTCCTACATCCCTTTCCAATTTTTTGCTTTGCAGTACTCCTATTCCTCCATCTCCTTCTCAATTCTCTGCTATTCCTCCACCCCTGTCCATTTTTTTTGCTTTCCAGTACTCCTATTCCTCCATCTACTTCTCAATTTTCTACTATTCCTCTCCACCACTTTCCAATTTTTTACCAAAGCAGTGTTATCGTACAAAATGTCGATAGCTTCCATTTATTGGGTGTATGTGGTAAATATTGCAGGGTCATTTTTGAGTTTGATGTAGTGTTTGATTACTGAATTCCAATGTTTAGAGTCGTGGGTGGGGTTTTTCTTGGGTTTGAAGGGGAGCTAATGGAGGTTTGATAATAAAGGTTCTGAAAGAGGAACATGCTAAAAAAATCCATTCAGTGGTTTAGGAATGATTCAGCCAAAAAATACCAGCTTATTCGATCAGTCCAATTGAACTGACCGATTCAACAATTAAGATCATTTTTATTCAAAGTAAATGAACTGAATGACGGACCGATTCAGACCACAAGTCATTCAGATGTATTAAGTCCTGTTAAAGCCAAGTTTCGTCGGCGCGTCCAACCACAGAATCTACGCGCTTAAACCTGCACAATAACAGATCACACACGAAGCTTGACTTGCCGCCGGGGGATAGCTCTGGTGTGAGAATAAATACAGGCCGTTCAAAAGATTTAACAATAGAGGGTTTAGTATTTAATGCTCAAAGATGTCTTACCTCCTAATCGTAGTCAACCCTTGTATTTATAACCACTCTCACTTCCTTAGAACCCCTCTCCGAGTCGGATTAAGACTCCTAAATATGGTAGTTACTTAAATTTGGGTCCAACACAATCTCCTTAAAAAGGTGTAAGTAGAATCTAATTCAAATACTACATTTGGAGTTGCCTTATTCGAATATGATTAGGACTAGAGTCCTTAACCATATAAATCCCTTATAACTCCAGACTTTGCACACGGGCTGCCCAACTACACAAGCCCAATCCCACCGAGCTCATAATCTGGTCTGGGCTTCGGCCCAAAGGACTCGACGACCCGACCCCGAACACCATACGCCAAATTGGGGTTCCGGCCCAGGGGACTCGGATTCCCAAACCTGAATATCACCAATCTGGATAGGGCTCCGGCCCAGAGGACTCGGATGCCCGAACCCGAACACCTCCATCATATCCGAGGGTTTCGACCCATTGGGCCTATAACCCCCTACTGGTGTCAGGCCTTCGGCCCCCATGGAGGTCGGTAAAACGCTCCCGAACATTGCCCCCCAGTCTCTTGTTATAATTTACTTATAATTAGAGACTTGAAAAGACATGACTTGAAAAGCCAGGACAGGAAATGATGAGTTACCTGGGGAATTTAAGCGGTTTTTCTCGTTCTTTGAATCACTACACGTCTTCCCAAGGGCAGGCCCCATCTGCATTTAATAGCCGCCCTTGGGTTTTGTGCAGCCCTGCTTATAAAAATCCCCCTCCAACCCACTCTGTCAATTTTCCAGATCTTCTCATTTCAAACTCTTCTTTCAAATTTTTTAGCAAAGGCAATTTCCGGCGAGCACTCTATCTTCTCATTTTTTCTCGATTTCCAGCTCATTTTTGCTAGTTTTTGCTTCAATGGCTGATTCTGCCCCTGAACCAACTTCCAACATCAATGACACCCCTATTCCTCCTTCTATTGGTACCCCTGACCTGGTACCGGTGGATTTGCCGGCACCTCCGCCTGACGCCACTACCTCTTCCCTTCCTCTCACTCCGATTAGTAATGAAGCTAAGATTCGAAACGTCTATCACTCCGTAACGGAGTTTTCTCACATCAACACCCAATCTACTATCACCCCTTCTCAACTGTCCGACATCCGAACTCTATTCAATATTCTGAAAGAGTACAAACTCCGGGTGCCCCAATCGGGAGAGAAAATGTTCTAGAGACCCGACGGCGAGTGGGTTGCCATTCCCCTATATGTTCTGAAATACGTGGTTCGGTTCCCACTTCATGAGTTCATCTCATCCTTTCTTTGTTTTGTTGGGATCGGGTTCGCACAACTTGTGCCGAACTCGTAGATCCACTTGATATCCTTTATTGCCTTGTGCCAAGAGGTTGGGATCACACCTGGCCTCGACTTCTTTTTCGCTTTATTCACCGTTGGTAGGTCGAAAGAACCTGGCCTTCGGCAGTTAAACAAACAAGCCAACTGAGTCGTCCCCATCAAGCCCCCGTCAAGCAACAAAAGGTGGCATCCACAATGGATTTATGTTAAGGGGACCGACCTTCAACTTCTTCCCCATTGGGTCCATCCCGAAGATCCTATCGCCAAGGTGTCTATGTTCCTGAAGGATCGGGCCGTTGCTTTCAAGGAGTTCTACAAAAAGTGGAGTAATACCGAATGACGTCTGTTAGTTTTGTCCAACGAAACCTAGTTGTACAAACATGGGTGTAAGTATCTTACTCCGAACCTCTGCATACTTCCAATGTTTGTCGTCTAGCTTCCATAATCATCTTTCTAACTCGTTCCTTTTTGTGCAGTGACAATTTTCAAGCCCGAAGGTCCCGCTGAGTCCTTAGCCTCTCTTCCCATCAAAATCGAGCCGATCCATTTTCCCAACACTGACGAGACGACTGAGGAGGAAACCATCCCAATTGCGGAACTCTCCACAGGTTCCGTATCGGGTCCTACCTCTCCGAACACCACTACTGACCCACCCAAGACTGTACTGAAGATGAACCGATCTGAGAAGATGGCTTTGCTCAAATAGTGTAAGAAGAAGTCCTCTACTAAGGCTCTCTCCAAGCCCTCTTCCTCGGTGGTTCTGAAGCAATCTCCTACTTCTCCTCCAGTTATCATCCGCGAATATTCAGAGGAAACCGAAGAGGTTCCTCTCGATCATCGCACAAAGAGGCCTTGTTTGGTCGAGGATTCGGATCTTCAAGCTGTGGCTGCCGATCCTCCTCCCAGTTCAACCCAACATCTCGATCTGTTGCTGAAGCTGGTTCTTCTCGCGGGACGCCGACCACGTTTTGGCCGAGGAGTTCTTCTGAGATATTTCTTTTTACCACGCTCGACCATTTCAAGTTATGAGGGGATGACGAATGGTTCAAGGGATTTTCTTCTGAGGAACTCTTTGTGACCTATATCAAGGCTCAATGTCAGGTAAACCCACGGTCTTAATGTACTTGTCTTTTTTGGTCTTCTACATCTCGTAACTTATGTATTTCTTCTGATGTTTGTAGGCCAACACTATCCTCGCCCGAACCGTTATGCCCGTAGCCCGTGCTACAAAAAATGAGTCTCAAATTTTGACCGATATGGAGCTACTTGGGACTGAGGTTCGGCGTCTTAGGTCGGACTTGGAGAAGGAAAAGGAGCTTCAGGTCGAGGCTTAGAATAAAAGGATCGAGGCTGATCGTCGAGCCGGTGAACTCGAGGAATGTTACTCTTTACTTCAACAGGAGTTCGTTGGCCTCGATGGTCATGCCAAGAAGCTCGTCATGGATAAGGAACTTCTAGAAGAGGAGAACAAGGATCTGCGGGCGTCTCTTCATGCCGTTGAGGAAAAGTTCATTGGAATACACAGTCAGCTGAGGACGTTGATTCTGGAGAACAACAACTTGAGGGAAGAATGGGTCGTCGCCAAGCAGCTAGCCATCAAGGAGTATGAAGAATAGTTCACCCTGACCGATAAGATCATAACCCAATTTGGTTAAGGTTTTGAGGCTTATCGGGAGAAGGCTCGGGCGAAGCTGATTGCTGCTGGGCAAGATGCTGCAATCCTTGATAACTCTGATGAAGAATCTGAACCCGACGATGATGATTCACAGGGATAGATGGTTTATAGGACTTGTGATGTTTGTAATTTTCCTTTCTTTTGTTTGTAACCTGCCCGATCAGTTATGCCTTCGATGTTTTATCGATCAGTTAAGTTGTAACACCCCCTTTCCGAAATAGAAAGAGACTTGTGTGATATTTAGTTTCAGTTTAACATGTACATGTTAGAACCCCTTTGTGTTGATATTGTGTCGCATGTTTTGTGACATGATGTTTTTGTTAGAATATCGTAGGGTATACCTGAGCTATAACCACCTGTGGAGGTACCACAAGCATGTCCTCTTGGCACCGAGACATGAAAAGGGCATATGATCATCAGTTTTTTTTTTTTTTTTTTATTTTTGTTTCAATCAAGGCTATCTCAAATCTATGCATGGTCTACTGTTATATATATATATATATATATATATATATATATATATATATATATATATATATATATATATATATATATATATTAGAGTTACTGTTTTGTCAAAAATAATAATAGGATAACGATTAAAAGATTAATTTTAACTTAATTTGGATTTGTATCATAAAACTAATGTAAATTAGAAAATAAATTCATGTTATTATAAATTATAGTTATTAAGTAACTATATTGATTTTTTTTTAATTAGTTCGAACGGAAGGAATTTAACGAACTATATTGGGATAATAATTTTGGGTATTACATTGCTTAATTCAGGTACGGATTCCGTACTCTTTCAGCGAGACTCTTTTATATTTGATTTGTTCGTTTCGTTATTCGTTTCGAAATTTAGTATTGCATCTCATAATTATTCCTTGTCAATTTATTTTGATAGTTCGTTTGGTGTTCATAGTTGGAACTTATATTTGTACTCTTTAGACTAGTACAACATGTCTAAATTTATTTTGATTGTTCCGTCTTGATATTGATACTTAGAACTCGTGTTTGTACTCTTGATCTAGTGTATCATCTTTTGTATTTATTTTGATTCTCGTAGAGGGGTTAGCCCAATGGGCAACCTAATGATCAGATAAATGCTCAATTGGCTACCTTGGTAAATCAAGCGGTGAATCAGACTTTACCTCAGTTAGTGGCACAAGTTGTACATACAATGCAGCAGCCGCCACCAGAAATTCCTGAACAAGAGAATTCGGGAAATAATGGTCCACAAGCAAATGTCGAGGAAGGGAATGCAAATGGTCTTGATCAGCAGGTGGTTCCGATGTATGTATGGTTGGAGAGGTTTCAGAAGCAGAAATCACATGCATTCAGTTCAGCTCTAACTCCAGTTGATGCAAAGAATTGGATTGCCCACTTAGAGAAGATTTTTGATGTGTTGGGGTGCTCGGATAATCAGAAAGTGTTACTTGCTGCTTACAAGCTGGAAGGGGATGCACAGAGGTGGTGGAAGGCGACGAAAGTAACAAAAGGTGACGGTTATTTCGAGGCACTTAGTTGGGTAGAGTTTTGTGAGGTCTTTTATCAACAGTACTTCCCAGCTGCTGATAAAGAGGCCTATGCTAGAGACTATCTGTCTATTCGACAAAAAGATGATGAGTCCATCATAGATTTTATGACGAGGTTCACTAGGATGGCAGGCTTTGCTGGAACCTCAGCAGGGACTGCAACAGAACATGCGGAGAAGTTTAAGTGGCGAATTCATTATAGATATCAACAACATCTCATTAACACCAAGTTTACAGATGTGTCAGCAGTGGCCAATGCGGCCAAAAATATTGAGATGGAGCGACAGGACTTTCGGTCTTCTAAACCGGAAGGGAGTCGAAAGAGGGACATGGATGACCAGCAGGGTAACTTCAGTTTAACACGAGAAGAATCTGAGTGGTCAGTGGAACAAAAATCGTGGTGGCTAGCAGCGGCAGTGACGTGGCCAGAATCAGAACAGGGGTTGTCAGCAGATGCCTCAACAAGGGTAAAATCGTCAGCTTCAGCTACCTTGGTATGGACAGAATCGTCAGCAAGGACATAATCGTCAGCAGGGGCAAAATCAGGGTCGTTATCCAGGACCAGCTGGTGGGGGTAACCCAAACCTTATTCCGATAGCTCCTTGTGCTACTTGTGGGGCTAATCATTTGGGGAGGCAGTGCCACAGACTCACATGTGCATGCTTCTTGTGTGGACAGATGGGTCATATGGCTAGAGATTGTACCGGGCCACGTGGAAATGATGGAGGTGGCGATAATGGTGGTAATGGAGGTTAGCGTCAGGGTGGTCGAGTGTTTGCCTTGACGTATAACCAGGCAGCAGGTGCACCAGGTACTATTTCTGACACTCTTTTAGTTGACAATCGTGAGGCGTCTATTTTATTTGATACGGGTTCTACTCATTTCGTTGTTGCTCAGTCTTTTGTTCGGCACCTGGATGTGCCATCTCATTCTTTAGATTCTGTTATGTCTATTGCTACCCCGATGGGGACTTCTGTTGCTATTTCTGATTTGTATCGAGGGTGTTCGATCAGTTTTGGGGATAAGATCCGTAGCGTTAATCTTCTTCCGATATGTATGCACGATTTTGATGTCATTCTTGGGATGGACTGGTTGGATAAATACCAAGCCACTATCGATTGTTAGGCGAAGAAGGTTATATTTGGAGATGTGAAGTTTCCGGAGTTCGTGTTCTAGAGTTCACAGCCGAGTAGGGTGTTGAAGTTGATTTCAGCTTTGAAGGCTGGGAAGTTGGTAGCAAAGGGTTGTGAGGGGTATTTGGCATTTGTGAAGGATACCTCTAAGGGTGAGTCCCGTATTGAGAATTGATGACTTATTTGACCAACTTCAAGGGGCAAAATATTTTTCGGAGATAAACTTGAGGTCGAGCTATCATCAGTTGAGGGTGAGGGACGAGGATATCCCTAAGACAGCTTTTCGCACTCGATATGGGCATTACGAGTTTCTGGTGATGCCATTCGGGTTGACTAAAGCTCCGGCGGTGTTTATGAATTTGATGAACCGGGTGTTCAGGGAGTACTTAGACCAATTTGTCATTGTCTATATTGATGACATTTTGGTAACCTTTCTTAGAAGCATCGCTATAAATCTGGTAACCTCCAGTCCCCGACGGCAGTGCAAGTATAGGAGCTATCACAAGTAGTTTCTTTAATTCCTCGAAACTCTTTTCACGCTCCTCATTCCACACAAACTTCACGCCCTTTCTCATCAATTAGGTCAATGGTAAGGCAAGCAAAGAAAATCCTTCCACAAACTGCCTATAAACCCAAGAAACTCTTAATCTCTGTCACTGTAGTAGGTCTTGGCCATTTAGTAATAGCCTCAACCTTCGCAGGATCCACCTTAATGCCTTCAGCAGAAATAACATGTCCCAAAAGTGCGACCTGCTCCAACCAAAACTCGCATTTAGAGAATTTAGCCCCTTGAGGTTGGATGGATTTGATTCAATTCGGACTTGGGATTTGACCCAAGATTTGTTCTGGACTCGAGATTTGACCCGGGTACATATGGTATCAAAGCCGACTCTCGAAAGCTCGGGTCGGGTCATCCGATCGGGTTGCCGGAGGTGGGAACACAAAGGCTGGTGGTATTATCCCACAATGGAGAGATGGAGGTCTGGAGGTGGGGACACGAAGCCAGCCGGTATTATCCCACAATAGCTAGAGAGGCAAAGATCTTTGGGCCGTGTGTGTGATCGGTTCTGACGGGGACATCAGAAATTTAAGTGGGGGAGTTTGTAACACCCCAGTCCCACATCGAAAGAGAAGGGAAAAAATTATCTGCATATAAGGAAATAAGTTACTACCAATAGTACCTTCAAGTCATGACCTTTTGGGAGCCTGTGGTGGGCTAAGATGACCCAAGAAGATACTATTGGGCTAGTAGTTTGAGGCCTTATTTGGATGGATTTGATTCAATTCGGACTTGGGATTTGACCCAAGATTTGTTCTGGACTTGGATTTGACCCGGGTTGTTTCATAAGTTGTTTCTAACTATCTGATCGGTTTATATCCGAAGCTTGTCTGATCGGAGTTGTAAAACTTTTGGATATGAATGAAGTAAAAAATTTTGATAGTATTTTTCTCGATCAGTTATACTTGTGCCTTTTACCAATCAGTTATATTATCTTGAACTTGCTGATCGGCTTACGCCCGAAGTTTATCTAATCAGATTTGTAATTTTCCCGATCGGTTAAGCTTGTGACCTTTACCGATCAGTTGTGTCATTTCTAACTTTCTGGTCGGTTTATCCCGAAGCTTGCCTGATGGGATTTGTAGGAAATTATGAATATAAATGAAGTGCAAATGTTTCCAAAGAGAAATCTCATTTATTTCATAAATTTGATGGCTTACATAAATAAAGGAAATAATGCCATAACCTTTACTGGTAATATTTTCTAAGTATTCCAGCGTGCCATGTATTCTTTACCTCCAAACCATCCATTGCTTGAAGCCGGTAGGTCCCGGGCTTCGGCACCTCTACTACTTCATAAGGTCCCTCCCAGTTAGGCATCAGCTTGCCAGTGTTCTGGGGGGTCGATGCCTCCAACTCCTGAAGGACCAAATCTCTGACCTTAAATTTCCTTTGCTTCACCTTCTGATTGTAGCGTCGGGCTGTTCTCTTCTGATAAATTGCCAACCTTATTAGAGCTGAATCCCAAACTTCTTCTAAAAACTCTAGATTTAGCTGTTGTCCCTGGTCGTTGTACAGCTCTTTAAATTGGCTGACCCGAAGAGTAGGAGATCCAATCTCAACCGACACGAGTGCATTGGTACCATATGCCAATCGGAACGGTGAATCCTCAGTTGTTGTTCTCGGAGTAGTTCGATAAGCCCAAAAAACACTGAGAATTTCTTCCGGCCACCTACCCTTCAGTTCATCCAGTCGCCTTTTAATTTCGTTAAGTAGGGTTCGATTAGTGCCTTCTACTTGGCCGTTTGACTGAGGATGGACAACTGAAGTCTTTCGGTGCTGAATTCCCAATTCTTTCAGAAAAGCTTCAAATTTTGACCCCACAAATTGCCTGCCATTATCCGAGACTACTGTCATTGGGATGCCGAATCGGTAAACAACACCTTCCTTAAAAAACTTCAAACACTTTTGCTCGGTGATCTTCTGTAGAGGTTTAGCTTCGACCCACTTGGTCATGTAATCAATGGCCACAATCACAAAACATACTTGCCCCTTGGCCTTTGGTAGAGGACCTAGGATGTCGATTCCCCATACAGTAAATGGAATCGGGGACAAGACCGAACACAACTCTTCGGGAGGCTAATAAGGGAAGGCGCTGTTCAGCTGGCACTTGGGACATTTTTTGACAAAGTCTTTAGCCTCCTGGTAGATGGTCGGCCAATAGTATCCCTGTCTCAGAATCTTGTACGCTAGTGACTTGGCCCCCATGTGATCCCCACAGATCCCTTTGTGCACTTCCTGAAGTGTATAATCCGCTTCAGAAGGTGTCAAGAATTTGAGCAGTGGAGAGCTAAAAGCCCTTCGGTATAGATCTCCATCGATAAAAACGAAATTTGAGCTCATGTGCTTGATCTTTCTTGCTAAGATTCGATCCGAAGGCAGTACCCTATCAGCCAGATACGTGATATAAGGTGTGAACCAGCAGTCGATCCGATACAAAGCTAGCACATCTGGTTTCAGAACACTTAGTTGTTCTAAAACTTCTAGATACACCGACCCGTTGAAGTAGCTTGCTTCGGTTGTGGCCAATCGTGCTAAGGCATCTGCTATTATGTTGTCTGTCCGATCGACTCCCTGACAACTGTATGAATTGAAGTATGCGAGTTTGTCCTTTACCTCGGCTAGGTATTTCGTCATTCTTGCCCCCTGAGCTTCATACTCCCCTGATATCTGCTTGACAACCAATTGTGAGTCACTATAGACAACTAATTTCTAAACTTCTAGGCTTCGGGCCAACCGGAGTCCAGCTAAAATGGCTTCATATTCCGCTTCATTGTTTGTAGCTTTGAACTGAAACTGGATAGCTTGCTGGACTTTAAATCCTTCGGGACTTGTCAGAATAACTCCTGCTTCGCTTGTAAGACCCCGAATTTTATGAAATAAAAGTATTCAATTTTTCTTATAATTACTATTCAGTAAATGGTTAAATTGATAAATGTTAAAGTTAAGGGTGATATATGAATTTTTTTCAAAATACACAAGTGGTTATAAAATATTCATTGTTGTCGGGGAATATTCGTTTGGTCGTGAAATATTCTTTCTGTTGGGGAATATTCGTACGACGGCGCAGCAATTTGTGGGCCCCATAACGAATAACTGTCGGATGAAGATAACGACAAATTTGAGTTTTTATAAATAACGACGTAGTTGTTACCGTTAACACTGTTGGAATACCTGGTGGTTAAAATACAGTAGTACGCGTTATTACACAGTAGCACACGGTATTGCACAGTATTTTTGAAATTATTGATTCTTACGTAAGAAGGCACTACTGAATAATTGTCACAGTAATTACTGTTCAATATTTTATTTTATTGATTCAATAATTGCTGCGTTGATATTTTATATTATTGTTGTTTCAATAATTGTCACTGCACAATATTTCCCATTATCAGATCAATAATTCATATTATTTGAATAATATTATTAGATAACATTATTGGCAATGTCTAGAAAGTTCTGTCTAAGGAGAGGTTTGGTCACCTAATTGCGCGCTAGTAAGGAGAAATTCTTATTGGAAAGCCCCCTCTTTCCTGGGAACGGCCTGGTTGTCATAAATGTGATTCTGTAATATTATTTGTGAATAATTAATTATTGATGCATATGATAAGGAAATATTTATTTTATGTGGATATAAATGAGGGATATATTTTTGTGGTTAAAAATGAAGGAGTTAATGTTGAGGTGTTTTATCTGTATTTTTGTCGGAACGGAGGTATTGAAAAATCAAATTAGGATTTTTAAGATATTTTGCGAGGGTTATAATTTTTAATCCGACCGTTGGATCGTGGTAATATTTGGATATGTTATACATATATAAGTTGAGTATATGTCCACAAATTTTGAACTGTTAAAAATGAACGTATGATTTGTTATGAATTTTACGAGATGACTGGTTCAGAAATTGTTGAATTTTCGGAGTTAATCATTTTGGTGGAAAATTCTAGAATTGGTGGACGCCACTCTTGGTTGGTGAAGAAATGTGCTGAAATTTTTATTCAAATGTGGTGGGTGGGAATAGTAGCAGGTAAAGCCATCAGGTTACAGGTTAAGTCTGATTCGGCGTGCTAACATTTTCCTATAAATAGAGGGCTAACTTAGAATTGAAAATCACACCAGAATTCATAAGTTTTCTCTCTTTCTCTCTCTAGATTATTGAGTGTATTTTGTGAGTATTTAGATACTCTGTGAGTTTCTATTCATCAGTGCAACTTTCCTTCAGCCTTATACCGATCAGAAGTACTGCTCTTTTGAGGTAAGGGATAGTAAGGGATTTTAAGGGTTGTTATGTTTTTCAGTTTCGTAATTTTTCTGACCTTTAAAAATTCTGGAAAAATTTGAAATGATATTTTGATGAGTTTTCTTGATTGTGTCCAAAAATAGTGATTTTTGGATGTATAGATTAAGAGTTATGAATTTTATGAGAAAAGACTATTTTAAAAGTAACCGCTTATAACTCCTTGTGGTTAACTCCAAAATTGATAAAATTGTTATTGGGAGTACATGTATATGATAGAAGTATACTCTGTAAATTTCAGAATTTTTGGACAAAAGTATAATTTTTGATAAATGTCTAAATATTCGCCTGTTTTGGCTATATGAAAAATAGTAAATGAATTTTAAAAATTCTGAGAAAAATATATCTTCACTATGGGACTATATTATGCTAAATCCCAGAAAAGAAATATTTTTGGAACTGATTTGGTATTTTTCATGAAAATGGTCTAGTTATGAGTAAATGAATTAAATATGTTTTGTGAAGTAAGAAAATTGGAAAATAGGATTTTATGACTTGAGAATCCTATATGAGGTATATGCAGATTTTTGATGAGGGTTTTGGTTATTGGTGATAAAATCTTATGAGTTTGGCATTTTAGAATGATTAAATACATTATTTAGTAGAGTGTAAACAATTAAAATAAATTGTTTATAAGCTTAAGAAATATTATTCTTTCAATATCATTATACCGAAATATTGGTATGTATTTTATTGTGAAATTTCTACCTTTTTGTGTCGGGGTTACTATTTATGAGTTACTATTCACGAGTTACTATTCATGAGTTACTATTCACGAGTTACTATTCATGAGTTACTATTCACGAGTTACTATTCACGATAAAATTGGTTTCCTTTTTCTAACCAAATTATAGTTGATTTATGAATATTACTCTTGAGATTAAATCTATATGTTGATCATATTATTTTTATTATCATATATAACATTTTTATAACCCTAATGTTGAAATTCTCTTTCACTTGAGTGTAAAGATGGGTAGATTATTGGTATGATCATGACTTTGGGTTCTCTTTGGCCAGTAGTGCAAAGTTGAATTATTGACTAGTATGATCATGACCATTGAATTTATAATTGAATATCTTCAGCTTAAGTGCAAAGGTGAAATGATCAACATGGTTATAATTATTGTTTATATAAATGATTATATATTTCTTTGAGATATTAATATATTTGGCATGTAGTGCAAATATGAACTGTTGATGAATATATCTGGCCGTACAGCAAATATGAACTGTTGTGGAATATCTTTGGCCTGTAGTGCAAAGATAAAATATTGATGAATATCTTTGGCTTGTAGTGCAAAGATGAATTGTTGATGAATATCTTTGGCCCGTAGTGCAAAGATGACATGTTGTTGAATATCTTTGGCCAGTAGTGCAAAGATGAACAGATGTTGAGATAAACATGACCAACTGGTGATACAAATGAATATCTTTGGCCATAGTGTAAAGATGAAGTTATTAGTATGATTATGAACGTGAAATGTGATTTGGTGTAACCATGATCTTTGAAGTTTCAGGTAAAGATAGGTGATGAAAATATTCTTCGTCGTGGATGAGAAGAGGAATTTAGAACTACAGTTATGATTATGAGTTATTCATATGATTGTGTGTAAGACCCCAACTTATTAATGAATAAAATCAAATTTTCTCTAAATATTATTGTGAATAATAAGGGGCTAATTTGATATAATACTTTGGTTATGGGTGAAATGTGCAAATTTTGCAAAATAAGCAAGTGGTTATAAAATATTTATTTTGTCGGGGAATATTCGTTTGGTCGTGGAATATTCTTGCTGTCGGGGAATATTCGTACGACGGCGCAGCCTTGTGTGGGCCCCATAACGGAAAGCGATTGGATGAAGAAAATGACAAGTATAAGTTATTTATAAATAACGGCGTAGTTGTTACCGTTAATACTGTTGGAATACCCGGTGATTAAAATACAGTAGCACACGGTATTGCACCAATTATTAATTCTTACGTAAGAAGGCACTACTCAATAATTGTTACAGTAGTTATTGTTCAATATTTTATTTTATTGATTCAATAATTGTTGCATTGATATTTTATATTATTGTTGTTTCAATAATTGTTGCTGCACAGTATTTTCCATTATCAGATCAATAATTCATATTATTTGAATAATATTATTATATAACATTATTGGCAATGTCTAGAAAGTTCTGTCTAAGGAGAGGTTTGGTCATCTAATTGCGCGCCAGTAAGGAGAAATCCTTATTGGAAAGCCCCCTCTTTCCTGGGAACGGCCTGGTTGTCATAAATGTGATTCTGTAATATTATTTGTGAATAATTAATTATTGATTCATATGATAAGGAAATATTTATTTTATGTGGATATAAATGAGGGATATATTTTTGTGGTTAAAAATGAAGGAGTTAATGTTGAGGTGTTTTATCAGTATTTTTATCGGAATGGAGGTATTAAAAATCAAATCAGGGTTTTTGAGAAATATTGCGGGTGTTATAATTTTTAATCCGACCGTTGGATCGTGGTAATTTTTGGATATGTTATACATATATAAGTTGAGTATATGTCCACAAATTTTGAACCGTTAAAAATGAACGTATGATTTATTATGAATTTTACGAGATGACTGGTTCAGAAATTGTTGAATTTTCGGAGTTTATCATTTTGATGGAAAATTCTAGAATTGGTGGGCCCCACTTGTGGTTGGTGAAGAAATGTGCTGAATTATATTTCAAATGTGGTGGGTGGGAATAGTAGCAGGTAAAGCCATCAGGTTGCAGGTCAAACCTACTAAAATTTTCCTATAAATAGAGGGCTAAGTTAGAATTGAAAATCACACCAGAAACAAGTTTTCTCTCTTTCTCTCTCTAGATTATTGAGTGTATTTTGTGAGTATTTAGATACTTTGAGAGTTTCTATTCATCAGAGCAAGTTTCTTTCAGCCTTATACCGGTATTCCGACCAGAAGTACTGATATCTTGAGGTAAGGGATATTATTTTCTTCAATATCATTATGCTGAAATATTGATATGAGTTTTAAACAAATTTGAAACTTTTTGTGTCGGGGTTACTATTCACGTATACGGCACTATTCACGTATACGGTACTATTCACGAATACGGCACTATTCACCGAAAAATAAAAATTTTTCCTTTTTGTCCAAGATGTCTATTATGGTTACTATCTTTGATTGTATCCATGTTTTGATCTTTATTTTTGAATTCTGCTTCACAATTGATTATTATGAAGTATTATTGATCTTGGATAAACTGTTACACGAATCCTTACTATTTGTCCTTCTGTCTCACTGGATTCGTTCTCTTTAAGATATTTTTCATCATCCTCAGTCCTAAATGATGATATTAATGAATATCTTTGGCCTGTAGTGCAAAGATGTATGATTACTTGATGAATATCTTTGGCCTGTAGTGCAAAGATGAACAGGTGTTGAGATGAACATGACTGACAGGTGATACAAATGAATATCTTTGGCCTGTAGTGCAAAGATGAATATTTGGATAAAGATGATTATTAATTGATGTTACAGGGATAAAATATTGATGATGGACTTTTAAATCTTAGAAGATAGTAGAATTCTTTCTCTACTTGACTCTTCTAATGGTTTGCTGTTTCCGCTGCAGTTGTCGATCTAAAACTTGTTGTCGATTATATTCTATCAGATTTTTCCCTGTTGAAGACTAACGATAATTTGTTTGTATATTATCTTAGTCATAATATTCTTTACTGGGCTAGTTGAGCTCACCCTTTTCCTTTTTGTTCCATTTTTCTTCTCAGGAGGTGAGAACATAGCAGGATCTAGTCGGGGTATGGAGTGATGGTTCTAGAAAGATGTTTTAGCAGTCCTCACTATTTCTGTAAAATAGTGTTTGAATAATTGTAATGAGGATTTATTTGAGTGTGGATATTGTCTAGAAGACAATATTTGTATTTAAACTCACAGTATGTGTTGTCGTATTTTGCACGACATTTGTATTATTGAAGTTGTAGTTTGCTTTCTGTACCATGTATTTGGCGACTCAGAATGGGTGTTGTATACCTATTTTGGGGGCGTCACAGTTGGTATCAGAGCTTAGGGATATGATCCCTGGCTGAGATGTGAGACAAGAACTAGGAGGGGAGAGACGGGGAATTCCTTCACTAGTATGACTTGACTAAGTTTATTTGGTGTTTATTTGGTCGGTCAGAGTATAGGGATAATATATGACATGACTATTAACCCTTGTTTTATGGCAGTATTTAAGAATGGCAGCTGAGAACGTTAATAATGGAGTAAATCAGACCGTGGAGACACCTTTGATCACCACCCAGGGGAACGTGCAACAGGAAGGCAATATTCCTCCTGTAAACAACGTTACCGAGCAAACGATGAATGATGGAATGTTTAGGAGCTTTTTGCAGTTCATGCAAAATCAGACGAGGGAGACTCGTGTACAGAATACGGGTGGAAATGATAACGCGCGGTTTGTCACAGCTAAGCAGTTCAAAGAATTGGGACCACCAGAATTTAAGGGAAAGCCGGATCCGATCATGGCGGAAACGTGGGTCAAGCAAATTACCAAGATATTCGATGTCTTGGGATGCACGGAGGAACAAAAGGTTCCATTCGCCACCTTTATGTTCCGCGGTGAGGCAGACTACTGGTGGGAGTCTGTGAAGCGTACCCAGCCTGACGCACTCAACATGTCCTGGGAAACATTTCAAAAACTGTTCAATGACAAGTACTTTCCTGAAAGTATTCGTCATATGAAGGAGGTAGAGTTTATCAGACTGGAACAAAACAACATGACGGTGTCCCAGTACGAGGCGAAGTTTGCAGAGTTATCCAGGTTTGCACCTCATTTGGTCGAAAATGAGGAACGAATGACAAGGATGTTTCTGAGAGGTCTAAAACCCGAGATTCGACAATATCTTATCTCTCATAAATTTTCTTTATATTCAGATGTTGTAAATAGGGCTCAATTATTAGAGCGAGATAATGAGTATGCGCAACCGAGGGACCACAACCAGGGTCATACCGGTGGCGGCAGTCATCGAAGCAATGAAAACCAGCAGGGAGGAAAATATTCGGACAAAAGCGGTAACCACTCTGGTGGTAATCGTGGTCGTGATAATAGAAGGAGCGAGTCGGGAGGAGATTTCAAGAAGAGAAGGTACAACAATGATAATGTGAAGACGTCAGCACAAACATCAACTGTTTCTAGGGGAGGAGAACGACCACCGGTCGTATGTTACAAATGTGGGAAAGAGGGACATATCAGCCCAAACTGCCCACAACAATCCAAGGTATGTTATAACTGTGGAAAGGAGGGTCATATAGTTCGAGAGTGTTCTGTAGCAAAACCAAGTTCAGCGGGGATGGTGACTCCAAAAGCTGTCCCGGATAAGTCGAAATCAGCGGTTCCTGGAAGGGCGTTTGTCGTTACTGGCCAAAACGCGAGAAACCCGAACGAGGTGATCACGGGTAAGCTAATCTTGAATTCTTGCGAAGTTTATACTTTACTAGATACCGGTTCTACCCATTCTTTTATCTCTCCTGCTTGTGCTCAACGTTTAAACTTGACTCCGGAGAAATTGGACTTTAACTTATCTGTTGAAACTCCGTTGGGTGAAACCTTCGTTACATCTACAGTTTATAAATCTTGCATGATCCAAGTTGGTACTATCACATTACCTGTTGATCTTATCTCTTTAAAGATACTTGCTTTTGATGTGATTTTAGGAATTGATTGGTTAACCACTCATCATGCTAAAATTGATTGTTTTCGTAAGGTTGTTAGTTTTCATATTCCTAACCACCCTGTCATACGAATTCAAACTACTAAACCACTAAAATCAGTCACTGTCATATCGAGCCACAAAGCTATTCGTTTATTGAAAAACGGATGTCAAGCTTTCTTAGCCCATGTAATGGATTTGAACAAAGACAAGTCAGATTTGAATAATATTTCTATTGTTAGAGAATTTTCCGATGTATTTCCTGAAGAACTTCCTGGTCTACCCCCAGAACGTGAAGTTGAATTCTTTATTGACCTTGAACCCGGTACAAAGCCCATTTCTAAAACTCCATATCGAATGGCTCCTATTGAACTTCAGGAGTTAAAAGTCCAACTACAGGAGTTGTTGGACATCGGTTTTATTCGTCCTAGTACGTCTCCTTGGGGTGCTCCTGTTTTATTCGTAAAGAAGAAAGACGGGAGTATGCGACTTTGTATCGACTATCGAGAATTGAATCATGT
The DNA here is from genome assembly GCA_016801055.1 of Panax notoginseng. Taxonomy (NCBI): domain Eukaryota; kingdom Viridiplantae; phylum Streptophyta; class Magnoliopsida; order Apiales; family Araliaceae; genus Panax; species Panax notoginseng. Next base: position 21,987,543 of record CM029014.1, read on the forward strand.
CACTATCAAGAATAGGTATCCGCTACCTCGCATTGATGACCTGTTCGACCAGTTACAAGGAACACAATTCTTTTCAAAGATCGACCTTCGTTCTGGATATCATCAGCTGAAGATTAAAACTGAGGATATTCCAAAGACTGCCTTCAGAACTCGGTACGGGCATTATGAATTCTTAGTAATGTCTTTTGGATTGACTAATGCTCCTGCTGCCTTCATGGATATGATGAACCGTGTATTCAAAGAATATTTGGATCAGTTCGTTGTTGTCTTTATTGATGACATCCTCATCTATTCCAAAAGCCGTGAAGATCATGAGCGTCATTTGAAGCTGGTACTGCAAAGGCTTCGTGAAAATAAGCTATATGCCAAATTGAAGAAATGCGAGTTCTGGCTTGAGGAAGTAGCATTCCTTGGGCACGTGGTGTCAAAACATGGAGTATCTGTCGACCCGGCGAAGATTGAAGCCATACAAAGTTGGGAGCAACCGAAGTCGGTAACCGAAGTACGTAGCTTTCTAGGCTTAGCTGGTTATTATCGGAGATTTGTGGAAGGATTTTCTCGAATCGCTACTCCGTTAACTCAGCTGACTCGGAAAGATACAAAATTTGTATGGAGTGAGGAATGCGAGAAGAGTTTCCAAGAACTCAAGAGGAGATTCATTTCGGCACCTGTTCTGACAATACCATCTGGTTCGGATGGATTTGTTATCTACAGCGATGCTTCAGGCAAAGGGTTAGGATGTGTTCTCATGCAACATGGGAAAGTCATAGCCTATGCCTCATGACAACTCAAAGAATATGAGAGGAATTATCCTACTCATGATTTGGAGTTGGCAGCAGTCGTTTTTGCGTTGAAGATCTGGAGACACTACCTGTATGGGGAGAAAGTGGAGATCTATACAGATCATAAAAGCCTCAAATATTTCTTCACCCAAAAGGAACTCAACATGCGGCAGCGACGTTGGCTCGAGCTGTTGAAAGATTACGATCATATCATCCAATATCATCCTGGAAAAGCAAACGTAGTAGCTGACGCATTGAGTAGAAGATCATATGCGGGTACGAGTGCAATATTGTTAACACAAAGGCCCATTTTGTATGACTTACAAAGGATGGAGATAGAGATGAAGGCTCCAAGTACCCACATGATGATATCAAATATACGAGTAGAACCGACTTTAATCGATAAAGTTAAAGCTGCTCAAGCTACGAACATGGAGCTGATGCGTATGAAGAAGAAAGTGCAAGAAGGTGCTATTCCAGAAGCAAGAATCGATGAAGAAGGAATACTTCGAGTCAACTCCAGACTTTGTGTTCCTAACGATTTTGACTTGAAGCATAGAATAATGATGGAGGCACACAACACACCGTTTGCAATCCATCCTGGGAGTACCAAAATGTATCACGATCTTCGACATACATTTTGGTGGAGCAATATGAAAAGAGAGATCGCGGAGTTTATCTCGAGGTGTTTAACTTGTCAACGTGTAAAGGCGGAGCATCAAGTGCCAAAGGGTTCATTGCAACCACTTGAGATCCCGAAATGGAAGTGGGAACACATTACTATGGATTTTGTTACGGGTCTTCCCAAGGTTTCTCAAGGCATAGATGCGATTTGGGTTATTGTTGATAGATTAACCAAATCCGCTCATTTCTTGCCGATACGTGAGACTTATTCCCTTGAACGTCTTGCTAGTATGTACGTTAACGAGATTGTGAGATTGCATGGCATGCCAGTATCCATAGTTTCGGATCGTGACCCAAGATTCACTTCACGATTTTGGGTTAGCTTGCAGAAAGCTATAGGCACGGATTTACGATTCAGTTCGGCATACCATCCTCAAACGGACGGACAATCAGAGAGGACTATTCAAACTCTTGAAGATCTATTAAGACTTTGTGTCCTAGATCTCAAAGGGAGTTGGGATAAGTACCTACCATTGGTGGAATTCTCCTACAACAACAGTTATCAGGCGAGCATAGGTGTGGCTCCATTCGAGGCGTTGTATGGAAGAAAATGTCGTTCTCCAGTATGCTGGGACGAGGTGGGTGAAGCAACATTGTTGGGACCAGAGTTGGTACGCATTACTACAGAGAAGATCCAAACGATTCGACAACGTATACAAACGGCACAGGATCGACAAAAGAGTTATGCGGATCTTCATCGGAAGGACGTGGAATTTAATATTGGGGATCATGTATTATTACGTGTTGCACCATGGAAGGGAGTTACAAGATTTGGGAAGAGAGGAAAGCTCAATCCAAGATTTGTTGGTCCATTTGAGATTCTTGAGCGAATAGGAAATGTGGCATATAGACTCGCATTACCTCCAAGCATGTCTCGTGTTCATAATGTTTTTCACATATCTATGCTTCGTAAATATGTTAAAGACCCGAACCACATTATTGAGTTAGAACCAGACGAGATAGCTGAAGATTTAACGTACGAGGAGGTACCTGTTAAGATCTTGGATAGGAAAGAGCATGTCCTACGCACGAAGGTTATACCACAAGTTAAGGTTTTGTGGAGAAACCATGCTATTGAAGAAATGACCTAGGAGTTGGAATCAGAAATGAAAGCGAGGTATCCTCACCTTTTTGAAACATCAGGTACGTATGTCAATTTCGAGGACGAAATTTCATAAGGAGGGGAGGTTGTAAGACCCCAACTTATTAATGAATAAAATCAAATTTTCTCTAAATATTATTGTGAATAATAAGGGGCTAATTTGATATAATACTTTGGTTATGGGTGAAATGTGCAAATTTTGCAAAATAAGCAAGTGGTTATAAAATATTCATTTTGTCGGGGAATATTCGTTTGGTCGTGGAATATTCTTGCTGTCGGGGAATATTCGTACGACGGCGCAGCCTTGTGTGGGCCCCATAACGGAAAGCGATTGGATGAAGAAAATGACAAGTATAAGTTATTTATAAATAACGGCGTAGTTGTTACCGTTAATACTGTTGGAATACCCGGTGATTAAAATACAGTAGCACACGGTATTGCACCAATTATTAATTCTTACGTAAGAAGGCACTACTCAATAATTGTTACAGTAGTTATTGTTCAATATTTTATTTTATTGATTCAATAATTGTTGCATTGATATTTTATATTATTGTTGTTTCAATAATTGTTGCTGCACAGTATTTTCCATTATCAGATCAATAATTCATATTATTTGAATAATATTATTATATAACATTATTGGCAATGTCTAGAAAGTTCTGTCTAAGGAGAGGTTTGGTCATCTAATTGCGCGCCAGTAAGGAGAAATCCTTATTGGAAAGCCCCCTCTTTCCTGGGAACGGCCTGGTTGTCATAAATGTGATTCTGTAATATTATTTGTGAATAATTAATTATTGATTCATATGATAAGGAAATATTTATTTTATGTGGATATAAATGAGGGATATATTTTTGTGGTTAAAAATGAAGGAGTTAATGTTGAGGTGTTTTATCAGTATTTTTATCGGAATGGAGGTATTAAAAATCAAATCAGGGTTTTTGAGAAATATTGCGGGTGTTATAATTTTTAATCCGACCGTTGGATCGTGGTAATTTTTGGATATGTTATACATATATAAGTTGAGTATATGTCCACAAATTTTGAACCGTTAAAAATGAACGTATGATTTATTATGAATTTTACGAGATGACTGGTTCAGAAATTGTTGAATTTTCGGAGTTTATCATTTTGATGGAAAATTCTAGAATTGGTGGGCCCCACTTGTGGTTGGTGAAGAAATGTGCTGAATTATATTTCAAATGTGGTGGGTGGGAATAGTAGCAGGTAAAGCCATCAGGTTGCAGGTCAAACCTACTAAAATTTTCCTATAAATAGAGGGCTAAGTTAGAATTGAAAATCACACCAGAAACAAGTTTTCTCTCTTTCTCTCTCTAGATTATTGAGTGTATTTTGTGAGTATTTAGATACTTTGAGAGTTTCTATTCATCAGAGCAAGTTTCTTTCAGCCTTATACCGGTATTCCGACCAGAAGTACTGATATCTTGAGGTAAGGGATATTATTTTCTTCAATATCATTATGCTGAAATATTGATATGAGTTTTAAACAAATTTGAAACTTTTTGTGTCGGGGTTACTATTCACGTATACGGCACTATTCACGTATACGGTACTATTCACGAATACGGCACTATTCACCGAAAAATAAAATTTTCCCTTTTTGTCCAAGATGTCTATTATGGTTACTATCTTTGATTGTATCCATGTTTTGATCTTTATTTTTGAATTCTGCTTCACAATTGATTATTATGAAGTATTATTGATCTTGGATAAACTGTTACACGAATCCTTACTATTTGTCCTTCTGTCTCACTGGATTCGTTCTCTTTAAGATATTTTTCATCATCCTCAGTCCTAAATGATGATATTAATGAATATCTTTGGCCTGTAGTGCAAAGATGTATGATTACTTGATGAATATCTTTGGCCTGTAGTGCAAAGATGAACAGGTGTTGAGATGAACATGACTGACAGGTGATACAAATGAATATCTTTGGCCTGTAGTGCAAAGATGAATATTTGGATAAAGATGATTATTAATTGATGTTACAGGGATAAAATATTGATGATGGACTTTTAAATCTTAGAAGATAGTAGAATTCTTTCTCTACTTGACTCTTCTAATGGTTTGCTGTTTCCGCTGCAGTTGTCGATCTAAAACTTGTTGTCGATTATATTCTATCAGATTTTTCCCTGTTGAAGACTAACGATAATTTGTTTGTATATTATCTTAGTCATAATATTCTTTACTGGGCTAGTTGAGCTCACCCTTTTTCTTTTTGTTCCATTTTTCTTCTCAGGAGGTGAGAACATAGCAGGATCTAGTCGGGGTATGGAGTGATGGTTCTAGAAAGATGTTTTAGCAGTCCTCACTATTTCTGTAAAATAGTGTTTGAATAATTGTAATGAGGATTTATTTGAGTGTGGATATTGTCTAGAAGACAATATTTGTATTTAAACTCACAGTATGTGTTGTCGTATTTTGCACGACATTTGTATTATTGAAGTTGTAGTTTGCTTTCTGTACCATGTATTTGGCGACTCAGAATGGGTGTTGTATACCTATTTTGGGGGCGTCACATTGTGGACCAGAATTATTGATTGATGTTACAGGGATAAAACATTGTTGGTGGATTTTTAACATGGAGAAGATAATAGACTTTATAATCTATTTGACTCTTTTAATGGATTGCTCGTTCCGCTGCAATTATGGTTGAAATTTTTATCATTTACCATATGTTCTAAATCTCTGATTTATTATTGATGAAGGCTATTGATAATTTAATTATCTTTAGTCACGATATTCTTTACTGAGCTAGTTGTGCTCACCCTTTTACTTCACAATTCCTTTCAGGTAATAAGAGTGTAGCTGGGTCGAGCGAGGGTAACGGGGAAATAGAACGGTGGTCTCTAGCTGTGGTTGTTCTCCCGAAGCAGTATAGAAAAGTTCATTTAGTAGTTTTATTTGATGAATCCAATAGGGTAAGGTGTACCCAACGTTAGAAGGGTGGTTTGCCACTATCATACAAGATGGCTAACGACATACAACCTCGTGTCATCATAAGACAGGGATGTGCTCATCCACTTGCTGAGTATATACCTATATAATCTTGGTGTTTGTTTGAAGTATAATTCTCAATTAGAGACAGTAGAGATAATGATATGTCAAGAGAAGACTCACCATTGGGAAGAATATGATAGTAATCTTCTCGTTTATCTTTGGGGTCTATTGGGTCAACCAAGGATAATTCTGTGGCCATATGATATCTATCATAACCTAGACGCATGGCCTCCCATGTACGAAGGTTTTTTTGAGCACTTCCCAAAGATTCTAATTTCTAAAACAGTTTTTGACTATACCTTTATGTAAGGTGTCATTGTGAGGTGATGTCCACGGTTGGAACATGAGTCACATTTGGTATATATTTGTATCCAAATTCACAGCATATGTGTTGTTGTATTTTGCACGACAATTGTTGTAATAAAGTTGTAGTTGTTTTCTGTACCATGTATTTGGCGACTCAGAATAGGTTGGATGGAATGGACCTATTTTGGGGTAGTCACACCGCTGATGTCCGAAGTTGACGACCCATCCATATAGAGAGTCCATGACGCCTGCCCTTGTTGTGTATCCGTAACCGACCCTACATCCGATTCTGTGAATGAACATTCTACTACGAAGTCTGCCAGAGCTTGTCCTTTAATAGCCGTTCGGGGGTGATATTCCAAAGCGAATTGAGTTAATTCCACTGCCCACGCAGCCAACTGACTCAAGACTTCTGGTCTGTACAGGACCTTCTTTAACGGCTGATCTGTATACACAACCATCAATCGACCTTGAAAGTAATGCCGAAGTTTCCTAATTGCAATAATCAAGGCATAGGCAAACTTTTCCTGGTTCGGGTATCTTGTTTCTGCATCCCGAAGAACATGACTTACATAGTATACCGGGAACTGTCTTCCCCCCTTATCCTTTACCAGTGCGGCCCCTACTGCCATCAAGCTTGCAGCCAAGTATAAGTATAACGGTTCCAAAGGGATTAGCTTCATCAATAATGGTGCTGAAGACAAATATTTCTTGATCCCTTGGAATGCGTCTTCACACTCTGAAGTCTATTGGAAACTCTTCTCATTCTTCGGTTCCTTGAGAGTGTCAAAGAAGGGTAGACATCTTTTGGCTGACTTCGACACAAATCTCAGAAGGGCAGCTATTCGGCCTGTCAACCTCTGTACGTCTTTGTATATCTTCGGAGATTTTATGTCTAAGATTGCCTGAATTTTCTCCGAATTTGCCTCGATGCCTATTTTACTGACCAAATATCCCAAAAACTTTTCTGACCCCAATCAAAAAGTGCACTTAGTCGGGTTCAACCGCAGTTTGTGTTTTCGTACTGTTTCAAAGCAACTCTCCAGATCCTCCAAGTGATCTCAAACTGACATGCTTTTAACAATCATGTTGTCCACATAAACCTCCATACTTCAACCTAACTACTTTCTGAACACGAAATTCATCATTCGCTGATATGTTACCTCGGCATTTAGCAATCCGAAGGTCATCTTCTGATATGCATATATGGCCCGATGAGTAATAAAACTGGTCTTTGGAATGTCTTCCTTACTCATCGAGATCTGGTGGTATCCAGAGAAAGCATCCATAAAACTTAACATACCGTACCCCAATGTGGCATCGATCAGCTGGTCTATATTGGGCAAAGGATAGAAATCTTTCGGGCACACCTTGTTTAGGTCCGTGTAATCGATGCATAACCTCTACTTCCCGTTCTGTTTCTGAACCAATACTACATTAGCCAGCCATTCGGGGTAGTCGATCTCGAAGATGAATCCTGCTTCCATTAGTTTGGAAATTTCTTCGTCTATGATCTTCTGCCATTCTGGAGCAAAAATCCTTCTTTTCTGTATAACTGGGTTTCTCTTCGGGGCCACATGTAATCTGTGCAGGGACACTGACTCGTTGACCCCGGGAATGTCACTAGGTTCCCATGCAAAGATGTCGGTATATGCCCGAAGCAGATCTATCAGTCCTGTCTGAAATGGCTCTGTCAATCTCGATCTAATCTTGATCAACTTCTCTGTGTTCCCTGGAACCAATTCCACATCCTCCGTCTCTTCGACAGGAAGGGCTAGCGGTTCCGTGCTACTTTCAGTGAATGGTTCTATTTCGATGGCCATTGTCTGTTTCTGCTTGCTAACCCTGACCCCCGAGGAAATCAACGTGTTCCGATAACACCTTCGGACAATATCAATATCACCTTTTACCTCCCCAATCCCGTTCGGTGTCAAAAACTTGATCTTAAAATGAGGTACTGATGTTACTGCCTGTAGTGCCGCTAGTGTCGGCCTTCCTAAAATAGCATTATACGCCTAATCCACCTGTACCACAAATAATCTGACCATTACCTCTGCCTGCTGGGGTGCTGTGCCGAACTTGACAGGCAGTTCGATGGTTCTTAACACATGCACCGGGTCTCCACTAAAACCGTACAGCGGGCCTTCTCCACCCAACTCCATCTTCTTACCTTCTAGGTCCATCCTCTGATAGGCGTGCGTATATAGTATGTCGACCGAGGACCCATTGTCGATCATCATCCTCTTCATGTCCACTGGCCCGACTTGAGCGGTTATTACCAACGCCCCATCGTGTGGTTCTATAAGATCTGTAGGATAGTCTTCGTCCGAGAAAGAGATGGATACTCTTGGGTAGGCCCGATCTTTTCTTGACGAGGAATCTGCTACTGACAATACAGCTTCGAGATTTCCACTTCTCTTTTTCTTGGTCACACGCCCTACCGAACCACCTGAAATTACGTCGATCACACCTCGGGGTGGCTGGTTCAATTTTGGCTGTGTATCTCGAGCTGGCCATCTGTTTTCCTCCCTAGGTGCCTCTGAACTCTCCCGAATAATTACATACTGGATCAGATGGCTGCTCTGGACGTTCTTCTCTATCAGATCCTTCAGATCATTGCACATCTCCGTCGTGTGTTCGCGACTTTGATGGTATTCACAATACTTATCCTGACCTCTCTTTTCGGGCTTCGAATGTGTCGAACATGGCTCAAAAAATGGCTTGTTCCCCATCTCTTCCAATATCTTCACCCGATTTATGTTGAGTGCGGTGTACACTTTGTTGACATTCCTGTTTGAGAAGGGTGGTCGGCTACTTCTCGAACCTCCACCATTATAGCTTTTTCTTCCATAACTATCCGTCCTCACCTGATTGTCCGACCGCTGAGAACTCTGCTTGTCCCGATCCTTCGACTTCTCATATGACTGGGATTACGGTTTGAAATTTCCCATAGCCTCCTCTATCGCAACAAATCCCTCAGCTCGATGGAAGGCTTCGGTCAGGTCTACCGGGGGGTGGATTACCATATCCTTCATCAATTTTTTCGACCTTCCTATATCCAGGCCAGTCGTGAAAAATCCCAAGGCTTGTGGGGAGTTCAATTCTGCTACCGAACCCACTGCCTCCCGAAATCTCTTGATATACTGACCCAGGCTTTCATCCGACCTCTGTCTTACCTGCATGAGGAAAGCTGTTATCTTTCCTCGTCTCCTGTTACTTCCGAATTGAGCATAAAATTTTTCCCGAAGATCACTCCATGAATTAATTGATCCTGCTGCCAGAGTTCCCATCCATTCTCGGGCACTCTTCTTAAAAGTTGTTGCGAACATGTGACACTTAGCAGCATCCGAATGTCCATAATAAGTCATCAACCTGTCATACCCGTCTGAATGATCATTGGGATCCCTGAGCTCGTCATACGTCTCTATCAGGGGCATCTTTTTCTTAGGGTCGGCAGTGACGTGGTTGATTTCTGGTGAGAAAGGGGATCCCATGCAAGCCGAAGGTGTTCCCATCGAGCTCTTCGCCACCAGTAATTTCTCCAACTCCGCTACCCTTCGAGCCAAGAGGTCAGATTCCTCTTTACGAGGGGACGATCTGTGTTTGTCCCTTTCGTATTCAGGAGATGCGACCCTCCTCCTCTGTCCCAATCTGCCCGGGTGATCTGATTTTCGGTCTGGCGAACAACTCCTACTTCGGCTTCTGCCATCTCGAGAGTGGCTTTTGGGCCTACTCTTTTCGTCTCTCCCCGTCGGGGTGACCGGGATCGACTTCGATATCTACGCCTTTTTGAGGATGCTTCCTATTCTCCAGCCATCTTTGCCATCTGCTCCTCGAGCTCATCCTGTTGAAGACGCACGGCCATCATAGCGTCTTTGTTTTGCTGCATCTTCTTCTTCATAATAAAATCCCTCTGGTCTCGACTGCCTTCACCTCGATCTCTTCCTGAACCTGCATGTGCCCGAGAGTGGTTTTCATCGGCACGACTAACCTGATTGGGCGTGTGTTGGCTGTCATGGAAGAGTTTACGTCGGAGGGAAGGGGCCGGTTCCTCTGGACCACCCTGATTAGAAGCACTGGTTAGAAGCACTGGTATCCCTGCTCGCCATGACTTTCTACCGGAGAAGTTAATTATGATTGTAAAATGCACTAAGCCCTCCTTTTAGCGCCAATGTTAACGCCAAGTTTCACTGGCGCGTCCAACCACAGAATCCACGCGCTTAAACCTATACAATAACAGATCACACACGAAGCTTGACGGCTTGTACCGCCGGGGGATAGATCCGGTGTGAGAATAAGTACAGGCCGTTCACAAGGTTTAACAATGAAGGTTTTAGTATTTAATGCTCAAAGATGTCTTACCTCTTAATCGTAGTCAACCCTTGTATTTATAACCACTCTCACTTCCTTAGAACCCCTCTCCGAGTCAGATTAGGACTCCTAAATATGGTAGCCAACACAATCTCCTTAAAAAGGTGTAAGTAGAATCCAATTCAAATACTACCTTTGGAGTTACCTTATTCGAATATGATTAGGACTATAGTCCTTAACCATATAAATCCCTTATAACTCCAGACTCTGCACATGGGCTGCCCAACTACACAAGCCTAATCCCACCGAGCTCACAATCTGGTCTGGGCCTCGGCCTAAAGGACTCAAAGGCCCGACCCCGAACACCATACGCCAAATTAGGGTTCCGGCCCAAGGGACTCGGATTCCCAAACCTGAATATCACCAATCTGGATAGGTCTCCGGCCCAGAGGACTCGGATGCCCGAACCCGAACATCTCCATCATATCTGAGGGTTTCGACCCATTGGGCCTATAACCCCCTACTGGTGTCAGGCCTTCGGCCCCCATGGAGGTCGGTAAAACGCTCCAGAACAAGTCCTAAACAAATATCTCCGAAGTCTTGAGCTACGGAGTTCCTCTCTCTATGCACTTGAGAAAAGTTACATTACTCAAATTCTTTTTCAAAATCTCAGATTCTTCAAATACCAAATCCAATTAAAAAAATTTAGCTCCTAATTAGCAAGCCTCTTATTAACATTGCTAGAGGAACAGGAATTGATTTCGCAATTGAAATGCCCACAAAATAGTACCAAAGAAATCGTACTATTGGTTTAAGTGGCATAATGTGGTTTTTTCAGTAGAAACCGCGTCCCTTATTGTTGCGATTTTAGTACAACAACTGCACCTATAAAAGAATGACACCTTGTAAGACCCCAAATTTTATGAATAAAGATTTAATTTTTTTGAAATATTTTTTTGAATATTATGGTGTGAATTTGAGATAGTGTTATAGTTGTGGGTAATATTTATAATTTTTACAAAGTATGCAAGTTGTTATATAATATTTAATTGGTCAGAGAATATTCGTTTTAACCGAGAATATTCGTACGACGACACAATCATTGGTGGACCCCACAAAAGAAGTATTGTCGTAGTAAGAAAACGACAGAATTATCTTTTTATAAAAATAATGGCGAAAGTATTACCGTTAAAACTGTTGAACTACTTGGTAGTAAAAGTACAGTAATACGCGTGGTTGCATAGTAGCACACAGTATTGATTATTGATGCTTACGTGATAAGTCACTCAGGTATACTCAATTATTACTACAGTAATTGCTGCATCATATCTCTCATATTATTGATTCAATTATTGTCACAGTATCATCTGCATAATATGTTATATTATTAAATTAATAATTGAGACGACAAAGTTATTCATATTATTATTTGCAATATTGATAATGTCTAGAAGTTCTGTCAAGGAGAGGTTAGATAATCTAATTGCGCACCAATAAGGATAAATCCTTATCGAAAAGTCCCCTCTTTCCTGGGAATGACCTGGTTGTTAAATATTGTGAATTATAATATTAATGATGAATAAGTTCCTATTGATAAAGATGAAATTGATAGTTCTATTGTGTGAAAATTATTAGTGTTAGTGGAAATCGACATTTATTTCGATATTAATTGATGTCTGAAGGTTATATTGATCAATCGGGTAATTAATCGGATAAATGAGCAATTAATTGCTATTAATTCACATGCTTATAACTATGCATTCACATGTGTGTACTATTGATTCACATTCTTGTACTATTAGGGGTGGTGGTGCAAGATTGATAATACTTACATGACTAAATTAGAAATGGAGGTATAGTTGAAGGTACTATACTATAATTAATTTTTTCACATGTTTAGAACTATTGAGTCACATGATTTACTATTGATTCCCATGATTTACTATTAGGGGAGGTGATGCAAGTTTGATAATACTTGCAGGACTAAATTAAAAATGAAGACAAAGAGGAAGGTATTGTACTGTAATATTTGGAGCCCCAAAATGTGCAATTATTGAAATTATATTTTCCTATAAATAGAAGCTCATTCTTCCTTCATTTCTCACCAATTTACTAAGTCTCACGAGAGCAATTATTATAGAGAGAAATTAAAGAGAGAAAGAAGAAGAGAAGTCTGCTACCTCACTATTCCAGTATCCAGTTTCTTTTAAGGTAAGGGGTATTATTTCTTTCGTATTTATGAAGAGAGCTTCTGCTATTCCATTCTTTATTATTATATTGGAAAAACCTGTCTATGCGAAGTACCGCATATATGGTGAAATTCTTCTGTTATTCCATTCTTTATTATTATGTTGGAATAACCTGTCTATGCGAAGTACCGCATATATGGTGAAATTCTTCTGTTATTTCATTATTTATTATTATGTTGGAATAACCTGTCTGTGCGGTCTATCGCATGCCTGGTGAATTCTTCTGTTATTCCATTCTTTATTATTCTGTTGGAATAACCTGTCTATGTGGATTACCGCATGCATGGTGAATGATCTTTTCGTATTCATTCTTTATTGAATTGTGGAAATGATCTGTCTACGTGGATTACCGCATGGCAGATGAAAATCTATTTGCAGTTTCGTACATTCTATTATACTCGTATGAGATATCATTTCTTTTGTACTCGTCATGAAATATCATTTTATTTGGTATTTTATTTACGAGTTACTATTCACGGATTACTATTCACCCGATTACTATTCACTCTAGTATTATTCACTCGGGTATTCGGGATACTTTTCGTGTCGGAATACTATTTACGAGTTACTATTCACGGGTTACTATTTACCTAAATTACTATTCACCCGAATATTATTCACTCGGGTATTTGGGGTACTTTTCATGTCGGGATACTATTCACGAGGTACTATTCCTGAAGTACTATTCACGGGGTACTATTTACCCGAAAAATATATTTCTTTTCTATCTAAATTATTTTTGGTACATGAATATTATTCTTGAATTTTACTCCACAAAGCAGTATCATGTTGATAATTTGGACGTTATTGATTTTTGGATAAATTAAATTATAAATCTTTAAAATTTATCCTTGAACTTGTTTTATTGAATTATTATGTCATTGTCATCATCCTCATGCTTATATTGTGATTAAAGTCATCTTTGGCTTACGTGCATAGATGGACTTGGTATGATTATGACCAGGGATTATTCGGTATAATCATGACCGTAATGTGATGAATGATGTGGTAAAAGTCCTCATTGGCCTGTAGTTCATTGATGGACAGTTGTTGGTATGATTATGACCAGAGATTATTCGGTATAATCATGACCATTGATGATTACATGAATATCCTTGGCCGTGATGCATGGATTATTCGATTTTATTTATTAAGCTGAGTCTCAGCGATAAAGTTGATGAAAAACTTTTTAAATCATAGAAGATAGCAGATTGTATGCTCTACTTAACTCTTCTAATAGATTGCTTATTCCGCTGCAGTTGTTGATCTAAAACTTGTTGTCTATTATATTCTATCAGTTGTTATACTGTTGAAGGCTAAGGATAATTTATTCTGCATTATCTTAGTCATAATATTTTTTACTTGGCTAGTTGAGCTCACCCTTTCTTTCACTGTTCTCTTTAGAAAATGAGAATATAGCTGGGACGAGTCGGGGAACGGATTGACGGTACAGATGGTTATTTTAGTAGTCCTTATTATTCTATAAAATAGTGTGACAATAAATGTAATGAGGACTCCATTGAGTGTGGATATTGTCTAGATGACAATATTCTTATTAAAACTCTTAGATTATGTTTTATCGTATTTTACACGACTGTTGTATAATTAAGTTGTATTTGAGTTATGTACCATGTATTTGGTGACCCAAGATGGGTGATGTATACCTGTTTTGGGGGCGTCACACACCTGTTTAGAGTTCTAAGTTTTTTAATAGTTCTCATATTTTTGTTTATGCTTTAGAGTTCTTTAAACTTTATTTATGTATGATTGTAAGTTTAATTTTGAAATATGTAATTTTGCATTATTTAACATTTTAAGTTTGAAATAATGGTTGTATTGTTAACGTATACAACTTTAGAATTTGTATAGTACTAAACTCTAAATTTACAATTTGAGAAATAGAATATTTTGAATTAATTTGCGATTGATTTTCAAGAATCTGATTTTTTGTAGTTGGGTATTACTAGTTGATAGCCCGTGCAATGCACGGGCTAGTTCGAAGAAAAGAAAATTCTTTTTGTTCTTTAAAATCTACACTATCATCGTTATTCAAATAGGTAATATCATCAACAGGGATGGGAGCAGATGTTATGTACCTATCAATATATATTTATACGTATACATCAAAAATAAAAAAACTATACAGCTCTGATTGTGGAACACCTCTCAAAACCAAAAACCAATAAATCAGTTTGATGTTTGTGTGTATAAATTATTTGCAAATTTTGTATGCATGTGTGTAAACACGTCTCCAATGTTATCATTCATTTTCAAGTTAAAAGGTAATGATTCTAAACTGTAATATCCCAATGGCATAAATAAGTTGGAGAACATGTTCAATTTAATAATATTCCTATTTTTTCATTAAAACTATGCAACCTACTTGGCTAAAATGAAAACATTCTAGGAAGTAGATTGAGAATCCTAGCCGTGTATGGTATTTTCAAGTAATTCAAAGAAACAATAGTATGTGAATAACTCTAATATTAAGCAACATTAATGCGTTCAACAACCTGATATGATACAATCAAAACATAATAGTTATTATTTCAGCATAGTTTACCCAAACCACAATTATCGCCGACGGTAAAGTCAAGGTGAGCCTTGATAAAAGCAAACACCCCTCCAATCAATTGAGGCGTTTTTAGAAGTCACAGATCCTACAAATGCCAGTAGCAAATCAACGACACTATGAAAGTTATTAAGGACGAACCACAAAATTTGTCTCGGCGAAACTGGAAGTACATTTGTTGGCCTGAACGAAACCTTGAAAGCATACTCAATAAAAATTCAGACTTTCTGAACAAAACCAAAATTAAAAGTAAAAATGCTACCTTTATTGAGCCTTTTCAAAGCACAATACTATTCGATCATTGATATAATAGAAATCAAATTGCAATCACTTTTCCTAAATAAGAAAGGTAGTAATAATTCCTTAAAATATCAAATAAAGCAAAAAAGTTGAAATATTTAGCACACAATTAATCACACAATGTGCATATATTCATATCATTCCCAAAAATTTTAAATAAAAAACAAATACCAAAATTTCATATCCAAAACAAATTATGCATCTCAGTCACATAATGAGAGTCCCCATTCAAAAGCCAAAGCTGGAGCGAAATTATGAATGTAAAATCAAAGCAAAATCTTTAAGCTAAACTATGAGTGTAACATCAATATTAAAAAGTACTTGCCTGGATAAAATATATAACATGAGAAATTTAAAGAATTGCTTAAGAGCATGTGTTGATTAAATAGATAGCCACCATTTAGCCAAAAATAAATAAATAGATAACCACAAAACAATACAATCCATAACCCCATATAACACCAAAAATAATCCCCTCATCACATGTTAAAGTAGATAATTATTGAAACCCTGATCTATAAATGACGCATCCAATATTTGATGCAAGAGCAAAAAAAGTTTCAAAATCATGATGGGCAAAATTTCTATATATTTACAGTTTTACATTATTTCTTCTATAAATAAGATTTTTAGCACTACTAAATTTTTTCCACCCAATTCATAGTGGGTAATTGCCCTCCTTATTGTGTGAATTGATCTACCCCTAATGTTAAAGCATTTAACTATTCCTCCATCATCCAAAACTCCTTTTCTCCACAAATGAGAGTTCAATTTCTCTTTCTAGGATGTATGAAAATGGAACCCTCTTTTAAAAGAAACCTACAATAAATCTCATTATATCTAGGCATGTAAGTTATCATCTTGGTATCTACAATGCATATTTTTTGTACATACATCAACAATAGCAGTTCATCAACAAACAAAATAATCTGTAGTAAGTTGTAATCTGTAATTTGTACTATGTCAAAATTATGAAAGGGATCTGTAACAACCTCAGTAAATCTCAAGCTTAACGGACAATACTCCCATTATGAACACTCTCCTATCACACTTGTATTGTATCAAAAATTCTCTAGTCTTGTTGTCATAAAATATAACAATGAGAAAAAATATCATAAAGATGGTACTTCAGTCTTTATTAGTAGTGTTTCTCCCCATGTTTGGGACCAAATTTAACCTATTAAAAAACAAATGGTAATTCATTCTCATGTCTTAGTGAATAATCCCAGGTCAACCCGCAAAGTATGGATGACTCGATTACTAAAAAGCAATTTTTTTATTAGTAAGAATTATACTATTTTATCAGACAAAAAGTCCTTTCTAATATAAATAAAAGAGCACTTAATACCACAATATTGAACTGGATTATATGACAATACCTTTGGAAACAAATAATATTCACAAAGATACGTATATACAAACATGCATATATCTTTTATATGTAAAAGAACACCAAAAACTGATAATGGAGTTGAGGTAATACCTGCCAGTTTTAGTTTGTATTGTTCACGGTGTATCATCATATCCTTGAGATAGAACCTTTTGCAATTGAATTGTAACACCCCCTTTCCGAAATAGAAAGAGAAGTTACTCAAAACATAACAAAACTAATAAATTTAATAGCAAGGCTCAAAGCCACAAAAGAATAGTCTTAATATCTGATAAATATCACAAGTCAACCATAATAAATCTCAAACTGTCTCAAACCACAATCTAAAATAATTATTACAATTCCAAGTGAACTGACACATCAAGTCTAAACAGAATATTTCTAAATCATTGGAATGAATGGAGCTCTCATCACACTTGCCCTTGATTTCCCTGATTTTCTGCCAGAAGAAAAAACACAGCATGAGCCAAAAACCCAGTACGGATATAGAATACAAATAATGAACAAAAATGACTAACTCAATTAAATGAAATGAAACGAAATGAAACGAAACGAACAAAACTAACACAACGAAATAATAGGCTGAATCAAATGGTTGGGTGTTATTTCATACCAAGCTCAGAACAAAACAGAATATGCCTTGCCACACAGGTAAGTCAAATAATGCCACACAGGCAAATCAAAATAATGCCACAAAGGCATAACATACATCGGACTGGGCAATCCAGATGCATGCAAAATCAGAAGGCGTGTTTGGCACAAACATCACCAAGCCGCAGAACAGAATAAAACAGAAAACTAGGGTCGACCCATACGCCTCCCACAACAAAACACCAAATGGCCAACTCCCACCGGAGCACAAAACGGAGACGCCGTGGACTAATCACACCGCCACAGAAGGTGTCATGCCTCGGTGCCAAGAGGACATGCCTATGGTAGCCCCATAGGTGGTTATAGCTCAGGCATACCCTACAGTATATTCTAACAAGGATACCATGTCACAACACATGTGACACAATATCAACACAAAGGGGTTCTAATATGTACATGTTAAACTGAAATGAATCATCAACTCAAAGTCCACAAAAATTCTAACATGCACATTACTATAAATATCAAAATAAATTTAGACATGTTGTACTAGTCTAAAGAGTACAATTATGAGTTCCAACTATGAACGCCAAACGAAACTATCATAATAAATTGACAAGGAATAATTATGAGAGACAATACTAAATTTCGAAACGAATAACGAAACAAACAAATCAACTACAAAAGAATCTCGCTGAAAGAGTACGGAATCCGTACCTGGATTAAGTAATGTAATACCCAAAGTTTATACTCCAAATTTGACTCGTTAATTTCCCTCCGTCCGATCTAATAATAAAATAAAATTTTAATACAATCTAACCATTACTAACATAATATTATTTAATTTATTAAGTAAATTTATAACTTTATTATTAGAACTAATTAATTTATATACTAATTAAATTTTTAATTTAATTTATATAAAAAAAACATAGGTTGGTAATATAAAATAAATAATATAATATATATACTATTAGTAACATACCAACATACCACATCTACATATATTGCTTAACAACTCACGAATCTGACAGATCAAAAAATATATATATATATACACACACACACACTATACAGCAGCAACGCAGCAACATGATTATTTTTTTTAAGTTTTTTTTAATTTTTTATTATACAGCAGCATGTTCAATAACTTAAAAAAAATCCTCAAAAGTATAGTATAGCTACATGGCTCACAGGCTCAGTCCACTGCAATCACATATTATATATATACAATTGATACATCAAATATCTATCAGGCAATCCTTTACAAATCAATCATTGTTAGAACAAGAGATGCACGATTTACGAAGTTTCAAGATTAAATAAAATAAAAATAAAAATTCATTCTCAGATATCATTCACTTAGAATTGAAAAAAGACCCACATATATATCAGCAACTTACAGTTCAATCTCTCCTTTTCCTTCTCTCTGCAGCGGCTGCCTCTTCTTCTTTTCTTTCTGATTTGTAGCGCATGTATGATTAGGTTTTAGTGTCTATTTATTTATTAATTATCTTATTTATTCTCCTAATTGTAATAAAATTAATATTACCCACATTTAATTAAATTAAATCCAAATAAATTTTAAGGCCTAAATTGTACTAAATTAATTTACCCATCTCTTATTAATATTTAATAGCCCACACAAATTAAATAACTAGTTTGACCCAAAATAAATGACAAAGTCCAATTAATATGTTTTAAAATAAAATATTTTTTTATTATATAATATATATATATATATATATATATATATATATATATATATATATATATATATATATATATATATATATATATATATATATATATTTTCGGGTATTACATCACCTACCCCTTAAAAAGGATTCCGTCCCCGGAATCAAAAGAATAGAATGTACCTAATTTTCAAAGAGATGCGGATACTCCGCTCGAATGAACTCCTCCATCTCCCAAGTGGCTTCCCGCTCCGAATGATTCTTCCGCAAAACCTTAACAAACGGAATAGTTTTCCTCCTCATAATCCTTTCTTGACGATCCAAAATCGCCTCAGCTTGCTCTTCACAAGTAAGATCCTCCCGAATTTTATCGAACGGGTATTGCACCACATGCAACAGATGATAATGATAACTCCTTAACGCCGACACATGGAATATATTGTGCACATGAGCTAGCTGTGGAGGCATATGCAACCTCACCAACCCTCTCCAGAATCTCAAATGGTCCAATATAACGCAGACTATGTTTCCCTTTCAACCCAAATCGCCGAATTCCTTTCCAAGGAGAAACTTTTAGAAACACATGCTCACCAGGTTCAAACTCTAAAGTTCTCCTATGCTTATCAACATAACACTTTTGCCGTGATCGAGCCGACTTCAATTTCTCCTTAGCCATCGCTACCTTCTCCGTAGTGATTTGAACTAACTCAGGCCCTTCTATGGCCCTTTCGCCAACCTTATCCCAATAAGTTGGTGCCCGACACTTTCTACCATACAGTGCCTCAAACGGAGCCATCTCAATACTTGCATGCTAGCAGTTATTATAAGCAAACTCAACTAGGCTCAAGTAATCATCCCAATTACCCGACCATTCAAGTGCACATGACCTCAACATGTCCTCTAATATTTGAATAGTCCGTTCGGATTGCCCATCAGTCTGCGGATGAAAAGAAGTACTGAAGTTAAGCCGAGTACCCCAAGCTCGTTGAAATCCTTTCCAAAACCATGAAGTGAACCGTGGGTTCCGATCTGAAATAATAGACACCGGAGTACCATGAAGTCTAATAATCTCCTGCTGAAAGATATATGCCAACCTATCCACCGAGTAACCCTCATGGATAGCCAAAAAGTGTGCCGATTTGGTCAACCGGTCCACTACTACCCATATGGCATCATTCTTCCTGAAAGTCTTCGGCAAACCAGTCACAAAATCCATTGTGATATCCTCCCACTTCCACACTAGAATATCTAACTGTTGCAGCAAACCACTAGCTCGTTGATGTTCTATCTTCACTTATTGACAAGTGAGGCACTTCCCAACATATTCAGCCACGTCTCGTTTCATCCCATTCCACCAAAAATTCTTCTTCAAATCCTTATACATCTTTGTAGAACCAGGATGAATAGAAAATGGCGAACTATGAGCTTCAGCCAACACAGCCTCTCAAATGATTGGATCCGACGGTACACACAACCGTTCACCCAGCCAGATCACACCATGGTCATCAATACGAAACTCAGACTGCTTGCCCTCCTCTAGATTCTGCGTCATACTCCACAACTCCCCATCTTCTTTTTGAGCTTCTTTGACCCGCGAGATAAGAGAGGGATCCACTCTCATACCTGCCAAATGCCCATCTAAACCTCGTACATACAACTCTAACTCGAGTCATTCCATATCCGAAATAAGCTAAGGTTGTGTAATAAGGGCTGCTACACTCCCAAAACTCTTTCGGCTAAGAGCATCTGCAATCACATTTGCCTTCCCCGGGTGATATTGAATTCTAGCATCATAGTCTTTTAGAAGCTCCAACCAACGTCTCTGCCTCATATTGAGCTCTTTCTGAGTGAAGATGTATTTAAGGCTTTTGTGATCGGTGAAGATATCACAAGTCTCTCCATACAAATAATTCCTCCAAATCTTTAAGGCAAAGATCACCGCTGCCAACTCCAAATCATATGTGGGGTAATTCACCTCGTAAGGTTTAAGCTGCCTAGAAGCATAAGCAATCACCTTATCGTGTTGCATTAAGACACACCCCGAACCTTTCTTAAAAGCATCACTATAAATCTGGTAACCTCCTGTCCCCGACGGTAATGTAAGTATTGGAGCTGTCACAAGCCGTTTCTTCAACTCCTCAAATTGGTTCAAGTACTCCCTGAACACCCGGTTCATCAAATCCATAAACACCGCCGGAGCTTTAGTCAACCCGAATGGCATCACCAGAAACTCGTAATGCCCATATCGAGTGCGAAAGGCCGTCTTAGGGATATCCTCATCCCTCATCCTCAACTGATGATAGCCCGACCTCAAGTCTATATTTGAAAAATATTTTGCCCCTTGAAGTTGGTCAAACAAGTCATCAATCCTCGGCAATGGATACCGATTCCTGATGGTAATCTTGTTCAACTCCCTGTAGTCTATACATAGCCTCATAGACTCGTCCTTTTTCTTCACAAACAAGACCGGAGCACCCCACGGCGAAACACTCGGCCGAATCACACCACGATCTAACAGTTCCTGCAACTGCTCTTTCAACTCCTGTAACTCCAATGGTGCCATCCGATACGATGCCTTAGAGATAGGCTCCGCACCAGGAATAAGCTCAACAGCAAACTCCACTTCTCGTTGTGGTGGCAACCCTGACAACTCCTCAGGAAACACATCGAAAAAATCACGAACAATTGGAACATCCTCAATACGGGACTCACCCTTAGAGGTATCTTTCACAAATGCCAAATACCCCTCACAACCCTTTGCCACCAACTTTCTAGCCTTCAAAACTGAAATTAACTTCACCACTCTACTCGGTTGTAAACCCTGAAACACGAATTCTGGAGACTTCACATCTCCAAATATAACCTTCTTTGCCTGATAATCGATAGTGGCTTGGTGTTTATCCAACCAGTCCATCCCAAGAATGACTCGAAATCGTGCATACTCATCGGAAGAAGATTAGCCCTACGAATCCTATCCCCAAAATTGATCGGACATCCTCGATACAAATCAGAAATAACGACAGAAGTTCCCATCGGGGTAGCAATAGACATAACAGAATCTAATAATTGAGATGACACAGCCATGTGCCGAACAAAAGACTGAGCAACAACGGAATAAGTAGAACCCGTATCAAATAAAATAGACGCCTCACGATTGCCAACTAAAAGAGTACCAGAAACAGTACCTGGTGCACCTGCTGCCTGGATATACGTCAAGGCAAACACTCGACCACCCTGACGCTGACCTCCATTGCCACCATTATCACCACCTCCACCATTTTTGCGTGGACCGGTACAAGCCCTAGCAATGTGACCCATCTGTCCACATAAGAAATATGCACCGGTGAGTCTGTGGCACTGCCTTCCTGGATGATCAGCCCCACACATAGCACAAGGAGCTATCGGGATAAGATTTGGGTTACCCCCACCAGCTGGTCCCGGATAACGACCCTGATTCTGTCCCTGCTGACGATTCTGCCACTGCGGACGACTCTGACCATTCCAAGGTAGCTGCAACTGACGATTCTGCCCTTGCTGAGGCTTCTGCTGATAACCCCTATTTTGATTCTGTCCACGCCACTGCCCCTATTGACCACCACGGTTCCTATTCCACTGACCACCCTGACTTCTCCCATGCTGAACTGAAGTTTGACCCTACTGGTCTTCTCTTTCCCTCTTTCTGTAAGACCCCAAATTTTATAAATAAAGATGAATTTTCTATAAATATCATTTTTGAATATTATGGAGTTAATTTGATATAATGTTATAGTTGTGGGTAATATTTATAAATTTTGCAAAGTACGCAAGTTGTTATATAATATTCGATTGGTCGGGAAATATTCGTTTTAACAGGGAATATTCGTACAACGACACAATCATTTGTAGACCCCACAACGGAATTATTGTCGAATTGAAAGAAACGACAAAAATATTTTATTAAAAATAACGGCAAAAATTTTACCATTGTTACTGTTGAACTACTCGGTAGTAAAAGTACAGTAATACGTGTGGTTGCATAGTAGCACACGGTATTGATTATTAATGCTTATGTGAGAAGTCACTCAGTTTGATTCAATTATTGTCAGTTAATAATATGAATTATTTAGCGATAATGACGTTTTGTTTTATTCGTATTATTAACGTAATAAAACAGAAACATCTTTTTATATAAAACAGAATACTTTATTAAAGTTATTCTATAAATAGAATATATTATATTTTATTTAAAAGATTTTTCTTTAAATATGGACCGTCAGATTAAAGTAATCAATCTGGACCGTTCATGGATTAGTTACTATGCATTCTATTTTTTTATAAATAGCAGCTCATTCCTTCATTATTTCTTACGAATTCACTGAACTCTAGAGAGAGAAACTATAGAGAGAGAGAAGAAGAGTATTCTGCTACTTAACTACTTCCTTATTTCAGCTCGTCTTTAAAACGGTAAGGGGTGTTATTCTTTCTTATTCATGAAGAGAACTGTTGTTATTCCATTTCTTATTATTCTGTTGGAATAACCTGTATACGCGGATATACCCTATACTTGGTGACATTCTTCTATTATTCTGTTGGAACATCCTGTCTGTGTGTTTTACACCGGACCTGGTTTCGTTTTTATTATTATTATGTTGGAACATCCTGTCTGTGTGTTTTACACCGGACCTGGTTCCGTTTTTATTATTATTCTGTTGGAACATCCTGTCTGTGTGTTTTACACCGGACCTGGTTCCGTCTTGTTATTATTCTGTCGGAATATCCTGTCTGTGCGTTTACGCCGGACCTGGTTCCATTATTTATTATTCTGTCGGAATATCCTGTCTGTGCGTTTACGCCGGACCTGGTCCCATTATTTATTATTCTGTTGGAATAACCTGTCTGTGCGGTCTATCGCATGCATGGTGATTTCTTTTGTTATTCCATTCTTTATTATACTCAGTTGGTTAAGTTTTGACTTCTATACTCCATGAAATTTGTGGAATATCCTTGACATTTGCGCTTCATCTAGTATCTATTCATGAAAATATTCTCTTGATCATTCTTGAATTTTACTCCACAAAGTAGTATCATGTTGACAATTTGGACGTTGTTAATTCTTGGATAAATTAATTCTTGAACTTGTTTTATTGAATTCTTATATCATTGTCATCATCCTCATGTTTATATTCTGTTGAAAGTCATCTGTGGCCTGTAGTGCATAGATGGACTTGGTATGATTATGACCAGGGATTATTCGGTGTAATCATGACCGTAATGTTACGAATGATGTGGTAAAAGTCGTCATTGGCCCGTAGTGCATTGATGGACAGTTGTTGGCATGATCATGACCATTAATGAATATACGAATATCCTTGGCCGTAGTGCAGCGGAGATTCGATGATGTGGATTATTTTATTAAGCTGAGTCTCAGCGATCACAGTGTTGGAAAATCTTTTAAATCATAAAAGATAGTAGAGTTTATCTTCTACTTGACTCTTTTAATGGATTGCTTGTTCCGCTGTAGTTAAACTTGATGTCTATTATATTTTATCAGTTTAACATTGTTGAAGGCTAATGATAATTTATTCTGCATTATCTTAGTCATAATATTTCTTACTGAGCTAGTTGAGCTCACCCTTTCTTTCACTGTTCTCTTCAGGAAATGAGAACGTAGCTAGGGCAAGTCGGGGAACGGAGTGATGGTCCGAATGATAGTATTAGTTAGTATTCCTCACTATTCTATGTAATGGTGTGTTAATAAATGTAATGAGGACTCCTTTTGAGTATGAATACTCTCTAGAAGATAATATTTGTATTCAAACTCACAGTTTATGTTTTGTCGTACTGTACACGACAGTTGTATTAGTAAGTTGTATTTATATTTTATACTATGTATCTGACGACCCAAGATGGGTGATGTATACCTAATTTTGGGGGCGTCACACTTTCGACTCCCTTCCGGGTTAGAAGACCGAAAGTCTTGTCGCTCCATCTCAATATTTTTGGCCGCATTTGCCACAGCCGACACATCTATAAATTTATTGTTTATAAGATGTTGGCGATACCTATAATGAATCTGCCACTTAAACTTCTCTACCTGTTCTGCCGCCGTCCCTGCTGAGGTCCCCGCAAAGCCTGCCAACCTGGTGAATCTCGTCATAAAATCCGTGAGGGACTCATCATCTCTCTGCCGAATAGATAGATATTCTCTGGCATAGGCCTCTTTATCCGCAGCTGGGAAGTACTGTTGATAAAAGACCTCACAAAACTCTGCCCGGCTAAGTGCCTCAGCATAACCATCACCCTTTGTTACTTTCATCGCTTTCCACCACCTCTGTGCATCCCCTTCTAGCTTGTAAGCTGCAAGCAACACTTTCTGATTATCTGAGCATCCCAACACATCAAAGATCTTCTCTAGGTGGGAAATCCAATTCTCTGCATCAATTGGAGTTGGATCTGAACTGAATGCCTGTGGTTTCTGCTTTTAAAACCTTTCCAACCACACATACATTGGAACCACCTGCTGATCAATACCATCTGTATTCCCTTCCTCTTCGTTTGCCTGTGGACCATTATTTCCCGGGTTCTCCTGCTCAGGAATTTCTGGTGGCGGCTGTTGCATTGCATGTACAACCTATGCCACCAACTGAGGTAACGCCTGATTCACTGCCTGATTCACCAAGGTAGCCAACTGAGCATTTATCTGATTATTAGGTTGCTCATTGGGCTGACCCTCACCTCTTCCCCTATTGTTGCCTCGCCTCCCAGCAACTCTAGCGGATCTACGAGCCATCTAACAAAGAGATCAATGAATAGATAACAAAGCAGATTAGAGACAGATTCGAATATAGCTGATATGATAGCTGAACAAAAAATCAAACAGAATAAAATCTAACCCAGAAGTTTACCCATAACTCACAGGTCAAATCTAAATAGGTTTTCTACAAGAAAGAACCTAAGCTCTGATATCAACTCTGTAACACCCCCTTTCCGAAATAGAAAGAGAGGTTACTCAAAACATAACAAAACTAATAAATTTAATAGAAAGGCTCAAAGCCACAAAAGAATAGTCTTAATATCTGATAAATACCACAAGTCAACCATAATAAATCTCAAACTGTCTCAAACCACAATCTAAAATAATTATTACAATTCCAAGTGAACTGACACATCAAGTCTAAACAGAATATTTCTAAATCATTGGAATGAATGGAGCTCTCATCACACTTGCCCTTGATTTCCCTGATTTCCTGCCGGAAGAAAAAACACAGCATGAGCCAAAAGCCCAGTACGGATATAGAATACAAATAATGAACCAAAATAACTAACTCAATTAAATGCAATGAAACGAAATGAAACGAACAAAACTAACACAACGAAATAATAGGCTGAATCAAATAGTTGGGTGTTATTTCATACCGAGTTCAGAACAAAACAGAATATGCTTTGCCACACAGGCAAGTCAAATAATGCCACACAGACAAATCAAAATAATGCCACAAAGGCATAACATACATCGGAATGGGCAACCAGATGCATGTAAAATCGGAAGGCGTGTTTGGCACAAACATCACTAATCCGCAGAACAGAACAAAACAGAAAACTAGGGTCGACCCATACGCCTCCCATAACAAAACACCAAATGGCCAACTCCCACCGGAGCACAAAACGGAGACGCCGTGGACTGATCACACCGCCACGAAAGGTGTCATGCCTCGGTGCCAAGAGGGCATGCCTGTGGTACCCCCATAGGTGGTTATAGCTCAGGTATACCCTACGGTATATTCTAACAAGGATACCATGTCACAACACATGCGACACAATATCAACACAAAGGGGTTCTAATATGTACATGTTAAACTGAAATGAATCATCAACTCAAAGTCCACAAAAATTTTAACATGCACATTACTATAAATATCAAAATAAATTTAGACATGTTGTACTAGACTAAAGAGTACAATTATGAGTTCCAACTATGAGCGCCAAACGAAACTATCATAATAAATTGACAAGGAATAATTATGAGAGACAATACTAAATTTTGAAATGAATAACGAAACGAACAAATCAACAACAAAAGAATCTCGCTGAAAGAGTACGAAATCCGTACCTGGATTAAGTAATGTAATACCCAAAGTTTATACTCCAAATTTGACTCGTTAATTTCCTTCCGTCCGATCTAATAATAAAATAAAATTTTAATACAATCTAACCATTACTAACATAATATTATTTAATTTATTAAGTAAATTTATAACTTTATTATTAGAACTAATTAATTTATATACTAATTAAATTTTCAATTTAATTTATATAAAAAAAACATAGGTCGGTAATATAAAATAAATAATATAATATATATACTATTAGTAACATACCAACATACGACATCTACATATATTGCTTAACAGCTCACGAATCTGACAGATCAAAATATATATATAAGACCCCAACTTTTATAAATAAAAATGAATTTTCTATAAATATTATTTTTGAATATTATGGAGTTAATTTGATATAATGTTATAGTTGTGGGTAATATTTATAAATTTTGCAAAGTACGCAAGTTGTTATATAATATTCGATTGGTCGGGAAATATTCGTTTTAACAGAGAATATTCGTATAACGACACAATCATTGGTGGACCCCACAACGAAATTATTGTCGGATTGAGAGAACGACAAAAATATTTTATTAAAAATAACGGCGGAAGTTTTACCATTGATACTGTTGAACTACTCGGTATTAAAAGTACAGTAATACATGTGGTTGCATAGTAACACACGGTATTGATTATTAATGCTTATGTGAGAAGTCACTCAGTTTGATTCAATTATTGTCAGTTAATAATATGAATTATTTAGCGATAATGAAGTTTTATTTTATTTGTATTATTAATGTAATAAAACAGAAACATCTTTTTATATAAAACAGAATACTTTATTAAAGTTATTCTATAAATAGAATATATTATATTTTATTTAATTGATTTTTTTTTTAAATATGGACCGTCAGATTAAAGTAAATCAATCTGGACCGTTCATGGATTAGTTACTATGCAGTCCATTCTTCTATAAATAGCAGCTCATTCCTTCATTATTTCTTACGAATTCACTGAACTCTAGAGAGAGAAACTATAGAGAGAGAATAAAAGTATTCTGCTACTTAACTACTTCTTTATTTCAGTTCTTCTTTAAAATGGTAAGGGGTGTTATTATTTCTTATTCATGAAGAGAACTGTTGTTATTCCATTTCTTATTATTCTGTTGGAATAACCTGTATACGCGGTCTACCCTATACTTGGTGACATTCTTTTATTATTCTGTTGGAACATCCTGTCTGTGCGTTTTACACCGGACCTGGTTCCGTTTTTATTATTATTCTGTTGGAACATCCTGTCTGTGTGTTTTACACCAGACTTGGTTCCGTCTTGTTATTATTCTGTTGGAACATCCTGTCTGTATATTTTACACCGGACCTGGTTCCATTATTTATTATTCTGTCGGAATATCCTGTCTGTGTTTTTACGCCGGTCCTGGTTCCATTATTTATTATTCTGTCAGAATATCCTGTCTGTGCGTTTACGCCGGACCTGGTTCCATTATTTATTATTCTGTTGGAATAACCTGTCTGTGCGGTCTATCGCATGCCGGGTGATTTCTTTTGTTATTCCATTCTTTATTATACTCAGTTGGTTAAGTTTTAACTTCTATACTCCATGAAATTAGTGAAATATCCTTGATAATTTCGGTTCATCCAGTATCTTTTCATGAAAATATTCTTCTAAGCATTCTTGAATTTTACTCCATAAAGCAGTATCATGTTGACAATTTGGACGTTGTTAATTCTTGGATAAATTAATTATTGAACTTATTTTATTAAATTCTTATATCATAGTCATCATTCTCATGTTTATAAAATATTGAAAGTAATCTGTGGCCTGTAGTGCATAGATGGACTTGGTATGATTATGACCAAGGATTATTCGGTATAATCATGACCGTAATGTTACAAATGATGTGGTAAAAGTCCTCATTAGTCCGTAGTGCATAAATGGACTTGGTATGATTATGAACAGGGATTATTCGGTATAATCATGACCGTAATGTTACAAATGATGTGGTAAAAATCCTCATTAGCCCGTAGTGCATTGATGGACAGTTGTTGGCATGATCATGACCATTAATGAGTACACAAATATTCTTAGTCCGTAGTGCATGTATAATTGTGGTCGTGATACTAAAGAATATCCTTGGCCGTAGTGCAGGGGTGATTCGATGATTTGGATTATTTTATTAAGCTGAGTCCCAGCAATAACAGTGTTGAAAAACCTTTTAATTCATAGAAGATAGTAGATTTTATTATCTACTTGACTCTTTTAATGGATTGCTTGTTCCGTTACAGTTAAACATGATGTTCATTATATTTTATCAGTTTAACACTGTTGAAGGCTAATGATAATTTATTCTGCATTATCTTAGTCATAATATTTCTTACTGGGCTAGTTGAGCTCACCCTTTCTTTCACTGTTCTCTTCAGAAAATGAGAATATAGCTGGGATGAGTCGGAGAACGGAGTGATGGACCAGATGATAGTATTAGCAGTCCTCACTATTCTATTAAATAGTGTGACAATAATTGTAATGAGGACTCCTTTTGAGTTTGTATAGTCTCTAGTAGACAATAATTGTATTCAAACTCACAGTTATGTTTTGTCGTATTGTACACGACAGTTGTATTAGTAAGTTGTATTTGTATTCTGTACCATGTATCTGACGACCCAAGATGGGTGATGTATACCTAATTTTGGGGGCGTCACAGTTGGTATCAGAGCTTAGGGATATGATCCCTGGCTAAGATGTGAGAATAGAACTAGGAGGGGAGAGACGGGGAATTCCTTCGCTAGTATGACCTACCTAAGTTTATTTGCATGGTATTTAATTGGTCGGTCATAATATAAGGATAATATATGACATATCAATTAACTTTTGTTTTGTGGCAGTATTTGAAAATAGAATCTGAGAATGTTGAGAATAGCAATGGAGCACAGACGACTGTTGATTCACCACATATCAATAATCAGGATAATGTGCATCAGGAAGGTGACAATCCTCATGCAAACAACAACACTGACCAGATGATGAATCATGGAATGTTCAGAAGCTTTATGCAGTTCATGCAACAGCAGGCGAGAGCGGCTCCTGTCCAAAATGTAGGTGGAAACACTGAAAACTCTCGGACGGTCACCGCTAAACAGTTCAAGGAGCTGGGACCACTGGAGTTTAAGGGAGAGCCAAAACCACTTATAGCGAAAATATGGATAAAGCAGATCACCAAGATATTTGATGTCTTGGGATGCTCCGAGGAGCAAAAGGTTCCCTTTGCTGCCTTTATGTTGCGAGGAGAGGCAGATTACTGGTGGGAATCGATTAAGCGTACTCAACCTGCCGCACTGAAGATGTCTTGGGAGAAGTTCGAAGAGCTGTTCAATGACAAAAACTTTCCCGAAAGTGTTCGTCACATGAAGGAGGTGGAGTTCATCAAATTGGAGCAGAATAATATGACCGTGTCCCAGTATGAGGCTAAATTTGCTGAGTTATCCCGGTTTGCGTCCCACTTGGTGGATAATGAAGAGCGAATGACGCGAATGTTTTTACGAGGTTTGAAACTTGAGATACGTCAACATCTTATTTCTCATAAACTGTGTTTGTATTCAGATGTTGTGAATAGGGCTCAGTTAGTGGAGCGCGATAACGAGTCAACGCAACCAAAAGAGAGTAGTCGGCAAAATGATAATACCAGTGAGAGCAGTCATCGAAGCGGAGACAACAAGCGTGGAGGGAATCAACAGGTCAGAAATGGTAACCACTTCGGTGGTAATCAGGGCCAAAATAATAAGAATGGTCATTTTAAGAAGAGGAGATTCAACAATGATGGAAAGACGTCAGCACCAGCAACCGTTGTTAAGGAAGGAGAACGACCACCTATCATATGTTTCAAATGCGGAGGGGAGAGGCACATCAGTTCAAACTGTGCGATGCCGTCTAAAGCATGTTATAATTATGGAAGAGAAGGTCATTTAGCTCGATTTTATCGTTTACCAAAAACAAGTTCAGCCAGGATGGAGACACCAAAGGGCGTCCCAGAAAAGTCAAAATAGATAGTGCAAGGGAGAGCGTTTGTTGTGACCTCCCAGAAAGCAAGGAACCCGAATGAGGTCATCACGGGTAAGCTTATCATAAACTCTAACGAAGTCTATACTTTATTTGATACTGGTTCTACCCATTCTTTTATTTCTCCTACTTGCGCTCATCGATTAAATTTGACTCCGGAGAAATTAGACTTTGACTTATCTGTTGAAACTCCATTGGGAGAAACCTTCATTACATCCACGGCTTATAAGACCTGTTTGGTTCAAGTTGGTACCCACACATTACCTGTCGATCTTATTTCATTAAAAATACTTGCATTTGACGTGATTCTAGGGATTGATTGGTTAACTACTCATCATGCAAAAATTGATTATTTTCGTAAGGTTGTTAGCTTTCATATTCCTAATCGACCTATTATGCGAATTCAAGCAACCAAACCATTAAAATCAATCACTATCATCTCAAGCCATAAAGCTATTCGTTTATTGAAAAACGGATGTCAAGCTTTTTTAGCTCATGTCACGGATCTAAACAAAAATACGTCAGTTTTGAATGATATTTCTATTGTTAATAAATTCCCTGACGTATTCCCTGAAGAACTTCCTGGCCTACCCCCAGAGCGTGAAATTGAATTTTGTATCTACCTTGAACCCGGTACAAAACCCATTTCCAAAGCCTCATATCGAATGGCTCCTATTGAACTTCAGGAGTTAAAGATCCAACTGCAGGAATTGTTAGACATTGGTTTTATTCGTCCTAGTACTTCTCCTTGGGGTGCTCCTGTGCTATTCGTGAAGAAGAAAGATGGAAGTATGCGACTTTGTATTAATTATCGGGAGTTGAATCATGTCACCATCAAAAACAGGTACCCATTGCCACGTATTGATGACCTGTTTGACTAGTTGCAAGGAGCACAATTCTTTTCAAAGATCGATCTTCGTTCTGGATATCATCAGCTGAAGGTTAGAACTGAGGATATTCCAAAGACGACTTTCAAAACTCGGTACGGGCATTATGAATTCCTAGTCATGTCCTTTGGATTGACTAATGCTCCTGCTGCCTTCATGGATATGATGAACCGGGTATTCAAGGAATATTTGGATCACTTTGTGGTCGTCTTTATTGATGACATCCTTATTTATTCCAAAAGCCGTGAAGATCATGAGCAACACTTGAGGCTGGTACTCCAAAAGCTTCGTGAATATAAGCTTTATGCCAAGTTGAAGAAGTGCGAGTTCTGGCTGGAGGAGGTAGCATTCCTTGGGCACGTAGTATCAAGTCGTGGAATATCTGTTGACCCGACAAAGATTGAAGCTATTCAAAGCTGGGAGCAACCTAAATCAGTGACCGAAGTACGTAGATTTCTTGGTTTAGCTGGTTATTATCGGAGATTCATGGAAGGATTTTCTCGAATCGCTACTCCATTAACTCAGCTGACTCAAAAAGATACAAAGTTCTATTGGAGCGAAGAATGTGAGAAGAGTTTTCAAGAACTCAAGAGGAGACTCATTTCAGCACCTATTCTAACAATACCATATGGCTCGGAGGGATTTGTCATCAACAGTGATGCTTCGAGCAAAGGGTTGGGATGCGTTCTCATGCAACATGGAAAAGTCATAGCCTATGCATCAAGATAACTCAAGAAATATAAGAGGAATTATCCTACTCATGATCTAGAGTTGGCAGCTGTTGTCTTTGCACTTAAAATTTGAAGGCATTACTTGTATGGGGAGAAGGTGGAGATCTTTACGGATCATAAAAGCCTCAAATATTTCTTCACTCAAAAGGAACTCAACATGCGACAACGACGTTGGCTTGAACTGTTGAAAGATTATGATCATACCATTCAATACCATCCTGGAAAAGCGAACGTGGTAGCTGACGCATTGAGTAGAAGATCATATGCAAGTACGAGTGCGATATTGTCAACACAAAGGCCCATTTTGTGTGACTTGCAAAGGATGGAGATAGAGTTAAAGACTCCAGGGACCCATGTGATGATGGCGAATATATGAGTAGAACCAACTTTAATCGATAAAGTTAAAGCTGCTCAAGCTACAGACCTGGAGCTGATGCGTATGAGGAAGAAAGTGCAAGAAGGTGCTATGCCGGAAGCAAGAATCGATGAAGAAGGAATACTTCGAGTCAACTCCAGACTTTGTGTTCCTAACAACCCTGATTTAAAGTATGAAATCATGATGGAGGCGCACAACACACCGTTTGCAATCCATCCTGGAAGTACCAAAATGTATCATGATCTTCGTCATACATTTTGGTGGAACAATATGAAGAGAGAGATAGCGCTGTTTATCTCAAGGTGTCTAACTTGTCAACGAGTCAAAGCGGAGCATCAAGTACCAAAAGGTCCATTGCAACCACTTGAAATTCCAGAATGGAAGTGGGAGCACATTACCATGGATTTCGTTACCGGTCTTCTTAAGGTTTCTCAAGGTATAGATGCGATTTGGGTCATTGTTGATAGATTGACCAAGTCTGCTCATTTCTTACCGATACGAGAAACTTATACACTTGAACGTCTTGCTCGTATGTACATAAACGAGATTGTAAGACTGCATGGTATGCCAGTATCCATAGTTTCTGATCGAGACCCAAGATTCACTTCACGATTTTGGGTTAGTTTACAAAAAGCTATGGGCAAGGATTTACGATTTAGTTCGGCATATCATCCTCAGACGGACGGACAATCAGAGAGGACTATTCAAACTCTTGAAGATCTATTAAGACTCTGTGTCCTTGATTTCAAGGGAAGTTGGGACAAGTTCTTACCATTGGTGGAGTTTTCCTACAACAACAGTTATCAAGCAAGTATTGGCATGGCTCCATTCGAAGCATTGTATGGAAGAAAATGTCGTTCTCCAGTATGCTGGGATGAGGTGGGTGAAGCAACGTTGTTGGGACCGGAGTTGGTACGTATGACTACAGAAAAGATTCAAACGATCCGACAACGTATAAAAACCTCACAAGATCGACAAAAGAGTTATGCTGATCTTCATCGAAAGGACGTGGAATTTGATATAGGAGATCATGTGTTCTTACGTGTTGCTCCATGGAAAGGAGTTACGAGATTTGGAAAGAGAGGAAAGCTCAATCCTCGATTCATCGGTCCATTTTTAATCCTCGATCGAGTAGGAACTGTGGCTTATAGACTCGCTTTACCGCCAAGTATGTCTCGTGTTCATAACGTTTTTCACATATCCATGTTACGTAAATATGTGGAAAACCCGAACCACATTATTGAGTTAGAACCGGACGAAATAGCAGAAGATTTGACGTATGAAGAAGTTCCTGTTCAAATCTTGGATAAGAAGGAACATATTCTACGCTCCAAGGTTATACCTCAAGTCAAAGTTTTGTGAGAAACCACGATGTTGAGGAAATGACTTGGGAGTTAGAATCTGAAATGAAATCAAGGTATCCTTACCTCTTCGACATACCAGGTACGTACCCTAATTTCGAGGGCGAAATTTCATAAGAAGGGGAGGTTGTAAGACCCCAACTTTTATAAATAAAGATGAATTTTCTATAAATATCATTTTTAAATATTATGGAGTTAATTTGATATAATGTTATAGTTGTGGGTAATATTTATAAATTTTGCAAAGTACGCAAGTTGTTATATAATATTCGATTGGTCGGGGAATATTCGTTTTAACAGGGAATATTCGTACAACGGCACAATCATTGGTGGACCCCACAACGGAATTATTGTCGGATTGAGAAAACGACAAAAATATTTTATTAAAAATAACGGCGAAAGTTTTACCATTGATACTGTTGAACTACTCGGTAGTAAAAGTACAGTAATACGTGTGGTTGCATAGTAGCACACGGTATTGATTATTAATGCTTATGTGAGAAGTCACTCAGTTTGATTCAATTATTGTCAGTTAATAATATGAATTATTTAGCGATAATGAAGTTTTGTTTTATTCGTATTATTAACGTAATAAAACAGAAATATCTTTTTATATAAAACAGAATACTTTATTAAAGTTATTCTATAAATAGAATATATTATATTTTATTTAAAAGATTTTTCTTTAAATATGGACCGTCAGATTAAAGTAATCAATCTGGACCGTTCATGGATTAGTTACTATGCATTCCATTTTTCTATAAATAGCAGCTCATTCCTTCATTATTTCTTACGAATTCACTGAACTCTAGAGAGAGAAACTATAGAGAGAAACTATAGAGAGAGAGAAGAAAAGTATTCTGCTACTTAACTACTTCCTTATTTCAGTTCTTCTTTAAAACGGTAAGGGGTGTTATTATTTCTTATTCGTGAAGAGAACTGTTGTTATTCCATTTCTTATTATTCTGTTGGAATAACCTGTATACGCGGTCTACCCTATACTTGGTGACATTCTTTTATTATTCTGTTGGAACATCCTGTCTGTGTGTTTTACACCGGTCCTGGTTCCGTTTTTATTATTATTCTGTTGGAACATCCTGTCTGTGTGTTTTACACTGGACCTGATTCCGTTTTTATTATTATTCTGTTGGAACATCCTGTCTGTGTGTTTTACACCGGACCTGGTTCCGTCTTGTTATTATTCTGTTGGAACATCCTGTCTGTGTATTTTACACCAGACCTGGTTCCATTATTTATTATTCTGTCGGAATATCCTGTCTGTGCGTTTACGCCGGACCTGGTTCCATTATTTATTATTCTGTCAGAATATCCTGTCTGTGCGTTTACGCCGGACCTGGTTCCATTATTTATTATTCTGTTGGAATAACCTGTCTGTGCGGTCTATCGCATGCCGGGTGATTTCTTTTGTTATTCCATTCTTTATTATACTCAGTTGGTTAAGTTTTAACTTCTATACTCCATGAAATTAGTGGAATATCCTTGATAATTGCGGTTCATCCAGTATCTTTTCATGAAAATATTCTTCTAAGCATTCTTGAATTTTACTCCACAAAGCAGTATCATGTTGACAATTTGGACGTTGTTAATTCATGAACTTGTTTTATTGAATTCTTATATCATTGTCATCATCCTCATGTTTATAAAATGTTTAAAGTCATCTATGGCCTGTAGTGCATAGATGGACTTGGTATGATTATGACCAAGGATTATTCGGTATAATCATGACCGTAATGTTACAAATTATGTGGTAAAAGTCCTCATTAGCCCGTAGTGCATTGATGAACAGTTGTTAGCATGATCATGACCATTAATGAGTACACAAATATTCTTGGCCCGTAGTGCATGAATAATTGTGGTCGTGATACTAAAGAATATCCTTGGCCGTAGTGCAGGGATGATTCGATGATGTGGATTATTTTATTAAGCTGAGTCCCAGCGATAACAGTGTTGAAAAACCTTTTAAATCATAGAAGATAGTAGATTTTATTCTCTACTTGACTCTTTTAATGGATTGCTTGTTCCGCTGCAGTTAAACTTGATGGTCGTTATATTTTATCAGTTTAACACTGTTGAAGGCTAATGATAATTTATTCTGCATTATCTTAGTTATAATATTTCTTACTGGGCTAGTTGAGCTCACTCTTTCTTTCACTGTTCTCTTCAAGAAATGAGAATATAGCTGGGACGAGTCAGGGAACGGAGTGATGGACCAGATGATAGTATTAGTAGTCCTCACTATTCTATTAAATAGTGTGACAATAATTGTAATGAGGACTCCTTTTGAGTTTGTATAGTCTCTAGTAGACAATAATTGTATTCAAACTCACAGTTATGTTTTGTCGTATTGTACACGACAGTTGTATTAGTAAGTTGTATTTGTATTCTGTACCATGTATCTGACGACCCAAGATGGGTGATGTATACCTAATTTTGGGGGCGTCACAATATATATATACCTTACTAACTATATATATATATATATATATATATATATATATATATATATATATATATATATATATATATACTATACAGCAGCAGCAACGCAGCAACGCAGCAACGCAGCAACGCAGCAACATGATTATTATTATTATTTTTTATTATACAGCAGCAGGTTCAATAACTTAAAAAAAAATCCTCAAAAGTATAGTATAGCTACATGTGTGACGACCCCAAAATAGGTCCATTCCATCCAACCTATTCTGAGTCACCAAATACATGGTACAGAAAACAAATACAACTTTATTACCATAATTGTCGTGCAAAATACAACAACACATATGCTGTGAGTTTGGATACAAATATATACCAAATGTAACTCATGTCCCAATCGTGGACAACACCTCACAATGATACCTTACATAAAGGTATAGTCAAAAACTGTTTTAGAAATTAGAATCTCTGGGAAGTGCTCAAGAAAACCTTTGTACATGGGAGGTCATGCTTCTAGGTTGTGATAGATATCATATGGCCACAGAATTATCCTTATTGACCCAATATACCCCAAAGAAAAATGAGAAGATTACTATCATATTCTTCCCAATGGTGAGTCTTCTCTTGACTTATCATTATCTCCACTGTCTCTAATTGAGAATTATACTTCAAACAAACACCCAGATTATATAGGTAGTGCTCGTAAAGATACTCAGCAAGTGGATGAGCACATCCCTGTCTTATGATGACACGAGGTTGTATGTCGTTAGACATCTTGTATGATAGTGGCAAAACACCCTTCCAACGTTGGGTACACCTTACCCTATTGGATTCACCAAATAGAACTACTAAATGAACTTTTCTATACTGCTTCGGGAGAATCTCCACAGCTAGAGACCACCGTTCTATTTCCCCATTACCCTCGCTCGACCTAGCTACACTTTTATTACCTGAAAGGAATTGTGAAGCAAAAGGGTGAGCACAACTAGCTCAGTAAAGAATATCATGACTAAAGATAATTAAATTATCAATAGCCTTCATCAATAATAAATCAGAGATTTAGAACATATGGTAGATGATAAAAATTTCAACCATAGTTGCAGCGGAACGAGCAATCCATTAGAAGAGTCAAATAGACTATAAAGTCTATTATCTTCTCCACGTTATAAATCTACAAACAATGTTTTATCCCTGTAACATCACTCAACAGTTCCTTTCCACAATCAAATGAATAACTCATAATCATAATTGTGACTCTAAAATTTTCTTCGCACCCAGGACGAAGAATATTTTCATCACCTATCTTTACCTGAAACATCAAAGATCATGGTTATACCAAATCACAGTTCCTGTTTATAATCATACTAATAACTTTATCTTTGCACTACGGCCAAAGATATTCATTTGTATCAGTTGGTCATGTTCATCTCAACACCTGTTCATCTTTGCACTACTGGCCAAAGATATTCAACAACATGTCATCTTTGCACTACAGGCCAAAGATATTCATCTACAATTCATCTTTGCACTACAGGCCAAAGATATTCATCAACAGTTCATATTTGCACTACAGGCCAAATATATTCATATCTCAAAGAAATATATAATCATTTCAGAATTTATATAAACAATAATTATAACCATGTTGATCATTTCACATTTGCACTTAAGCTAAAGATATTCACTTATAAATTCAATGGTCATGATCATACCAGTCACCAATTCAACTTTGCACAACTGGCCAAAGAGAACCCTAGTCATGATCATACCAATAATCTACCCATCTTTACACTCAAGTGAAAGAGAATATCATCATTAGAGTTATAAAAATGTTATATATGATAATAAAAATAATGTGATCAACATATAGTTTTAATCTCAAGAGTAATATTCATAAATCAACTATAATTTGGTCAGAAAAAGAAACCAATTTTGTCGTGAATAGTACCCGTGAATAGTAACTCGTGAATAATATCTCATGAATAGTAACCCCGACACAAAAAGGTAGAAATTTTACAATAAAATTTATACCAATATTTCGGTATAATGATATTGAAAGAATAACATTTCTTAAACTTATAAACAATTTATTTTAATTGTTTACACTTTACTAAATAATGCATTTAATCATTCAAAAATGCCAAACTCATAAGATTTTATCACCAATAACCAAAACCCTCATCAAAAATCTGCATATACCTCATATAGGATTCTCAAGTCATAAAATCCTATTTTCCAATTTTCTTACTTCACAAAACATATTTAATTCATTTACTCATAACTAGACCATTTTCATGAAAAATACCAAATCATTTCCAAAAATATTTATTTTCTGGGATTTAGCATAATATAGTCCCATAGTGAACATATATTTTTCTCAGAAATTTTAAAAATCATTTACTATTTTTCATATGGCCAAAACAGCCGAATATTTAGACATTTATCAAAACTTGTACTTTTATCTAAAAATTCTAAAATTTACAGAGTATACTTCTATCATATACATCCAATAAAAATTTCATCAATTTTGGAGTTAACCACAAGGAATTATAAGCGATTACTTTTAAAATAGTCTTTTCTCATAAAATTCATAACTCTCAATCTATATATCCAAAAATCACCATTTTTGGACACAATCAAGAAAACTCATCAAAATATCATTTCAAATTTTTTTAGAATTTTTGAAGGTCAGAAAAATTATGAAACTGGAAAATATAACAACCCTTAAAATCCCTTACTATCCCTTACCTCAAAAGTGCAGTATTTCTGACTGGAATGCAAAGCCGAAGGAAACTTGCACTGAATAGCAACTCTCACAGTATCTAAATACTCACAAAATATGCTTCATAATATAGAGAGAGAAAGAGAGAAAGCTTATGTTTCTGGTATGATTTTCAATTCTAACTTAGCCCTCTATTTATAGGAAAATGTTAGCACGCCGAAGCAGACTTAACCTGCAACCTGATGGCTTTACCTGCTACTATTTCCACCCACCACATTTGAATAAAAATTCAGCACATTTCTTCACCAACCAAGAGTGGGGCCCACCAATTCTAGAATTTTCCACCAAAATGATTAACTCCGAAAATTCAACAATTTCTGAACCAGTCATCTCGTAAAATTCATAAAAATCATACGTTCATTTTTAACGGTTCAAAATTTGTGGACATATACTCAACTTATATATGTATAACATATCCAAATATTACCACGATCCAACGGTCGGATTAAAAATTATAACCCTCGCAAAATATCTCAAAAACCCTGATTTGATTTTCAATACCTCCGTTCCGACAAAAAATACAGATAAAACACCTCAACATTAACTCCTTCATTTTTAACCACAAAAATATATCCCTCAATTATATCCACATAAATAAATATTTCCTAATCATATGAATCAATAATTAATTATTCACAAATAATATTACAGAATCACATTTATGACAACCAGGCCGTTCCCAGGAAAGAGGGGGCTTTCCAATAAGAATTTCTCCTTACTGGCGCGCAATTAGGTGACCAAACCTCTCCTTAGACAGAACTTTCTAGACATTGCCAATAATGTTATCTAATAATATTATTCAAATAATATGAATTATTGATCTGATAATGGGAAATACTGTGCAGTAACAATTATTGAACAACAATAATATAAAATTTTAACGTAGCAATTATTGAATCAATAAAATAAAATATTGAACAGTAATTACTGTAACAATTATTGAGTAGTGCCTTCTTACGTAAGAATCAATAATTTCAAAAATACTATGCAATACCGTGTGCTACTGTGCAACTACGCGTATTACTGTATTTTAACCACCCGGTATTCCAACAGTGTTAACGGTAAAAACTACGCCGTTATTTATAAAAACTCAATTTTGTCGTTTTCTTCAACCAATCGCTTTCCGTTATGGAGCCCACAAATAGCTGCGTCGTCGTACGAATATTCCCCGACAGAAAGAATATTCCACGACCAAACGAATATTCCCCGACAAAATAAATATTTTATAACCACTTGCTTATTTTGAAAAATATTCATATAACACCCTTAACTTTAACTTTTTATCAATTTAACCATTTACTAAATAGGAAAGTTGAATACTTTTATTTCATAAAATTTGGGGTCTTACAATCTCCCCTCCTTATGAAATTTCGTCCTCGAAATTTACGTACCTGATAATTCAAAGAGTTGAGAATACCTTGCTTTCATTTCAGATTCCATCTTCCATGCCATCATGATTTCTCCATTGCTTATCTCCTGTATTTCAGATATGATTCTAGAATACAGCTTCAAAACAAGGGTTAATTAAACAAATTAACATATCACATAATATCCCAATATTATGACTGACTAACAAAAAAGCTTAGGTAGGACACACTAGCGTAGGATTTACTCATCTCTCCGCTCCTAGTTGTATTCCCCGATCTCTGCCAGAGATCATATCCCTAAGCTCTGATACCAACTGTGACGACCCCAAAATAGGTCCATTCCATCCAACCTATTCTGAGTCACCAAATACATGGTACAGAAAATAACTACAACTTTATTACCATAATTGTCGTGCAAAATACAACAACACATATGCTGTGAGTTTGGATACAAATATATACCAAATGTGACTCATGTCCCAATCGTGGACAGCACCTCACAATGATACCTTACATAAAGGTATAGTCAAAAACTGTTTTAGAAATTAGAATCTCTGGGAAGTGCTCAAGAAAACCTTTGTACATGGGAGGTCATGCTTCTAGGTTGTGATAGATATCATATGGCCACAGAATTATCCCTTGTTGACCCAATATACGCCAAAGAAAAATGAGAAGATTACTATCATATTCTTCCCAATGGTGAGTCTTCTCTTGACTTATCATTATCTCCACTGTCTTTAATTGAGAATTATACTTCAAACAAACACCCAGATTATATAGGTAGTGCTCGTAAAGATACTCAGCAAGTGGATGAGCACATCCCTGTCTTATGATGACACGAGGTTGTATGTCATTAGACATCTTGTATGATAGTGGCAAAACACCCTTCCAACGTTGGGTACACCTTACCCTATTGGATTTACCAAATAGAACTACTAAATGAACTTTTCTATACTGCTTCGGGAGAATCTCCACAACTAGAGACCACCGTTCTATTTCTCCGTTACCCTCGCTCAACCCAGCTACACTCTTATTACCTGAAAGGAATTGTGAAGCAAAAGGGTGAGCACAACTAGCTCAGTAAAGAATATCATGACTAAAGATAATTAAATTATCAATAGCCTTCATCAATAATAAATCAGAGATTTAGAACATATGGTAGATGATAAAAATTTCAACCATAGTTGCAGCGGAACGAGCAATCCATTAGAAGAGTCAAATAGATTATAAAGTCTATTATCTTCTTCACGTTAAAAATCCACCAACAATGTTTTATCCCTGTAACATCACTCAACAGTTCCTTTCCACAATAATATGGATAACTCATAATCATAATTGTGACTCTAAATTTTTCTTCGCACCCAGGACGAAAAATATTTTCATCACCTATCTTTACCTGAAACATCAAAGATCATGGTTATACCAAATCACAGTTCCTGTTTATAATCATACTAATAACTTCATCTTTGCACTACGGCCAATGATATTCATTTGTATCAGTTGGTCATGTTCATCTCAACACCTGTTCATCTTTGCACTACTGGCCAAAGATATTCAACAACATGTCATCTTTGCACTACAGGCCAAAGATATTCATCTACAATTCATCTTTGCACTACAGGCCAAAGATATTCATCAACAGTTCATATTTGCACTACAGGCCAAATATATTCATATCTCAAAGAAATATATAATCATTTCAGAATTTATATAAACAATAATTATAACCATGTTGATCATTTCACATTTGCACTTAAGCTAAAGATATTCACTTATAAATTCAATGGTCATGATCATACCAGTCACCAATTCAACTTTGCACAACTGGCCAAAGAGAACCCTAGTCATGATCATACCAATAATCTACCCATCTTTACACTCAAGTGAAAGAGAATATCATCATTAAGGTTATAAAAATGTTATATATGATAATAAAAATAATGTGATCAACATATAGTTTTAATCTCAAGAGTAATATTCATAAATCAACTATAATTTGGTCAGAAAAAGAAACTAATTTTGTCGTGAATAGTACCCGTGAATAGTAACTTGTGAATAGTTTCTCATGAATAGTAACCCCGACATAAAAAGGTAGAAATTTCACAATAAAATTTATACCAATATTTCGGTATAATGATATTGAAAGAATAATATTTCTTAAACTTATAAACAATTTATTTTAATTGTTTACACTTTACTAAATAATGTATTTAATCATTCTAAAATGCCAAACTCATAAGATTTCATCACCAATAACCAAAACCCTCATCAAAAATCTGCATATACCTCATATAGGATTCTCAAGTCATAAAATCCTATTTTCCAATTTTCTTACTTCACAAAATATATTTAATTCATTTACTCATAACTAGACCATTTTCATGAAAAATACCAAATCATTTCCAAAAATATTTATTTTTTGGGATTTAGCATAATATAGTCCCATAGTGAACATATATTTTTCTCAGAAATTTTAAAAGTCATTTACTATTTTTCATATGGCCAAAACAGCCGAATATTTAGACATTTATCAAAACTTGTACTTTTGTCCAAAAATTCTAAAATTTACAGAGTATACTTCTATCATATACATGTACTCCCAATAAAAATTTCATCAATTTTGGAGTTAACCACAAGGAATTATAAGCGATTACTTTTAAAATAGTCTTTTCTCATAAAATTCATAACTCTCAATCTATACATCCAAAAATCACCATTTTTGGACACAATCAAGAAAACTCATCAAAATATCATTTCAAATTTTTCCAGAATTTTTGAAGGTCAGAAAAATTACGAAACTGGAAAATATAACAACCCTTAAAATCCCTTACTATCCCTTACCTCAAAAGTGCGGTATTTTTGACTGGAATGCAAAGCAGAAGGAAACTTGCACTGAATAGCAACTCTCACAGTATCTAAATACTCACAAAATATGCTTCATAATATAGAGAGAGAAAGAGAGAAAGCTTATGTTTCTGGTGTGATTTTCAATTCTAACTTAGCCCTCTATTTATAGGAAAATGTTAGCACGCCGAAGCAGACTTAACCTGCAACCTGATGGCTTTACCTGCTACTATTCCCACCCACCATATTTGAATAAAAATCTCAGCACATTTTTTCACCAACCAAGAGTGGGGCCCACCAATTCTAGAATTTTCCACCAAAATGATTAACTCCGAAAATTCAACACTTTCTGAACCAGTCATCTCGTAAAATTCATAACAAATCATACGTTCATTTTTAACGGTTCAAAATTTGTGGATGTATACTCAACTTATATATGTATAACATATCCAAATATTACCACGATCCAACAGTCGGATTAAAAATTATAACCCTCGCAAAATATCTCAAAAACCCTGATTTGATTTTCAATACCTCCGTTCCGACAAAAAATACAGATAAAACACCTCAACATTAACTCCTTCATTTTTAACCACAAAAATATATCCCTCAATTATATACACATAAAATAAATATTTCCTTATCATATGAATCAATAATTAATTATTCACAAATAATATTACAGAAACACATTTATGACAAC
This sequence comes from Panax notoginseng, assembly GCA_016801055.1. Lineage (NCBI taxonomy): Eukaryota > Viridiplantae > Streptophyta > Magnoliopsida > Apiales > Araliaceae > Panax > Panax notoginseng. The sequence continues at coordinate 22,032,207 of CM029014.1, forward strand.
CAGGCCGTTCCCAGGAAAGAGGGGGCTTTCCAATAAGAATTTCTCCTTACTGGCGCGCAATTAGGTGACCAAACCTGTCCTTAGACAAAACTTTCTAGACATTGCCAATAATGTTATCTAATAATATTATTCAAATAATATGAATTATTGATCTGATAATGGGAAATACTGTGCAGTAACAATTATTGAACAACAATAATATAAAATTTCAACGTAGCAATTATTGAATCAATAAAATAAAATATTGAACAGTAATTACTGTAACAATTATTGAGTGTGCTACTGTGCAACTACGCGTATTACTGTATTTTAACCACCAGGTATTCTAACAGTGTTAACGGTAACAACTACGCCGTTATTTATAAAAGCTCAATTTTGTCATTTTTTTTAACCAATCGCTTTCCGTTATGGGGCCCACAAATAGCTGCGTCGTCATACGAATATTCCCCGACAGAAAGAATATTCCACGACCAAACGAATATTCCCCGACAAAATGAATATTTTATAACCACTTGCTTATTTTGAAAAATATTCATATAACACTCTTAACTTTAACTTTTTGTCAATTTAACCATTTACTAAATAGAAAAGTTGAATACTTTTATTTCATAAAATTTGGGGTCTTACAACATGGCTCACAGGCTCAGTCCACTGCAATCACATATTATATATACAATTGATACATCAAATATCTATCAGGCAATCCTTTACAAATCAATCATTGTTAGAACAAGAGATGCACGATTTACGAAGTATCAAGATTAAATCAAAAAAAAATAAATTTCATTCTCAGATATCATTCACTTAGAATTGAAAAAAGACCCACATAAATATCAGCAACTTACAGTTCAATCTCTCCTTTTCCTTCTCTCTGCAGCGGCGACCTCTTCTTCTTTTCTTTCTGATTTGTAGCGCATGTATGATTAGGTTTTAGTGTCTATATATTTATTAATTATCTTATTTATTCTCCTAATTGTAATAAAATTAATATTACCCACATTTAATTAATTTAAATCCAAATAAATTTTAAGGCCTAAATTGTACAAAATTAATTTACCCATCTCTTATTAATATTTAATAGCCCACACAAATTAAATAACTAGTTTGACCCAAAATAAATGACAAAGTCCAATTAATATGTTTTAAAATAAAATAATTTTTTTTATTATAATATATATATATATATATATATATATATATATATATATATATATATATATTTTCGGGTATTACATGAATCCTAAGGAATAGCCACAAAAGAAGTCAGGTAATTTATAATTTTACAACAACATGAAAAGGTTGTTGAATCAAACAATTTGATAGCATAAATTCCAATGTGTATAAAAGCACTTACTCTCCTGTGCCGTTGAAATTATCACAAGTGATGGAATTGCTATTCCAGACAGCAACATTCAACTCTCTTAACCCTTCAATTAGAGTAAAAACAAATTTCTCTTGGAAAGTAATATTTTTACCTCAATCTAAAAAAATCCACAAACGAAATTCAAATTCCAAATCCCAATTGAATCTTAATCGTAATAAATTCCTCCAAACATCAATCAAAGTTGGATAAAAGCTCAAACACATAAATCACCATATAGAATGTGTAAGACCCCAAATTTTATGAAATAAAAGTATTTAATTTTTCTTATAATTACAATTCAGTAAATGGTTAAATTGATAAAAAGTTAAAGTTATGGGTGAAATGTGAAATTTTTTCAAAATAAACAAGTGGTTATAAAATATTCATTGTTGTCGGGGAATATTCGTCTGGTCGTGGAATATTCTTTCTGTCGGGGAATATTCGTACGACGGCACAGCCATTTGTGGACCCCATAACAGAATAACTGTCGGGTGAAGAAAACGACAAATTTAAGTTTTTACAAATAACGGCGTAGTTGTTACCGTTAACACTATTGGAATTCCCGGTGGTTAAAATACAGTAATACGCGTTATTGCACAGTAGCACACAGTATTGTATAGTATTTTTGAAATTATTGATTATTACGTAAGAAGGCACTACTCAATAATTGTTACAGTAATTACTATTCAATATTTTATTTTATTGATTCAATAATTGCTACGTTGAAATTTTATATTATTATTGTTCAATAATTGTCACTGCACAGTATTTTCCATTATCAGATCAATAATTCATATTATTTGAATAATATTATTAGATAACATTATTGGCAATGTCTAGAAAGTTCTGTCTAAGGAGAGGTTTGGTCACCTAATTGCGCGCCAGTAAGAAAAAATTCTTATTGGAAAGCCCCCTCTTTCCTTGGAACGGCCTGGTTGTCATAAATGTGATTCTGTAATATTATTTGTGAATAATTAATTATTGATTCATATGATAAGGAAATATTTATTTTACGTGGATATAAATGAGGGATATATTTTTGTGGTTAAAAATGAAGGAGTTAATGTTGAGGTGTTTTATCTGTACTTTTGTCAGAACGGAGGTATTGAAAATCAAATTAAGGTTTTTAAGATATTTTGCGAGGGTTATAATTTTTAATCCGACCGTTAGATCGTGGTAATATTTGGATATGTTATACATATATAAGTTGAGTATATGTCCACAAATTTTGAACCGTTAAAAATGAACGTATGATTTGTTATGAATTTTACGAGATGACTGGTTCAGAAAGTGTTGAATTTTCGGAGTTAATCATTTTGGTGGAAAATTCTAGAATTGGTGGGCCCCACTTTTGGTTGGTGAAGAAATGTGTTGAGATTTTTATTCAAATGTGGTGGGTGAGAATAGTAGCAGGTAAAGCCATCAGGTTGCAGGTTAAGTCTGCTTCGGCGTGCTAACATTTTCCTATAAATAGATGGCTAAGTTAGAATTGAAAATCACACCAGAAACATAAGCTTTCTCTCTTTCTCTCTCAATATTATGAAGCATATTTTGTGAGTATTTAGATACTGTGAGAGTTGCTATTTAGTGCAAGTTTCCTTCGACTTTGCATTCCAGTCAGAAATACTGCACTTTTGAGGTAAGGGATAGCAAGGGATTTTAAGGGTTGTTATATTTTCTAGTTTCGTAATTTTTCTGACCTTCAAAAATTTTGGAAAAATTTAAAATGATATTTTGATGAGGTTTCTTGATTGTGTCCAAAAATAGTGATTTTTGGATGTATAGATTGAGAGTTATGAATTTTATGAGAAAAGACTATTTTAAAAGTAACCGCTTATAATTCCTTGTGGTTAACTCCAAAATTGATAAAATTTTTATTGAATGTATATGATAGAAGTATACTCTGTAAATTTTAGAATTTTTGGACAAAAGTATAATTTTTGATAAATGTCTAAATATTCGGCTGTTTTGGCCATATGAAAAATAGTAAATGACTTTTAAAAATTCTGAAAAAATATATGTTCACTATGGGACTATATTATGCTAAATCCCAGAAAAGAAATATTTTTAGAACTGATTTGGTATTTTTCATGAAAATGGTCTAGTTATGATTAAATGAATTAAATATGTTTTGTGAAGTAAGAAAATTGGAAAATAGGATTTTATGACTTGAGAATCCTATATGAGGTATATGCAGATTTTTGATGAGGGTTTTGGTTATTGGTGACAAAATCTTATGAGTTTGGCATTTTAGAATGATCAAATGAATTATTTAGTAAAGTGTAAACAATTAAAATAAATTATTTATAAGCTTAAGAAATATTATTCTTTCAATATCATTATACCTAAATATTGGTATGTATTTTATTGTGGAATTTCTACCTTTTTGTGTCGGGGTTACTATTCAGGAGTTACTATTCACGAGTTACTATTCACGAATTACTATTCACGAGTTACTATTCACGATAAAATTGGTTTCCTTTTTCTAACCAAATTATAGTTGATTTATGAATATTACTCTTGAGATTAAATCTATATGTTGATCATATTGTTTTTATCATATATAACATTTTTATAACCCTAATGTTGAAATTCTCTTTCACTTGAGTGTAAAGATGGGGAGATTATTGGTATGATCATGATTTGGGTTCTCTTTGGCCAGTAGTGCAAAGTTGAATTATTGACTAGTATGATCATGACCTTTGAATTTATAATTGAATATCTTCGGCTTAAGTGCAAAGGTGAAATGATCAACATGGTTATAATTATTGTTTATATAAATGATTATATATTTCTTTGAGATATTAATATATTTGGCCTGTAGTGCAAATATGAACTGTTGATGAATATATTTGGCCGTAGTGCAAATATAAACTGTTGAGGAATATCTTTGGCCTGTAGTGCAAAGATGAATTGTTGATGAATATCTTTGGCCCGTAGTGCAAAGATGACAGTTGAATATCTTTGGCCAGTAGTGCAAAGATGAACAGATGTTGAGATAAACATGACCAACTGGTGATACAAATGAATACCTTTGGCCGTAGTGCAAAGATGAAGTTATTAGTATGAATACGAACAGGAAATGTGATTTGGTGTAACCATGATCTTTGATATTTCAGGTGATGAAAATTATCTTCGTCTTGGATGAGAAGAGGAATTTAGAACTACAGTTATGATTTTGAGTTATTCATATGATTGTGGACCAGAATTGTTGATTGATGTTACAGGGATAAAATATTGTTGGTGGATTTTTAACATGGAGAAGATAATAGACTTTATAGTCTATTTGACTCTTCTAATGGATTGCTCGTTCTGCTGCAACTATGGTTGAAATTTTTATCATTTACCATATGTTCTAAATCTCTGATTTATTATTGATGAAGGCTATTGATAATTTAATTATCTTTAGTCACGATATTCTTTACTGAGCTAGTTGTGCTCACCCTTTTGCTTCACAATTCCTTTCAGGTAATAAGAGTGTAGCTGGGTCGACCGAGGGTAACGGGAAAATAGAACGGTGGTCTCTAGCTATGGATGTTCTCCCGAAGCAGTATAGAAAAGTTCATTTAGTAGTTTTATTTGATGAATCCAATAGGGTAAGGTGTACCCAACGTTGGAAGGGTGGTTTGCCACTATCATACAAGATGGCTAACGACATACAACCTCGTGTCATCATAAGACAGGGATGTGCTAATCCACTTGCTGAGTATATATACGAGCACTACCTATATAATCTTGGTGTTTGTTTGAAGTATAATTCTCAATTAGAGACAGTAGAGATAATGATATGTCAAGAGAAGACTCACCATTGGGAAGAATATGATAGTAATCTTCTCGTTTTTCTTTGGGGTCCATTGGGTCAACCAAGGATAATTCTGTGGCCATATGATATCTATCATAACCTAGACGCATGGCCTCCCATGTACGAAGGTTTCTTTGAGCATTTTCCAAAGATTCTAATTTCTAAAACAGTTTTTGACTATACCTTTATGTAAGGTGTCATTGTGAGGTGATGTCCACTGTTGGAACATGAGTCACATTTGGTATATATTTGTATCCAAACTCACAACATATGTGTTGTTGTATTTTGCACGACAATTGTTGTAATAAAGTTGTAGTTGTTTTCTGTACCATGTATTTGGCGACTCAGAATAGGTTGGATGGAATAAACCTATTTTGGGGTTGTCATAGAATGAATTAAATGGGTATGGCGTTTGGTTTCATTCAAAACAAAGTGGATGAATTTTTGGTAAGAGCAGCAGGCACAAACTTCAATTCAATCCCTCAATTTCCTTGTTGTAGTACCACTAATTGAAGGTAATAATGGAGACTTTAGCGTTGAGAAAATTCTTGACAAACCTCAAGTACAAAAACTATAGTGACATCACTTTGGGATTCAGATTCACACACTCAAAAACACTCAAATTAATTTATTTAATTAAACAAATTATTTTTTACCCAATTTATAATCAAAGCTACAAATCTACAATTAAGCTCAGATGGAGAGAGAAAGTAAAGAATTTGAACCAAAAAACAAATGTCCCAATATAGATTCACAAATGTACAAACAAACATTAAATATCAAATCAAAATCACTTAATAGAAACTTCCCTAATCTGAATTGCGATCAGCACTACATTTGAACTCGAAATAAAAATGAGATTCAGATTCACTAACACCAACATTTAATTTATCAAATCCCAATCAATGAACAACATTAACAATAACACCAACATTCCTTCGTTCAATCCTCAACAACAAAACCCAAAATGATTTTCAGTTATTCTGTTATTTGGCTACGAAGGGGAATTAAAAAAAAATATGAAGAGATTGTATTTGTTTTGTTGTACCTGTGCGGAACGAAATAGACCCCTACATCATCGTTTTGGGTGGGAGAAGTGTCAGAACAATCTTCGGAAGTTGAAATTAGTGAGGAGCTTAAGGATTGGTTGAAGTGTAGAAAGATTATAGCTATTTTCATGAAGAGAATGAGATTTTGTATTTACAGTTTTGTTCCGTTAGATGTCTGGTGATAACAGTCATTTTCCCATATCCCAATATACACCCTTCTCTCGTCGCACTCACAGAAGCTATAAAAGCACAACGTCATGATGATAAACCATGGATACACCCTCTTCTCCATCAAACCGGGGCTATTCTCTTCAGAGGCTTCCCCTTTACATCTGCTTCTGACTTCAACCTCTTTGTTGAAGCTTTTTGCTTTCTTGAATTGCCCTATGTTGGTGGCGCCGCCCCTCGGACCAATGTTGTTGGTCGGGTTTTCACTGCAAATGAGTCCCCTCCTGAACAGAAATTCCGAGGTTCAATTGGGTTTTGGTTCGGTGATGGAAGAGCACGAATTTGGGGATCTTCAAGGAATGCTTTTTATGTGTAAAAGCTTGAAAGAAGAGAAGAGGAAAAGAGGAAAAAGAGGGGAAATCCATCGACAAAAAGAATCGGAAGAAGAAGAGGAAGAGGAAATGAAAACTCCACCGTCAATTAGGAATTTGGATCAATTAGAAAGAGTTAATTAATGGATGGAAGAGGAAGTGTCGATCAATTGCAGAACCAATTTCGTTTACAGAAAACCAATTTGTTGACTCGATTCTAAATTATCGTGAGATTGGAGAAATCAACCGAGTTAACTTCTAATTAATTAAGAGTTAACTCAGTCAATTTTTCAATTGAGGATCGCCCTACATGCCTTTATATATAAGGATTGATTTACAATTGCAAGCCAACAATGCTCGAGATTTATCTGGAATTTGGAAAAAGTATGACATTTTTTTTCAATTGGTTTTCAAGCCAAAACCGCACTGTATTACTATAAATCGCTCTGTACGAATTCAAGCGTTTTCTTGTTACGGTTTCTAATTTAGGTAACTGCATCAAAGCGGTTTCATGTATAATTTTATTCAGAACCGCACCAAACTGCATTATGTTACCCCTAAATATTGCTACTATCATTCTCAACCACAACTGAATTTATATTGTAAACTATTTAAAAATACTCCATTCATTACAATTTATAAGATTATTTTTTTATTTTTTATGAGTTAATTTAAAATATTTTATGTCATTTCTTCTTTTTACCTATTGCTTTTCCTTTTCCTTTCTTTCACAATAAATTTTCGTGTTTTTTTTATAACTAAGAATCTGTTTTCAAAATAATCAAACAATCTTTGGTGATATCTGATAATTAGCAACAAAATGCAGTTCCAAACAAACTTTAAAATCCAGATCTTTTTTTTGAACATATGAAAATCCTGAACTTTATTCAAAGGAAGAACAGAGTTTCCTCTAAACGGAAGAGTCTTTGGAATGAGCTCAATTTGATCTCGGTTGCTGCTAGTGATAATTAGTGTGCTATGGGTGATTACAATACAATGTTATGAAGAGTCTCTCAGAAACTAAAGTAGAGGATGATACATGGGATAGTTAGCAAACTAAACAAAATTAATAAATGTGTTTTAAATTGTTCATGAATTGTTTTAATTAATATTTATATTAGTACATAAATGTGTGAGTGTCTAAGTACATAATGCATGTATGTACATCAATATATCTAGAAGAGTCTTGGAGCCTGATCGGGAATGACTTATAAGTTAGTTTGACCAACTTATAAGTCATTTGTTACTATTTTCCTGTTCGAAAATGATTTATTTTTCTACTTATAAGTTGAGTTTTAAGTCAAAAAAAGAGCAAGTGTTTGTAACTTATTTTAAAATGACTTATAAATCATTTTAAAATAAGTTAGTTTGACTAAATGTAATGTCTATTTTGTCTATCTTTTTATTAATGTCCTTTTTAGTAATCTTTCATTTGATTTTAACTTATAAGTCATTATGAGTCGAACACCTTCATAACTTATTTTAACTTAATCTCTGACTTATAACTTAAATTGATACCGAACGTTTTTATTTATAAGTCATTTTAAACTAAGTCATTTCCGAACAGACCCTTGGAATATGTGTAACTAGATTTATGCAAATTTATTTGATCATGTAATAATTATTAGAGCATCTCTAGAAATGTTCCAGGAGTCCTATAAATACTGAATCATTTTATGTAGGGGAAGGGTATGTGAGATACAAGTTGAACTAAGACAATTATTACTATATATCCCATTTACTCTCTATAATTTAACCTCTTCCATACATTGACAACAAAGCGATATTAGAGCTAAGGTAATTCCAAAGTACTTTCAAGCTTTAGACAAGTTGTCCAAGGTGACGACAAGGGAGAGTAGACGACAAAATATTGAGGTGACTTGGTACTATCAAATAGTTCCGTTGGGCAAGTGCAAAGTATGCGCGTTAGAGCTCCAAAACGAAATTTAACAAAGGTGTGCTAGTTGAGAAAAACTTTGAAAAAGAATTTTGTGAGTTGAAGCACGAAAAAAGAATTTTGTGAGTTGAAGCACGAAAAAAGAATTTTGTGAGTTGAAGCACGAAAAAAGAATTTTGTGAGTTGAAGCACGTCACAATGGTCGTCCTATTGATAGCGTTTTGGAGAGTTAAATTAAAGAAAAATGATGTTTCCTAAGTTTGAAGATAATTAAAGAAATTGAAGAGACATCAAGTGAATAAGCATTTGAAGAGGTAAAAGAAGAAGAAACAGAAAAAGAAAAAAGGAATAGGTGATCAAAGAAATTGAATTAGCTGACAAAATTGTCAATGGTGGAGAACTTGTTGAAATTATGAAAATAGAAGAAAAGATTGTTGATCAAGACTATATGTTCGAAAATTTAGAGAAGAATGAGAAAACTATTTTGTGTGAAAAAATTGATTTGGGATTTATAATGGTAAACTTTGTGGAAGACACTGAATGCGTTAACATGGAGAAGTATTTTGATAAAAGGAGTTTAGAAATAGTGAAATAGAGACGAAATACAAGCATGTAAAATATGAGAAACTAATAAGCAAAATCAAGAAGAACGACTGGACACTTAAAGCATATATGAAGAAGAAATATGGAGGCACAAAAGTGAAGAAAAGAGAGAAAATTCTCACCTCTAAGGAAATAGCAAAAATGATGAAAGTATTCCAATGTGTTACAGACTCGAGTATGTCAAGGCAATTATTTGTGCAATATACATCAATGGAGATGACAAAAGAGTTTCTTGCGTTTGAAGAAGTTTGAAGATTTGTAAAGATTGTAATCTAAGTTAAATTTTGTAATAAGAATTATAAATATTTATCTAATTAAATAAATATATTGAAGAGAATTATTTTTTTGGAATAATTTATTTGGTGTAATTAGGTCGCCCAAATATATGTGGATTATTATATATTTTGGTGTGTAATTTTAGTTCACTAATGGGTTAAGAAAATAATTAACCCAATTAAAAGAATCCACTAAATAATTAAATTAGTGGGCTAGCAAATGGCTAAATGAAATTTTAGTTATTTTGATAAAGTCCGAGTGTAAGGAATAAAATATTCCGAATATGTGGGAATTAAAGTGTTCAATTTAATTTTAGAATAAACTCAATTTAAATCCAATTTGTAATATTAAAATTAGTTTAGTGAGTAGATAAATGGGATATAATTATCATTATTTGTGAAGTATTAACCGAATATAGTTGGAGAAGTAGAACTGGTTAAATAATTTGGCGGGCAATTTATATATGTGCTAGCCAATTAAAACCAAGGCAATTAACCAAAAGGAATTAAGCTAATATTTGTCAACCAATTAGAAGGGGAGAGAAGAAAACTTTCAATAAACCAGGATCTGTTGAGCAACAAAACGTATGAAACGTCTTTGAGCCTCTCCCAATTACTCTGATGTTTCAGTTTAGAAGGGTCGACGCTTTGTAACTTATAATTCCATATTCACCTAGTTGTCTCTCATTGAACCCAGTTGCAAGAATAAGGAAAACACAAAGAGAGAGGGAGTAAGGGTTTACAGTGAATTTAAACCGAAGTGTCTGGAGATCAAGGAAGAAGAAGAAAGGGTTTGATCAAGTATTTTATATATTCTAGCTATGTAAAGAAGGATCCAAGAGGTATAACAATCAACTCAAACTCTTTCCATCCTAGTTCAAGCTTTCTTCTATTTTTACTTTGTTTGTTGGTCTGATACTGTTGTTGTTATTGTTGTTGGTTATAATCGAATAATAATGTTGTCAATACCTTAAAACATCTGATAATAGCATATAAATGGAACTAAAACAAACGAATTTGAATATATGGACCTTTGGACCGATTTTGGACATTTTGGTTTGTTTTAAGGATTGATATAGTTGTGTGGTTATGTTTAAAGATTTTGTTTGATGGTTGTAACTTATACTTCTCTTAAATTAGAAAATAATTTAGTTTGAATGAATCCAATCGGACTTAAAATGAATTCGTAGCGGAAGATTTCGTAAAACATGTTAAAACATGAAAATCTAGCTCGAATACTGAAATTGAATTCTTAAAACGGTTTGTTAAAGTTTCTAGAATGTTATAATTACTCTGTAGATGTATACTTCTTTGTTTAACGGATTTATAAAGTCGAAAATCAACTAATTTGGACCTTAGATGAAGAAGATAAGAGGTTTGGATAAAAACAGAGTTCAAATCGCAAAGCTGTAAAACCGGTTCTGCAGTCGGGCGCCGCCTTGCTGTGGTCTAGGCATAATTGGGCGTCGTCGCGCTAGTGTTACGAGTAAATTGGGCGTGGCCGCGCCGATAGCAGTTCTGGCCCAGGAATAAGATTTTTAATGTGCAGTCCATGGGATGTTTATCTAATCTATTTTAATGAACATACTCTATTAAGCATGTAATATGATATAATACTAAACTTTAATCACTTATTTAAACACTTGGTGTAGAGTAAAAGATAAATAATTATGGAACGTAGTATGGAATTAAAGAGATCGATTGATAGGTGTCGATATGTGACTAATTGTTATATCTACGTGACTTAAATGTGTAGGGTATTTAAAGGAAGTGTATCATAATTTTGTAGCGAGCACGCAACACATGTTTCCTAATTGTTTCTTATACTTTAATATTGAGCAAAGTTTCCTAGCTCGAAACATTCCTTTATACTTGTATAAATTTCCTATGTTTATACAAGCTTTCTAGTTCCTTTTGAAAGTAGTACTTTGGTAAATAATGTTCATTTAATTCTGAACAGTTGCAACTCTATTCAAAGCAGAATTATTGAATTTTGGCATGTTAATGCGCAACAACTAGAGGATATTGTTATCAAATCCTTGATCGATTATCGAACCCATTTGATTCGGTTAGTCCATAATCGATGAACGTTCTAAAAGTTTAGAATTCCTTTTGAGGTTATTTCAAACCGAATTATTTTTGTTTGGATTCCAATGATAAAGCTGAGATGAACAACTATGTATCAGAGGTAAATGTTATCAGAAACTGTAATTCCAAGTTATGCAATAACGATAATATGTTTGTGCACAATACATAGTACGAAGGGTTGATCACCTGGAGTACGAGGATAGATAGTCAATAGTCTTATGACTGTTAAAGGTTACAGTATAAACACTATAAGAAAAGGTCTTATTCCCAACGGAATATTCGGTCGAGGTTAAGGATATTCTGTCGAGTTACGAGATTTGGAAAGAGAGGAAAACTCAATTCTCGATTCATTGGTCCATTTTTAATCATCGATCGAGTAGGAACTGTGGCCTATAGACTCGCTTTACCGTTAAGTATGTCTCGTGTTCATAATATTTTTTACATATCCATGTTACGTAAATATGTGGAAGACCCGAACCACATTATTGAGTTAGAACCGGACGAAATAGCGGAAGATTTAACGTATGAAGAGGTTCCTGTTCAAATCTTGGATAAGAAGGAACATATTCTACGCTCCAAGGTTATACCTCAAGTCAAAGTTTTGTGGAGAAATCACGATGTTGAGGAAATGACCTGGGAGTTAGAATCTGAAATGAAGTCAAGGTATCCTTACCTCTTCGATATACCAGGTACGTACCCTAATTTCGAGGGCGAAATTTCATAAGAAGGGGAGGTTGTAAGACCCCAACTTTTATAAATAACGATGAATTTTCTATAAATATCATTTTTGAATATTATGGAGTGAAATTGATATAATGTTATAGTTGTGGGTAAATTTATAAATTTTGCAAAGTACGCAAGTTGCTATATAATATTCGATTGGTCGGGGAATATTCGTTTTAACAGGGAATATTCGTACGACGACACAATCATTGGTGGACCCCACAACAGAATTATTGTCGAATTGAGAAAACGACAAAAAAACTTTATGAAAATAACGGCGGAAGTTTTACCATTAATACTGTTGAACTACTCGGTAGTAAAAGTACAGTAATACGCGAGGTTGCATAGTTGCACACAGAATTGATTATTGATGCTTACGTGATAAGTCACTCAGTTTTGTTTTATTGGTATTATTAATGTAATAAAACAGAAAAGCTTTTTTATATAAAACAAAATACTTTTATAAAGTTATTCGTTTTATTAGGCTAATAGTAAAATCTTTTTATATAAAACAGAATACTTTTATAAAGTTATCTGTTTTATTAGACAATAATTAGAATATATTATATTTTATTATGCATAGTGCATACATAGTTTTTGCATAGTAAAATCTTTTATAAAGTTATTCGTTTTATTAGATTATAAATAGAATATATTATATTTTATTTAAAAGATTTTGCTTTAAATATGGACCGTCAGATTAAAGTAAATCAATCTAGACCGTTCATGAATTAGTTACTATGCAGTCCATTCTTCTATAAATAGAAGCTCATTCCTTCATTATTTCTTACGAATTCACTGAAACTCTAGAGAGAAAGAAGAAAAGTATTCTGCTACTGCACTAGTCATATATCCAGTATTCTTCTTCTTAAGGTAAGGGGTATTATTTCTTTTGTATTCATGAAGAGAACTTCTGTTATTCCATTATTTATTATTCTGTTGGAATAACCTGTATACGCGGGCTACCCTATACTTGGTGAAATTCTTCTGTTATTCCATTCTTTATTATTCTGTTAGAACATCCTGTCTGTGCGTTTACGCCGGACCTGGTTCTATTATTTATTATTCTGTCGGAATATCTTGTCTGTGCGTTTACGTCGGACTTGGTTCCATTATCTATTATTCTGTCGAAATATTTTGTCTGTGCGTTTACACCGGACCTGGTTCCATTATTTATTATTCTGTCGGAATATCCTGTCAGTGCGTTTACGCATGATCTGGTTCCGTTATTTATTATTCTGTTAGAATAACCTGTCTGTGTGGTCCATCGCATGCCTGGTGATTTCTTTTGTTATTCCATTGTTTATTATACTCAGTTGGTTAAAGTTTTGGCTTTTATACTCCATAAAATTAGTGGAATATCCTTGATATTTGCGCTTCATCCAATATATTTTTATGAAAATATTCTTCTGAGCATTCTTGAATTTTACTGCACAAATCAGTATCATGTTGACAATTTGGACGTTATTGGTTCTTGGATTAATTAATTCTTGAACTTGTTTTATTGAATTCTTATATCATTGTCATCATCCTCATGTTTATATTTTGTTGAAAGTCATCTATGGCATGTAGTGCATAGATGAACTTGGTATGATTATAACCAGGGATTATTCAATGTAATCATGACCGTAATGTTACCAATGACGTGGTAAAAGTCCTCATTGGCCCGTAGTGCATTGATGGACAGTTGTTGGCATGATCATGACCATTGATGAATACACGAATATCCTTGGCTGTGATGGATGGATAATTTGTGGTTGTGATACTAATGAATATTCTTGGCCGTAGTATAGGGATGATGTGAATTATTTATTAAGCTGAGTCTCAGCGATAAAAGTGATGAAAAACCTTTTAAATCATAAAAGATAGTAGATTTTATTCTCTACTTGACTCTTTTAATGGATTGCTTGTTCCGCTGCAGTTAAACTTGATGTTTGTTATATTTTATCAGTTTTACACTGTTGAAGGCTAACGATAATTTATTCTGCATTATCTTAGTCATAATATTTCTTACTGGGCTAGTTGAGCTCACCTTTTTGCTTTCATTGTTCTCTTCAGGAAATGAGAACGTAGCGGGGACTAGTCGGGGAACGGAGTGACGATTCAGAGGATAACATTAGTAGTCCTCACTATTCTATGAAATAGTGTGAAAATAAATGTATTGAGGACTTATTTTGAGTTTGAATCATGTTTAGAAGAAAGTGTTGTATTTAAACTCACAACTTATGTTTTGTCGTATTTTATACGATAGTTGTATAATTAAGTTTTATTTGTATTTTATACCATGTATTTGGCGACTCAGAATAGGTGATGTATACCTATTTTGGGGGTGTCACAGTTGGTATCAAAGCTTAGGGATATGATCCCTGGCTGAGATGTGAGATAAGAACTAGGAGGGGAGAGACGGGGAATTCCTTCGCTAGTATGACCTACTTAAGTTTACTTGTTATTTAATTGGTCGGTCAGAGTATAGAGATAATATGTGATATGTTAATTAACCCTTATTTTGTGGCAGTATTTGAAAATGACATCCGAGAATGTTGAGAATAGCAATGGAGCATAGGCGACCGTTGATTCATCACATATCAATAATCAGGATAATGTGCATCAGGAAGGCGATAATCCTCATGCAAACAACAACACTGACCAAATGATGAATGATAAAATGTTCAGAGGCTTTATGCAATTCATGCAACAGCAGGCGAGAGCGGCTCCTGTCCAAAATGTAGGTGGAAACACTGAAAAATCTCGGACGGTCACCGCTAAACAGTTCAAGGAGTTGGGACCACCGAAGTTTATTGGAGAGCCAAAACCACTTAAGGCGGAAACGTGGATCAAGCAGATCACTAAGATATTTGATGTCTTTGGATGCGCCGAGGAGCAAAAGGTTCCCTTTACCATCTTTATGTTACGAGGAGAGGCAGATTACTGGTGGGAATCGGTAAAGCGTACTCAACTTGCTGCACTGAAGATGTCTTGGGAGAAGTTCCAAGAACTGTTCAATGGCAAGTACTTTCCCGAAAGTATTCGTCACATGAAGGAGATAGAGTTCATCAAGTTGGAGCAGAATAATATGACCGTGTCGCAGTACGAAGCTAAGTTTGCCGAGCTGTCCTGGTTTGTGTCCCACTTGGTGGATAATGAAGAGAGAATGACGCGGATGTTTTTAAGAGGTTTGAAGCCGGAGATACGTCAACATCTTATTTCTCATAAACTGTGTTTGTATTCAGATGTTGTAAATAGGGCTCAGTTAGTGGAGCGTGATAACGAGTCAACGCAACCTAAAGAGAGCAACATGCAAAATGATAATACTAGTGAAAGCAGTCATCGAAGCGGTGACAACAAGCGTGGAGGGAATCAACAGGCCAGAAATGGTAACCACTTCGGTGGTAATCATGGCCAAAACAATAAGAATGAACATTTCAAGAAGAGGAGATTCAATAATGATGGAAAGACGTCAGCACCAGCACCCGTGGTTAAGGAAGGAGAATGACCACCGATCATATGCTTCAAATGCGGAGGGGAGGGACACATCAGTCCAAACTGCGCGATGCTATCCAAAGCATGTTATAATTATGGAAGAGAAGGTCACCTAGCCCGATTTTGTCGTTCACCGAAGACAAGTTTAGCTAGGATGGAGTCACCAAAGGACGTCCCAGAAAAGTCAAAACCGGTAGTGCAAGGGAGAGCGTTTGTTGTTATCTCCCAGAAAGCAAGGAACCCGAATGAGGTCATCACGGGTAAGCTTATCATAAACTCTAGCGAAGTCTATACCTTATTTGATACCGGTTCTACCCATTCTTTTATTTCTCCTATTTGCGCTCAACGATTAAATTTGGCTACGGAGAAATTAGACTTTGACTTATCTGTTGAAACCTTCAATACATCCACTGTTTATAGGTCTTGTTTGGTTCAAATCGGTACCATCACATTACCTGTCGATCTTATTTCATTGAAAATATTTGCATTTGATGTAATTCTAGGGATTGATTGGTTAACTACTCATCATGTAAAAATTGATTATTTTCGTAAGGTTGTTAGCTTTCATATTCCTAATCAACCTATTATGCGAATTCAAACAACCAAACCATTAAAATCAATCACTGTCATCTCAAGCCATAAAGCTATTCGTTTATTGAAAAACGGATGTCAAGCTTTCTTAGCTCATGTCACGGATCTAAACAAAAATACTTCAGTTTTGAATGATATTTCTATTGTTAATGAATTTCTTGACATATATCCTGAAGAACTTCCTGGCCTACCCCTAGAGCGTGAAATTGAATTTTGTATCAACCTTGAACCCGGTACAAAACCCATTTCCAAAGCCCCATATGGAATAGCTCCTATTGAACTTCAAGAGTTAAAGACCCAACTGCAGGAATTGTTAGACATTGGCTTTATTCGTCCTAGTACTTCTCCTTGGGGTGCTCCTGTTCTATTCATGAAGAAGAAAGATGGGAGTATGCAACTTTGTATTGATTATCGGGAGTTGAATCATGTCACCATCAAAAATAGGTACCCATTGCCACGTATTGATGACCTGTTTGACCAGTTGCAAGGAGCACAATTCTTTTCAAAAATCGATTTTCGTTCTGGATATCATCAGCTGAAGGTTAGAACTGAGGATATTTCAAAGACTGCCTTCAGAACTCGGTACGGGCATTATGAATTCTTAGTCATGTCTTTTGGATTGACTAATGCTCATGCTGCCTTCATAAATTTGATGAACCGAGTATTCAAGGAATATTTGGATCACTTTGTGGTCGTCTTTATTGATGACATCCTTATTTATTCCAAAAATTGTGAAGATCATGAGCAACACTTGAGGCTGACACTCCAAAAGCTTCGTGAATACAAGCTTTATGCCAAGTTAAAGAAATACGAGTTCTGGCTTGAGGAAGTAGCATTCC
Source organism: Panax notoginseng (assembly GCA_016801055.1). NCBI lineage: Eukaryota > Viridiplantae > Streptophyta > Magnoliopsida > Apiales > Araliaceae > Panax > Panax notoginseng. The sequence goes on from CM029014.1 coordinate 22,049,456, forward strand.
TTGGGCACATAGTATCAAGTCATGGAATATCTGTTGACCCGGCAAAGATTGAAGCAATTCAAAGCTTGGAGCAACCTAAATCAGTGACCGAAGTACGTAGCTTTCTCGGTTTAGCTGGTTATTATCGGAGATTCGTGGAAGGATTTTCTCGAATCGCTACTCCATTAACTCAGCTGACTCAGAAAGATACAAAGTTCTGTTGGAGCGAAGAATGTGAGAAGAGTTTTCAAGAACTCAAGAGGAGACTCATTTCAACAACTGTTCTGACAATACTATCTGGCTCGGAGGGATTTGTCATCTACAGTGATGCTTCGGGCAAAGGGTTGTGATGTGTTCTCATGTAACATGGGAAAGTCATAGCCTATGCCTCAAGACAACTCAAAGAATATGAGAGGAATTATCCTACTCATGATCTAGAGTTGGCAGCTGTTGTCTTCGCACTTAAAATTTGGAGGCATTACTTTTATAGGGAGAAAGTGGAGATATTTACGGATCATAAAAGCCTCAAATATTTCTTCACTCAAAAGGAACTCAACATGTGACAACGACGTTGGCTGGAACTGTTGAAAGATTATGATCATATCATCCAATACCATCCTGGAAAAGCGAACGTGATAGCTGATGCATTGGGTAGAAGATCATATGCAAGTACGAGTGCAATATTGTCAATGCAAAGGCCCATTTTGTGTGACTTGCAAAGGATGGAGATAGAGTTAAAGACTCCAAGGACCCATGTGATGATGGCGAATATACGAGTAGAACCGACTTTAATTAATAAAGTTAAGGCTGCTCAAGCTACAGACCTGGAGCTGATGCGTATGAGGAAGAAAGTGCAAGAAGGTGCTATGCCGGAAGCAAGAATCGATGAAGAAGGAATACTTCGAGTCAACTCCAGACTTTGTGTTCCTAACGACCCTGATTTAAAGTATAAAATCATGATGGATGTGATAACCCGAGATTTCGAATAATCAAAATTTACAAATAATTTTTTTTAATTAATATTAATATTAATTATCATTTATGTGACAAGTATCAGTGATACGTGTATCGAGAAAGTCAATTTATGTATTGACTAATAAATTAGAGTAGAGTTGTGCTTAACAGTTTTAGAAACCTTAATCCTAATTTCTGGAAAGGGATTCGATAGAAAATATAATTAAAATAATTATTGTAATGAGTTCGTGTTTGTAATGTATAGAATTTTTGATCAATGATTGATCGGATAATGTTTAAAATTATAAACACTAATAAGAGATTAGAAACCCTAATCTCAGGATTAGAAACCATAACGTCCCGTTAGAAACCCTAATCGAAAGCCGAAAAACCCTAATTTCATATTCAGAAATTCTAAACCCTAAATTAGGAAACCCTAATTCTAATTGGCAAGCCTAATGTGGGTATTAAACTTAAATATGATTAGAAAACCCTAATTATATTTTAGTTATTTTAATTTCTATTTTACAAACCCTAATTATAATCTAGAAAATTTATTTTTCTAATTAAAAGCCTAATTCGTGGGTTATAAATCCTAATGATCATTTTGACCCTAATTGCTAATTTAAGCAATTTTAATTAGGAATATAAATCCTAATTAGCAAGATTGAATTTTATGATTAGGAAATATTAATATATTTATCGAATCCTAATTGTAATTTGGAATTATTAATTTTTTATTTTGGAAACCGAAATTTAAAAATTTTGGAAATTAAATTAGAAATTTAAAGGGTTTAAACCCTAAATCTTAAAGGGTCCAAACCCTAAACCCCAACCCAAATCCTAAACCCTAAGGGTTTGAACAAATGGCAAGAATGCCATTAATTGTATTTTAGAAATGACAAAAATGCCCTTTTGTTTATTTTAGAAAGTTAACTTGCAATTTTGGCTTAACTTTAGTTGGTCACCAACTATTTTGACATTTGTGACTTAAAATCTCAGCCAATTCAGCCTTTTAGTGACAACACATTACATCTAACAACTTCATATCATAATATATATAGGATCTAAGAGAGAGAAAGTTCATAAAATTGCTCATTTGGACAATTTACTCTCACCAACTCCCTCTCTCACTAAAAGCTCCGAAAATTACTAGTAGATCAGTCCTAGAATCAGTCCCTAGATCACCAAGAATAACTAAGGAGGATTAAGATCAAAGATCTAGCAAGAAGAGGTATAAACCCTAGTTTACTTTTGATCTTGTATGCTTGGGGAAAATTTTTGTTTTTGTGTTTTTATAAGTGATATATAATGTTTTTAGTTGATCTATGATGATCCGTGATAGATCCATAGCATCAAAGTTGGTAAAAATTGAAGTTTTTCAAAACTGTCAAGAACACAATTTGTGGTCTGACAAGCTAATGTCAGACGCCACAGATTCGTGTGTGTTAATGATTTTTGTTGTTTGGTGTTTTGGATCTGTTGTTAGACATAAGGACTGTAATCTGGAAGTGAAATCACAACCATTACATGTCCAGATTTCTTGTTATTAACGGTCAAAGACCGTTGACCGACGTTGATCGGATGAAATATGGGTAACCCAGAAACTTGAAATCAGCGCCTGACAAGATTTTCCAAGCAAGAGATCTGTCAGTTATGATATATGTTGTTGTGTCCATGTTATAGCCTGTATAATATACTATAGATCTGGGTCTTTATAACACTTAAAAAAAAATCAACAGATAGATCATGGCAGGTGGTCAAAGTAGACCATTCGCACTGTTTTTGCAATTCTGGAATTTCCAGAAGACGTATGAACAAAGTTTTTGTCAGAGTTTGACCGAGTCGTATCTTGTGGGTCTGTTGTTGATAAACTGACTTGTTGTTATATTCATGTACCTTGACACTAGTACTATAACTTTGGACCATAACATAACTGATTCGACCACCGGAGCTGGAAGAGAATTTAACCACAAAGTAGACAGTCGAAGCTGTTTGGGTTTCTGGGAAACCCAAAAAGCCCAGAAGCTTCTGACAGCTACTTTGGGGCTTCAGATCTTGCAAATTTATTGTTGTATGATCAAGTTGTTGGTTGTGTGTTGTAGTATTACATTTTGGCTACACAATCACAGTTTAAGCTAGCCCAGAAACGTATTACACCGAGAATCATGGCCGGTCAAACAAGGCAGGTTGATAGCGAAGCTGTCAGTGTTCTTGAGCTCAAGAACACCAACAGCGACGCTTTCTGTCGCTAAAGACCTACAGCGACAGTTTTAATTATTTTAATTTCTGAATTTCTGGAAAATGAATAAAAAATAGAAATAAATTCTAAAAATTACCAAAAATAGTTTTAAAAATTATTTTAAATTATGAAAAATAATTTTTGACCAATTGGAATATTTTTCTTTAATATTTATAATTATTTAAATATTAAAAGTATTTAATTTATTTAATTAGTGTATTAAATAAATTAGAGAAAAATGATATAATATTATAAAAAATCATTTTAAATAAAAATAATGTATTTAAAAATATTTTGAGTTATAAAATGTGACTATTAATATTTTTAGTGAATTTTTATTAATAAATTAATATTAATGATATTGGATTTATTTAATTATTAAATTAAATAAATAAGATAAAAATGATTTAAAAATTATTTTAAATAAGAATAAAGTGTTAGAAAATATTTTAAATTATAAAATATAATTTTCAATATTTTTGGAGAATTCTCATTAATAAATGATATTAGATTTATTTAATTATGATATTAAATAAATGAATTAAAAATGATTTTATTGATTTGAAAATCATTTAAAAGTGAGAAAAATGTTTTAAAAATATTTTAAGTTATAATTAATGACTTTTAATATTTTGATAAGAATTACATTAATATTTAAATATTAATGGTGATGATTTAAAAATGATTTTAAATACTTTAAAATTCATTTAAGAAGAATATTGATGATTTAAAAATATTTTAAGTTATTAACAATAACTTTAATATTTTGACAAATATAACATTAATATTTTTATATTATTAAATATTAATGATAATAAGATTATTTGATAATTAAATCATTTAAAAATGATTAAAGTGTTTGAAAAATTATTATAAATTATAATAATTTTTTTATAAATTATTAAAAGCTTCCGAAAAATATTATAAACGATATTTGATTTATTTAAAATAATATTGAAGCTTAGAGACTAAGTTTAGTTGACAATTAATGTGTTAATTGTCGGATAGGGTGACCAGAACACCGAGAATGGACCGAAGTCCACCCAGGCCGAACTAGTTAGACTTATTAAGTTTTTATATATGTTATAAACACTAATGTGGCTATGTGGTAATGTGTCTAGGAGAAGTTTGACTGTAAAATACAGTGTTACGTGTTATGTATGATTGTTCTAATTGTGAGACCGACTTTGTTGAATATAGGTCTTACGAATGCAGTTAATTATATTGTGTAGCTGTAATCAACGCGAAAGGCAAGTTTCCTAACTCAACCTTGAGTTATATTCATTTAATTATTTTAATGGTTAATTATTGATAATTATACCATGTCCAGGGAATTTATTGTTGATTATTCGCAGTTAGTGCATGATTAAAATTCAAATTGAATTGCTGATTCGGAAAATATATATTCGTAGAATTACTGTTGTTAGATATTTATATCTGTAGAAACTAATATTGGCAGTACAGATAAATCCTGTTTATTATCAAATTATATTGAGAAATGTCATAGCTAATTATTCTGGCTAGACGAATATTTGTTAGAACTTGATAAATACGAGAAGAGAAGTCAATTGTTATTGATAGATCGATGCCAATTGTTTTGACTAGATCAATTAGTAGATAGAATTTGAAATCACAGTATTTCGTTGTTAAATCAAAAATCTTGATTTTGAGACTGAGAAGAACGACCTTTTATATAAAGGGAACATTTTGGGTCGTATATTCGACCATTGCGCGCTGTTAAGTTTTATGAATAATATAGGGTACAAGGAGTTAGCCGGCTCTAAGTACTTACAGAGGAGTATGATTTAATCTTTATGGTTATCTGATACACCTGGGTATATCAAAGTCCAATCTTTGATAGTTACCCGAGAAGAGAAGTTCTAGATCTAGTATGATCACTCAACATAAATCTGGAAAATATTTTACTTTGCTATTTCGTAGAATTAATTCTTGATTATTCATTGAATATCGTAGAAACTTTAAAAGCGTTGTACTCTTTCATTATCAGATTATTGCGTTGCCTAGAATACGAGAAGACTTGTTATTGAATAACGATTTGTTCAGCTATTTCAAAGTTCACCGAACTTTGGTTTCATTCTATCAAAATAGATAGTCTGTTCTTATTGATTCGTATATATTTATTGTATGTCTTAACTTACGGGACAAACTTGTTGCTCACCCTTGCTATAAATAAAACTTTTCAGCTAGGGACGAAGTTACAGAAGGTGCTGCTAAGAAGAACAAGGGAAAAGGCATAGTTATAAATTAGTTATGATGAACAATATTATTATGTTATATTGTATTGTAAACCCTTTTTGTATATCTAAAGGGGTATTTCTGTGATGTTAAGGTTAGTGGACCTGGGACTTATGTATTAACAATATATGTTAATGACTTATGTATTACTATTCATATTTAAATGGGTAGTTAAATATTATTTATATTGTGGATCGTGAGCACCAAACTCGGGGGTCAGGTAACCCGGATTTGGGGGTGTCACATGTTGGTATCAAAGCTGTAGTGACCAAGGTGTCACCAGTTAGTAGAAGAGCTGTAGGTTATAAACTTTAAGTGGGGTGGGGGAAAACCCTAGGATTATAACCTTACGCGAGATAGAGAAAACTCATTTAGAGTTCTAAGTGAGGGATTGCCGAAGTGCATTAATAGTGAGATAAGTGGACACATAGTGTGAGAATTTTGTGCTAATCAAGTTATTTCAACTGATTGTAGGATGTCTGGAGAAGGTGAAAAGAGTGCGAAGATGCTAACGGCTGTTGCACCGGTATCAGAAGCCGAGGTGCCAGCGCAAAGCGAATCAGTTGAGAAGGTGGGAGAAGATGAACCCATGGTTAATCTCGGGAGTGATCATGATGATTATCCCGAGATGTATATGAGTGGAGATGAGAAGGCAGAGTTTGAGCCAGCTAAGGTGCATTTAAAGAATAAGACTAAAGTTGAAGAACAAGATCAGTTATTTGCAGAAGTCCAGGAACTCCGAAGTAAAGTGTTTCTTCTAGAGGAGTTATGGAAGACGGAGCGAGCATTACGCGAAATGACTGAAGAACGGAATGAGCTCAAGGAGCAGGTGGACAAAATGAAGGCTGAAGGTGGTGGATCATCTGAAGGAACCAGCAAGAAGGACAAGAAGAAGAGAAAGATGGAAAAAGACAGCCTTAATTCTGAAAAATCAAGTCCGAAGAAGAAGCATGCATGTAGCAAGTGTGGGAAGACTCACGCGGGAGAATGCATGATGTGGAAGAACATGTGCTTTAACTGCAAGCAGGAAGGACATATTTCTCTGCATTGTACTAAGCCGAATTTGAGGAAGTGTTTCTCATGTGGGCAGATGGGTCACGGATTCAACAAGTGTCCCAACAAGAAGAAGATTGGTGAATGGAGTGGTCAGTAGACAACCTAGAAATATGTAATAGTATCTTTTGGGTAGAAGTTTCTGATATTAAGTGTTGTAATATCGAGAACGATGTTTAAACATATGTAAATATATATATATATATATATATATATATATATATATATATATATATATATATATATATGTTTGTATGAATGAAATCTTTATTTTCTATATGAATATAAGATTAAGATTAATTTGTGTGTTCTTAAAACTCATACTTATGGTAAGTTAATGACTCATAATTATATGAAATATTTTGAACCCCTCAGCGAATGGACGCCAAAGGTCTGACTAGGATAAGTTCATACACTCATATAATTGTGGCAAGTTCCTAAACTCATAAGTGTGGTAAGTTTGACGAACTGGTAATAACTGTGTGAGAATGGAGAATAGCAACTTTTTGTGTAAAGTTGTGTTGTTAATCCTGATATGATTTAAAAAGGAATAGTAATATGTGTTAAGTAATATGTGCTATTTGAATATATATGCAATTACATGAGAATTATGTGTTGAATTCTTATTGTGATAAGAATTTATGTAAAGAAAGAGAATTAATATAAGATTTTTATTTAAATCAGATCATGCCGCCTAGACGACAGAATCGAAACCAACGAGAAGAACAGTCATTGAATAACGAAGGAGGTCAAGCTGACCCGATGCAAAACTTTGCGGATATGATAGCCCAAGCTATGGAGAATAGAGCTCCCGCAGGAAGAGGAAGAGTGAGGAATCAGCCAGCTGATAGATTGGCTAATTTCAAGGACTTTAAAGCAGTAGGACCGCCTGAATTCAAAGGTACCACAAATCCTATTGAAGCCCAAACTTGGGTGAAGGAGATGGAGAGCATTCGTTATCGCCAGAGTAGCGGAGGAACAAAAGACGGCTTTTGCAACTTATCTAATGAAGGGAGAAGCTAATAATTGGTGGGAGACGAACCAAGCGAGAGCGGGTACAGAGGTGGTGTTGTGGACAAGATTTAAGGAACTGTTCTTTGTGAACTACTTCTCGCCGAGTATGCAATCCAGAATGGAAGTCAAGTTTCTAGAACTAAAGCAGGAGAATATGTCTGTTTCAGAATACGTTGCCAAATTCAACGAGTTGGCAAGATTTGCACCTCATCAGGTGGACACAGAAGCGAGGAAGGCGAGAAGATTTGAGAACGTACTGAAGCCAGGAATATTCAACAAGGTAGCGGTATTGCAGATCAACACGTTCGCGGCCTTGATGGAAAAAGCGTTAATTGCGGAAGGAAGGAGCGAGGCTGCGTCTCGATTTCATCAGGAGAAGAAGAAGAAGAAGAAGACAAATGATGGGGGAAGCAGTGGTGGAAGTAACCCTAACAAGAGGAAATGGAATGAGAATACCCAGTTGGGTAATAAAACAGAAGATAATAGGAAAGGAAGGGAGCCATGTGTGAATTGCGGGAAGAACCATGCTGGAGTTTGCCTGAAGAAGAAGGGAGTTTGCTATAACTGCGGACAAGAGGGGCATATGTCACCCAATTGCCCCAGTCCGAAGAAAATTCAAGGTTACTTTGGATGCGGATCGACTGATCATATCGTTCGGAACTGTCCGAGGAAGAATGCAGAAAAGGAAAGTGTCAACAAGGGACCCGGTGGCGGAACCTTGGCAACTCGAGGACCTGCACAGCCAGGAAGACCAACGGCCCGTACATTCAACATGACGGCGCAGGATACGGTGGTTGCCCAGGAGGTGGTTGCAGGTAACAATTTCGCTTTAGAAATTTAAATTACGTGAGAATTATAAGTCAGATATTATTGTGAACTGTTTCCTATTATAGATTCGAGTCACAGGTTAGAATTTGAGACACAAATGAATATTGGGTAGATAAAATTGAATTGATGATACAACTTTAAAATATTATAGAGAATAAGAAAGCGGTGATTTCGAGGACGGAATCCTTTTAAGGAGGGGTGAATGTGATAACCCGATATTTCGAATAATCAAAATTTACGAATAATTTTTTTTTTAATTAATATTAATATTAATTATCATTTATGTGACAAGTATCGGTGATACGTGTATCGAGAAAGTTAATTTGTGTATTGACTAATAAATTAGAGTAGAGTTGTGCTTAACAGCTTTAGAAACCCTAATCCTAATTTTTGGAAAGGGATTCGATATAAAATATAATTAAAATAATTATTGTAATGAGTTCGTGTTTGTAATGTATAGAATTTTTGATCAATGATTGATCGGATAATGTTTAAAATTATAAACACTAATAAGAGATTAGAAACCCTAATCTCAGGATTAGAAACCATAACGTACCGTTAGAAACCCTAATCGAAAGTCGGGAAACCCTAATTTCATATACGGAAATTCTAAACCCTAATTCTAATTGGCAAGCCTAATGTGTGTATTAAACTTAAATATGATTAGAAAACCCTAATTATAATTTAGGTATCTTAATTTCTATTTTACAAACCCTAATTGTAATCTAGAAAATTTATTTTTCTAATTAAAAGCCTAATTCGTGGGTTATAAACCCTAATGATCATTTTGACCCTAATTGCTAATTTAAACAATTTTAATTAGGAATATAAATCCTAATTAGCAAGATTGAATTTTATGATTAGGAAATATTAATATATTTATCGAATCCTAATTATAATTTAGAATTATTAATTTTTTATTTTGGAAACCAAAATTTGAAAATTTTGGAAATTAAATTAGAAATTTAAAGGGTTTAAACCCTAAATCCTAAAGGGTCCAAACCCTAAATTCTAACCCAAACCCTAAACCCTAAGGGTTTGAACAAATGACAAGAATGCCATTAATTGTATTTTAGAAATGACAAAAATGCCCTTTTGTTTATTTTAGAAAGTTAACTTGCAATTTTGGCTTAACTTTAGTTGGTCACCAACTATTTTGACATTTGTGACTTAAAATCTCAGCCAATTCAGCCTTTTAGTGACAACACATTACATCTAACAACTTCATATCATAATATATATAGGATCTAAGAGAGAGAAAGTTCATAAAATTGCTCATTTGGACAATTTACTCTCACCAACTCCCTCTCTCACTAAAAGCTCCGAAAATTACTAGTAGATCAGTCCTAGAATCAGTCCCTAGATCACCAAGAATAACTAAGGAGGATTAAGATCAAAGATCTAGCAAGAAGAGGTATAAACCCTAGTTTACTTTTGATCTTGTATGCTTGGGGAAAATTTTTGTTTTTGTGTTTTTATAAGTGATATATAATGTTTTTAGTTGATCTATGATGATCCGTGATAGATCCATAGCATCAAAGTTGGTAAAAATTGAAGTTTTTCAAAACTGTCAAGAACACAATTTGTGGTCTGACAAGCTAATGTCAGACGCCACAGATTCGTGTGTGTTAATGATTTTTGTTGTTTGGTGTTTTGGATCTGTTGTTAGACATAAGGACTGTAATCTGGAAGTGAAATCACAACCATTACATGTCCAGATTTCTTGTTATTAACGGTCAAAGACCGTTGACCGACGTTGATCGGATGAAATATGGGTAACCCAGAAACTTGAAATCAGCGCCTGACAAGATTTTCCAAGCAAGAGATCTGTCAGTTATGATATATGTTGTTGTGTCCATGTTATAGCCTGTATAATATACTATAGATCTGGGTCTTTATAACACTTAAAAAAAAATCAACAGATAGATCATGGCAGGTGGTCAAAGTAGACCATTCGCACTGTTTTTGCAATTCTGGAATTTCCAGAAGACGTATGAACAAAGTTTTTGTCAGAGTTTGACCGAGTCGTATCTTGTGGGTCTGTTGTTGATAAACTGACTTGTTGTTATATTCATGTACCTTGACACTAGTACTATAACTTTGGACCATAACATAACTGATTCGACCACCGGAGCTAGAAGAGAATTTAACCACAAAGTAGACAGTCGAAGCTGTTTGGGTTTCTGGGAAACCCAGAAAGCTCAGAAGCTTCTGACAGCTACTTTGGGGCTTCAGATCTTACAAATTTGTTGTTGTATGATCAAGTTGTTGGTTGTGTGTTGTAGTATTACATTTTGGCCACACAATCACAGTTTAAGCTAGCCCAGAAACGTATTACACCGAGAATCATGGCCGGTCAAACAAGACCTAAATATTAATTATTTTAATATTTCTGTCGCTAAAGACCTACAACGTCGATTTTAATTATTTTAATTTTTGAATTTCCGAAAAATGAATAAAAAATAGAAATAAATTCTAAAAATTACCAAAAATGGTTTTAAAAATTATTTCAAATTATGAAAAATAATTTTTGACCAATTGGAATATTTTTCTTTAATATTTATAATTATTTAAATATTAAAAGTATTTAATTTATTTAATTAGTGTATTAAATAAATTAGAGAAAAATAATTTAATATTATGAAAAATCATTTTAAATAAGAATAATGTATTTAAAAATATTTTGAGTTATAAAATGTGACTTTTAATATTTTTAGAGAATTTTTATTAATAAATTAATATTAATGATATTAGATTTATTAAATTATTAAATTAAATAAATAATATAAAAATGATTTTAATGATTTAAAAATCATTTTAAATAAGAATAAAGTGTTAAAAAATATTTTAAATTATAAAATATAATTTTCAATATTTTTAGAGAATTCTCATTAATAAATGATATTAGATTTATTTAATTATGATATTAAATAAATGAATTAAAAATAATTTTATTGATTTGAAAATCATTTAAAAGTGAGAAAAATATTTTAAAAATATTTTAAGTTATAATTAATGACTTTTAATATTTTGATAATAATTATATTAATATTTAAATATTAATGGTGATGATTTAAAAATAATTTGAAATACTTTAAAATTCATTTAAGAAGAATATTGATGATTTAAAAATATTTTGAAGTTATTAACAATAACTTTAATATTTTGACAAATATAACATTAATATTTTTATATTATTAAATATTAATGATAATATGATTATTTGATAATTAAATCATTTAAAAATGATTTAAGTGTTTGAAAATTTATTATAAATTATAATAATTATTTATAAATTATTAAAATCTTCCGAAAAATATTATAAACGATATTTGATTTATCTAAAATAATATTAAAGCTTAGAGACTAAGTTTAATTGACAATCAATGTGTTAATTGTCGGATAGGGTAACCAGAACACCGAGAATGGACCGAAGTCCACCCAGGCCGAACTAGTTAGACTTATTAAGTGTTTATATAGGTTATAAACACTAATGTGGCTATGTGGTAATGTGTCTAGGAGAAGTTTGACTGTAAAATACAGTGTTACGTGTTATGTATGATTGTTCTAATTGTGAGACCGACATTGTTGAATATAGGTCTTACGAACGCAATTAATTATATTGTGTAGCTGTAATCAACGCGAAAGGCAAGTTTCTTAACTCAACCTTGAGTTATATTCATTCAATTATTTTAATGGTTAATTATTGATAATTATACCATGTCCAGGGAATTTATTGTTAATTATTCGCAGTTAGTGCATGATTAAAATTCAAATTGAATTACTGATTCAGAAAATATATATTCGTAGAATTACTGTTGTTGGATATTTATATCTGTAGAAACTAATATTGGCAGTACAGATAATTCCTGTTTATTATCAAATTATATTGAGAAATGTCTTAGCTAATTATTCTGGCTAGACGAACATTTGTTAGAACTTGATAAATACGAGAAGAGAAATCAATTGTTATTGATAGATTGATGCCAATTGTTTTGACTAGATCAATAAGTAGATAGAATTTGAAATCACAGTATTTCGTTGTTAAATCAAAAATCTTGATTTTGAGACTGAGAAGAACGACCTTTTATATAAAGGGAACATTTTGGGTCGTATATTCGACCATTGCGCGCTGTTAAGGTTTATGAATAATATAGGGTACAAGGAGTTGGCCGGCTCTAAGTACTTACAGAGGAGTATGATTTAATCTTTATGGTTATCTGATACACCTGGGTATATCAAAGTCCAATCTTTGATAGTTACCCGAGAAGAGAAGTTCTAGATCTAGTATGATCACTCAACATAAATCTGGAAAACATTTTACTTTGCTATTTCGTAGAATTAATTCTTGATTATTCATTGAATATCGTAGAAACTTTGAAAGCGTTGTACTCTTTCATTATCAGATTATTGCGTTGCCTAGAATACGAGAAGACTTGTTATTGAATAACGATTTGTTCAGCTATTTCAAAGTTCACCGAACTTTGGTTTCATTCTATCAAAATAGATAGTCTGTTCTTATTGATTCGTATACATTTATTGTATGTCTTAACTTGCGGGGCAAACTTGTTGCTCACCCTTGCTATAAATAAAACTTTTCAGCTAGGGACGAAGTTACAGAAGGTGCTGCTAAGAAGAACAAGGGAAAAGGCATAGTTATAAATTAGTTATGGTGAATAATATTATTATGTTATATTGTATTGTAAACCCTTTTTGTATATCTAAAGGGGTATTTCTGTAATGTTAAGGTTAGTGGACCTGAGACTTATGTATTAACAATATATGTTAATGACTTATGTATTACTATTCATATTTAATTGGGTAGTTAAATGTTATTTATATTGTGGATCGTGAGCACCAAACTCGGGGGTCAGGTAACCCGGATTTGGGGGTGTCACAATGGAGACGCACAACACACCGTTTGCAATCCATCCTGGGAGTACAAAAATGTATCGTGATTTTCGTCATACATTTTGGTGGAGCAATATGAAGAGAGAGATATCGCTGTTTATCTCAAGGTGTCTAACTTTTCAACGAGTCAAAGCGGAGCATCAAGTACCAAAAGGTCCATTGCAACCACTTGAAATTCCAGAATGGAAGTGGGAGCACATTACCATGGATTTCGTTACTGGTCTTCCCAAGGTTTCTCAAGGCATTTATGCAATTTGGATCATTGTTGATAGATTGACCAACTCTGCTCATTTATTACTAATACGAGAAACTTATACACTTGAACGTCTTGCTCGTATGTACATAAACGAGATTGTAAGACTGCATGGTATGCCAGTATCTATAGTTTCTGATCGAGGCACAAGATTCACTTCACGATTTTGGGTTAGTTTACAAAAAGCTATGGGCACGGATTTACGATTTAGTTCAACATATCATCCCCAGACGGACGGACAATCAGAGAGGACTATTCAAACTCTTAAAGATTTATTAAGACTCTGTGTCCTTTACTTCAAGGGAAGTTGGGATAAGTTCTTACCATTGGTGGAGTTTTCCTACAACAACAGTTATCAAGCAAGTATTAGCATTGCTCCATTCGAGGCGTTGTATGGAAGAAAGTGTCATTCTCCAGTATGCTGGGATGAGGTGGGTGAAGCAACGTTGTTGGGATCGGAGTTGGTACGTATGACTACGAAAAAGATTCAAACGATCCGGCAACGTATAAAAATCTCACAAGATCGACAAAAGAGTTATGTTGATCTTCATCGAAAAGACGTGAAATTTGATATAGGAGATCATGTGTTGCTACGAGTTGCTCCGTGGAAAGGAGTTACGAGATTTGGAAAGAGAGAAAAACTCAATCCTCGATTCATTGGCCCATTTTTAATCCTCGATCGAGTAGAAACTGTGGCCTATAGACTCGTTTTACCGCCAAGTTTGTCTCGTGTTCATAATATTTTTCACATATTCATGTTACGTAAATATGTGGAAGACCCGAATCACATTATTGAGTTAGAACCGGACGAAATAGCGGAAGATTTAACGTATGAAGAGGTTCCTGTTCAAATCTTGGATAAGAAGGAACATATTCTACGCTCCAAGGTTATACCTCAAGTCAAAATTTTGTGGAGAAACCACGATATTGAGGAAATGACCTGGGAGTTAGAATCTGAAATGAAGTCAAGCTATCCTTACCTCTTCGATATACCAGGTACGTACCCTAATTTCGAGAGCGAAATTTCATAAGAAGGGGAGGTAGTAAGACCCCAACTTTTATAAATAAAGATGATTTTTTTATAAATATCATTTTTGAATATTATGGAGTGAAATTGATATAATGTTATAGTTGTGGGTAATATTTATAAATTTTACAAAGTACGCAAGTTGCTATATAATATTCGATTGGTCGGGAAATATTCGTTTTAACAGGGAATATTCGTACGATGACACAATCAATAGTGGACCCCACAACTGAATTATTATCGGATTGAGAAAATGATAAAAATATTTTATGCAAATAACGGCGAAAGTATTACCATTAATACTGTTGAACTACTCGGTAGTAAAAGTACAGTAATACGCGTGGTTGCATAGTAGCACACGGTATTGATTATTGATGCTTACGTGATAAGTCACTCAATTTTGTTTTATTGGTATTATTAATGTAATAAAATAGAAAAGCTTTTTTATATAAAACAAAATACTTTTATAAAGTTATTCGTTTTATTAGGCTAATAGTAAAATCTTTTTATATAAAACAGAATACTTTTATAAAGTTATCTGTTTTATTAGACAATAATTAAAATATATTATATTTTATTATGCATAGTATTTGCATAGTGCCTGCATATTATTTGCATAGTAAAATCTTTTATAAAGTTATTCGTTTTATTAGATTATAAATAGAATATATTATATTTTATTTAAAAGATTTTGCTTTAAATATGGACCGTCAGATTAAAGTAAATCAATCTGGACCGTTCATGAATTAGTTACTATGCAGTCCATTCTTCTATAAATAGAAGCTCATTCTTTCATTATTTCTTACGAATTCACTGAATCTCTAGAGAGAGAAACTATAGAGAGAAAGAAGAAAAGTATTCTGCTACTGCACTAGTCATATATCCAGTATTCTTCTTCTTAAGGTAAGGGGTATTATTTCTTTTGTATTCATGAAGAGAACTTATGTTATTCCATTATTTATTATTCTGTTGGAATAGCCTGTATACGCGGGCTACCCTATACTTGGTGAAATTCTTCTGTTATTTCATTCTTTATTATTCTGTTGGAACATCCTGTCTGTGCGTTTACGCCGGACCTGGTTTCATTATTTATTATTCTGTCGGAATATCCTGTCTATGCATTTACACCGGACCTGGTTCCATTATCTATTATTCTGTCAGAATATCTTGTCTGTGCGTTTACGCCGGACCTGGTTCCATTATTTACTATTCTGTCGGAATATCCTGTCAGTGCGTTTACGCATGACCTGGTTTCGTTATTTATTATTCTGTTAGAATAACCTGTCTGTGCGGTCCATCGCATGCCTGGTGATTTCTTTTGTTATTCCATTCTTTATTATACTCAGTTGGTTAAAGTTTTGGCTTTTATACTCCATAAAATTAGTGAAAATCCTTGATATTTGCGCTTCATCCAGTATATTTTCATGAAAATATTTTTCTGAGCATTCTTGAATTTTACTGCACAAAGCAGTATCATGTTGACAATTTGGACGTTATTGGTTCTTGGATTAATTAATTCTTGAACTTGTTTTATTGAATTCTTATATCATTGTCATCATCCTCATGTTTATATTTTGTTGAAAGTCATCTATGGCATGTAGTGCATAGATGGACTTGGTATGATTATAACCAGGGATTATTCGATGTAATCATGACCGTAATGTTACAAATGATGTGGTAAAAGTTCTCATTGGCCCGTAGTGCATTGATGGACAGTTGTTGGAATGATCATGACTATTGATGAATACACGAATATCATTGGCTGTGATGCATGAATAATTTGTGGTTGTGATACTAATGAATAACCTTGGCCGTAGTGCATGGATGATGTGGATTATTTATTAAGCTGAGTCTCAGCGATAAAAGTGATGAAAAATCTTTTAAATCATGAAAGATAGTAGATTTTATTCTCTACTTGACTCTTTTAATGGATTGCTTATTCCGCTGCAGTTAAACTTGATGTTTGTTATATTTTATCAGTTTAACACTGTTGAAGGCTAACGATAATTTATTCTGCATTATCTTAGTCATAATATTTTTTACTGGGCTAGTTGAGCTCACCTTTTTGCTTTCATTGTTCTCTTCAGGAAATAAGAACGTAGCGGGGACTTGTCGGGGAACGGAGTAACAATTCAGAGGATAGCATTAGTAGTCCTCACTATTCTATGAAATAGTGTGAAAATAAATGTATTGAGGACTTATTTTGAGTTTGAATCTTGTTTAGAAGAAAGTGTTGTATTTAAACTCACAGCTTATGTTTTGTCGTATTTTACACGACAGTTGTATAATTAAGATTTATTTGTATTTTATACCATGTATTTGGCGACTCAGAATAGGTGATGTATACCTATTTTGGGGGCGTCACAATTTGGACAGAAAAAAAATCAAATTTTGTCGTGAATAGTAACGTATGTATGAATAGTACCCTGTGAATAGTACACCGGCGCGAAAAGATTAAGATTTAATAAGAATATTTTGAAAAATATTTTAGTAAAATGATACTAGATGAAGCGCAAATTTCAAGGATATTCTACTAATTTCAAGGATTATAGAAGTAATACTTATCAAAATAAGTGTAGATTTAAGAATATGAAACGAAATAATATTACTTACATACTACAGAGTATAGAAGAAAATATTATTTCTTACGAATATTGAATGAAAATAATATCCCTTACCTTAGTAGGAGAGTAATTCTGACTGGTATAGCAGATATATTCTTGAAGAAAACTTACGATATTTTCTACACTCAAAGTATCCTTAAGCTCAAAATAAATATGCTCAATATTATAGAAGAAGAATTCTCTGATTTTGGTGTGATTTTCATTTCTTAACTAAGCATCCTATTTATAGGAGAATGGCATGACACTATTTCAGAAAATAATCATGGGTGAACAAAAGAAAACTCACGGGCGCAGTCACAGAAAATTCTTCGAAAATTTTAATTTTACTATTCATCACTGTGCAATAAAAAATTCTATTAAAACAAAAATTTTATATAAAATATAATATATTTTATTTATAATCTAATAAAATGAATAAATTTATATATAATATAAAAAGTATTCTGTTTTATATAAAAAGTTTTCTGTTTTATTACTATTATAATAATAATAAAATAAAAACTGAGATAACTTTCTATCGGTGATTTTAAAAAATGAGTAAGCGGGGGTCCAAGTAATAAGTCAAACTTACAATAAATACTTCATAAAAAATACCTCTATTCATCATCAATATTATAACTTAAAATATTAACAATCAGATCATTTTCAGAAAAGATGGGACTTTTCAATAAGGACTTCTCCTTATTGAGGAGAAATTAAATGACCTAACCCCTTTCCTTGACAAAACTTTCTAGACATTATCAATAATGCAAATAATAATATAAATAATTATGTCATCTCATTTATTGATTTAATAATATAAAATATTGTGCACTACAAAAAAACCAGTCATTGCTGACGATCATTGTCGTCGCCTATGACTATTACGTAAGAATCAATAATCAAATACATTGTACAATACCGTGTGCAACTGTGCAACCACGCGTATTACTGTACTTTTATCACCGAGTTTTTCAACAGTTAACGGTAAAAGTTTTGTCGTTATTTTTATAAAAATGTTATTTCTGTCTCTTTCTAAATCCGACAGTAATTCCGTTATGGGATCCACCAATGATTGTGTCGTCATACGTATATTCCCTGATAAAATGAATATTTCCCGACCAAACGAATATTTTATGACAATTTACTTACTTTGTAAAATTTGTAAATATTACCCACAACTATAACATTATATCAAATCCATATATTATTATTCAAAATAACATTTAGAGAAAATTAAATCTTTATTCATAAAAATTGGGGTCTTCAATCTCCCCTCCTTATGAAATTTCATTCTCAAAATTGGTGTACGTACCAAGTATGTCGAAGATGTGAAGATACCTTGTTTTCATTTCAAATTGTAACTCCCAGGTCATTTCCTCAATATCGTGGGTTCTCCACAAAACTTTGACTTGACGTATAACCTTTGAGCATAGAATATGTTTTTTCTTATCAAAATTTTTAACAGGTACCTCTTCATACCTTAAATCTTCTGCTATCTCGTCTGCTTCTAATTCAATAATGCGGTTCGGGTCTTTCACATATTTACATAACATAGATATGTGAAAAACGTTATGAACACGAGACATACTTGGCGGTAAGACGAGTCTATAGGCCACAATTCCTATTTGGTCGAGGATTTCAAATGGACCAATGAATCGAGGGTTGAGCTTTTCTCTATTTCCAAATCCCGTAACTCCTTTCTATGGAGCAACACGTAACAACACATGATCTCCAACATTAAATTTCGCATCCCTTCGATAAAGATCATCATAACTCTTTTGTCGATCTTGTGAGGTTTGTATACGTTACCAGATCATTTGAATATTTTTCGTAGTCATACGTACCAATTCTGGTCCCAATAATATTGCTTCACCCACCTCGTCCAACATATTGGAGAACGAAACTTTCGTCCATACAACGCCTCGAATGGAGCCATGCGTATACTTGCTTGATAACTGTTATTATAGGAGAATTCCACTAATAGCAAGAATTTGTCCTAACTTTCTTTGAAGTCTAGGACACGGAGTCTTAGAGCATTAATAACAGTTTTCCTAATCAACTCTCTATCCCCCCAATTTTAAAGAATACATCAACAAATTATTATCCACCAGTTTCATTATCCTTATTTGACTCTCTATTTTATTCCCTATATAGGATTTTACTCCCCAGTGTGAGGGAATCAAAAGACATTTCTCTATATATATAAAATGACATTTCACACCCTCATTTAAGTGGACAACTCATTAATCATACACATATTGACATTTTTTAGTACTTCATTTTTAAATTATAAACTTAATATTGACTTTAAAAAAAATTAATTTCAAACATATTCATATTTAAAATTGATATAAATTTATTTAATTTATGTCAATATAATTATAAATATTATAAAAGTATAATTAATTATAAAATTTATTATTTTCAAAATTTAAATGAAACATATTAAATTTAAATTTAAAAATATCACAAGTTAACTTTTTAAAAGTTAATATTAATCTTATGTACATTTGCAACTACAATCCATTCAATACTCTCTCCATAAATTACTTAAAATTTAAAATAAAATAAAAATTATTTTACAGTGAAATATAATTGATAAATTATACTCTCTTTTATAAATTATAAGATTATTATTAATTTAATATTTTGACTGTTGGAACTTTTAAATTTTAAATTTTAAATTTTAAATTTTAAATTTCATTATTTAAGGAATCAATATAAGAAACCTGTTGAGTACATAGTGAAAAAATTGAATCCCTATTTTGCAGAATGATCCAATAACACTGTAGAGTAGGGATAAAGATAAGAAAACTGTTGTGAATGCTCTTAATAGATCTTCAAGAGATTGAATAGTCCTCTCCGACTGCCCGTTCGTCTGAGGATAATATGCAGAACTGAATCGTAAAATCATGCCTATAGCTTCTTGCAAACTAACCCAAAATCGTAAAGTGAATCATGGGTTTCGATCAAAAACTATGGATACTAGCATACTATGCAGTCTTACCATCTCAATTATTTATATACGAGCAAGACGCTCAAGTGAATAAGTTTCTCGTATAAGTAAGAAATGAGCGGACTTGGTTAATCTATCGACAATGACCCAAATTGCATCTATGTCTTGAGAAACCTTGGGAAGACCAGTAACGAAATTCATGTTAATGTGCTCTAACTTCCATTCTGAAATTTTAAGTGGTTGCAATGGACCTTCTGGTACTTAATGCTCCGCCTTGACACATTGACAAGTTAAACACCTTAAGATAAACTCTGTAATCTCTCTCTTCATATTGCTCCACCAAAATGTATGTCGAAGATCACGATACATTTTGATACTTTCAGGATGTATTGCAAACGGTGTACTGTGTGCCTCTATCATGATTTTATACTTCAAATCAGAGTTGTTAGGAACACAAAGTCTGGAGTTGACTCGAAGTATTCATTCTTCATCAATTCTTGCTTCTGGAATAATACCTTCTTGCACTTTCTTCTTCATACGCATTAGCTCCGGGTCTATAGCTTTAGCAACTTTAACTTTATCTGTTAAAGTCAGTTCTACTCATATATTTGACATCATTACGTGGGTCCCTGAAGTCTTTAACTCTATCTCCATCTCCATCCTTTGTAAGTCATACAAAATTGGCCTTTGAGTTGACAATATCGCACTTGTACCCGCATATGATCTTCTACTCAATGCGTCAGCTACCACATTCGTGTTTTCCAGATGGTATTGAATGGTATGATCGTAATCTTTTAAAAGTTCGAGTCAACGTCGTTGTCGCATGTTGAGTTCCTTTTGGGAGAATAAATATTTGAGGCTTTTATGGTCTGTATAGATCTCCACTTTTTCCCCATATATGTAATGTCTCCAGATCTTTGGTGTAAAAATGATTGCTGCCAACTCTAGATCATGAGTAGGATAATTCATCTCATATTCTTTGAGTTGTCGTGAGGCATAGGCTATGACTTTCCCATGTTGCATGAGAACACATTTTAAACCTTTGCCTGAAGCATCATTATAGATGACAAATTCCTCCGAACCAGATGATATTATCAGAACAGGTGCTGAAATGAGTCTCCTCTTGAGTTCTTGAAAACTCTTCTCACGCTCATTGCTCCATCCGAATTTTGTATCTTTTCGAGTCAACTGAGTTAATGGAGTGGCGATTTGAGAAAATCCTTCCACAAATCTCCGATAATAACCAGCTAAGCTCAGAAAGCTACGTACTTCGGTTACTGACTTAGGTTGCTCCTAACTTTGTATTGCTTCAATATTTGTCGAGTCAACTTATATTCCATGTTTAGATTTCACGTGCTCAAGGAATGCTACTTCCTCAAGCCAGAACTCGCATTTCTTCAACTTGGCATATAGCTTATTTTCACGTAGCTTTTGGAGTATCAACCTCAAGTGTTGCTCATGATCTTCACAACTTTTGGAGTATATGAGGATGTCATCAATAAAGACAATCACAAAATGATCCAAATATTCCTTGAATACTCGGTTCATCATATCTATGAAGGCAACATGAGCATTAGTCAATCCAAAAAACATGACTAGACTGATGATATCAATTTTAATTTTTAACTGATGATATCTGGAATGAAGATCGATCTTTGAAAAGAATTTAACACCTTGCAACTGGTCAAACAGGTCATCAATGCGAGGTAACGTGTACTTATTTTTTATGGTGACATGATTCAACTCCCGGTAGTCAATGCAAAGTCGCATACTCCCATCTTTCTTCATTATGAATAAAACAGGAGCACCCCAGGGAGACGCAATAGGACGAATGAAACCGATGTCTAACAGTTCCTGCAGTTGAGTTTTTAACTCCTAAAGTTTAATAGGAGTCATTCGATATGGGGTCTTAGAAATGGGTTTTGTACCTGGTTCAAGGTCAATACAAAATTCAATTTCACGCTCTAGGGGTAGGCCAGGAAGTTCTTCAGAAAATACGCCAAAAAATTTATTAAAAATAGAAATATTGTTCAAATCTGACGTATTTTTATTTAAATCCGTGGCATGGTCTAAGAAAGCTTGACATTCATTTTTTAATAAACGAATGACGTTATGGCTTGATATGACAGTGATTGACTTTAGTGGTTTGATTGCTTGAATTCGCATAATTAGTTGGTTAGGAATATGAAAACTAACAACCTTACGAAAACAATCAATTTAACATGATGAGTAGTTAACCAATCAATCCCTAAAATTACATCTGTTTCCCGATTTCATAGAGAGGTGGGACAAACCAGCTTTTAAACTTCTCAAGGAGTATTGGGGGTAAACTTTATCGTGATAGTCTTGAATCTATAGTGAATGAGAAGTCACAATTTTTTTTGTTCACAAAATATAATATCATCAAGATGTTTATATAAAATACTGAAAGATATCTGTTCGCCCATTAGTAAAGACTACTAGTAAAAGAGTCATTCCTGTTCCATTACGTTGATTTGTCATCGCACAACCACTAGATCGAATAGAGATGATCTTAATTCGGAAGTGAATATTTCTCGTCCATGAGTAATGACTACTAAGAGAAGAGTCAAGGACTTCCTTGTATGCAGGGTTTGACATAGCAGTTGCAGCTAATAGTACTGCAATTGGTTCATCTGCAACAAAAAAAAATATGGGTCGTAGTTTCTGTTTGTATCTTATACGCGAATAATAAAGTTAGTCGAATTACTACGGACATTCCTTGTAACGCCCCCAAAATAGGTATACAACACCCATTCTGAGTCGTCAAATACATGGTACAGAAAGTAAATTATAACTTCAATAATACAATTGTCGTGCAAAATACGACAACACATACTGTGAGTTTAAATACAAATATTGTCTTCTAGACAATATCCACACTCAAATAAGTCCTCAATACAATTATTCAAACACTATTTTACAGAAATAGTGAGGACTGCTAAAACATCTTTCTAGAACCATCACTCCATACCCCGACTAGATCTTGCTATGTTCTCACCTCCTGAGAAAAAAAATGGAACAAAAAGGAAAAGGGTGAGCTCAACTAGCCCAGTAAAGAATATTATGACTAAGATAATATACAACAAATTATCATTAGTATTCAACAGGGAAAAATCTGATAGAATATAATCGACAACAAGTTTTAAATCAACAACTGCAACGGAAACAGCAAACCATTAGAAGAGTCAAGTAGAGAATGAATTCTACTATCTTCTAAGATTTAAAAGTCCATCATCAATATTTTATCCCTGTAACATCAATTAATAATCATCTTTATCCAAATATTCATCTTTGCACTACAGGAAAAAGATATTCATCAAGTAATCATACATCTTTGCACTGCAGGCCAAAGATATTCAGTAATATCATCATTTAGGATTGAGGATGATGAAAAATATCTTAAAGAAAACGAATCCAGTGAGACAGAAGGACAAATAGTAGGGATTCGTATAACAGTTTATCCAAGATTAATAATACTTCATAATAATCAATTGTGAAGCAGAATTCAAAAATAAGATCAAAACATGGATACAATCAAAGATAGTAACCATAATAGACATCTTGGACAAAAAGGGAAAATTTTATTTTTCGGTGAATAGTGTCGTATTCGTGAATAGTGCCGTATACGTGAATAGTAACGTATACGTGAATAGTAACCCCGACACAAAAAGTTTCAAATTTGATAAAAACTCATGTTGATATTTCAGCATAATGATATTGAAGAAAATAATATCATTTAAGAAGAAAATAATATCCCTTACCTCAAAATATCAGTACTTCTGGTCGGAATACCGGTATAAGGCTGAAAGAAACTTGCTCTGATGAATAGAAACTCTCAAAGTATCTAAATACTCACAAAATACACTCAATAATCTAGAGAGAGAAAGAGAGAAAACTTGTTTCTGGTGTGATTTTCAATTCTAACTTAGCCCTCTATTTATAGGAAAATGTTAGCACGCTGAAGCAGACTTAACCTGCAACCTGATGGCTTTACCTGCTACTATTCCCACCCACCACATTTGAATAAAAATCTCAGCACATTTCTTCACCAACCAAGAGTGGGGCCCACCAATTCTAGAATTTTCCACCAAAATGATTAACTCCGAAAATTTAACAATTTCTGAACCAGTCATCTCGTAAAATTCATAATAAATCATACGTTTATTTTTAACGGTTCAAAATTTGTGGACATATACTCAACTTATATATGTATAACATATCCAAAAATTACCACGATCCAACGGTCGGATTAAAAATTATAACCCCCGCAAAATATCTCAAAAACCCTGATTTTTAATACCTCCATTCCGACAAAAATACTGATAAAAACCTCAACATTAACTCTTTCATTTTTAACCACAAAAATATATCCCTCATTTATATCCACATAAAATAAATATTTCCTTATCATATGAATTAATAATTAATTATTCACAAATAATATTACAGAATCACATTTATGACAACCAGGCCATTCCCAGGAAAGAGAGGGCTTTCCAATAAGGATTTTTCCTTACTGGCGCGCAATTAGATAACCAAACCTCTCCTTAGACAGAACTTTCTAGACATTGCCAATAATATTATCTAATAATATTATTCAAATAATATGAATTATTGATCTGATAAAGGAAAATACTGTGCAGCAACAATTATTGAAACAACAATAATATAAAATATCAACGTAGTAATTATTGAATCAATAAAATAAAATATTTAATAATAACTACTGTAATAATTATTGAGTAGTGCCTTCTTACGTAAGAATCAATAATTGGTGCAATACCGCGTGCTACTGTATTTTAACCACCGGGTATTCCAACAGTATTAACGGTAACAACTACGCCGTTATTTATAAATAACTTATACTTGTCGTTTTCTTCATCCAATCGCTTTCTGTTATGGGGCCCACACAAGGCTGCGCCATCGTACGAATATTCCCCGATAACAAGAATATTCCAAACGAATATTCCTCGACAAAATGAATATTTTATAACCACTTGCTTATTTTGCAAAATTTACACATTTCACCCATAACCAAAGTATTATATCAAATTAACCCCTTATTATTCACAATAATATTTAGAGAAAATTTAATTTTATTCATTAATAAGCTGGGGTCTTACAACCTCTCCTCCTTATAAAATTTTGTCCTCAAAATTGACGTACGTACCTGATATTTCGAAAAGGTGAGGATACCT
The DNA here is from genome assembly GCA_016801055.1 of Panax notoginseng. Taxonomy (NCBI): domain Eukaryota; kingdom Viridiplantae; phylum Streptophyta; class Magnoliopsida; order Apiales; family Araliaceae; genus Panax; species Panax notoginseng. The sequence continues at coordinate 22,074,754 of CM029014.1, forward strand.
CGCTTTCATTTCTGATTCCAACTCCTATATCATTTTTTCAATAGCATGGTTTCTCCACAAAACCTTAACTTGTGGTATAACCTTTGTGCGTAGGACATGCTCTTTCCTATCCAAGATCTTAACAGGTACCTCCTCGTACGTTAAATCTTCAGCTATCTCGTCTGGTTCTAACTCAATAATGTGGTTCGGGCCTTTAACATATTTACGAAGCATAGATATATGAAAAATATTATGAACACGAGACATGTTTGGAGGTAATGCGAGTCTATATGCCACATTTCCTATTCGCTCAAGAATCTCAAATGGACCAACAAATCTTGGATTGAGCTTTTCTCTCTTCCCAAATCTTATAACTCCCTTCCATGGTGCAAAACGTAACAATACATGATCCCCAATATTAAATTCCACGTCCTTCCGATGAAGATCCGCATAACTCTTTTATCGATCCTGTGTCGTTTGTATACGTTGTCGAATCGTTTGGATCTTCTCTGTAGTCATGCGTACTAACTCTGGTGCCAACAATGTCGCTTCACCCACCTCGTCCCAGCATACTGGAGAATGACATTTTCTTCCATACAACGCCTCGAATGGAGCCACACCTATGCTCGCCTGATAACTGTTGTTGTAGGAGAATTTCACCAATGGTAGGTACTTATCCCAACTCCCTTTGAGATCTAGGACACGGAGTCTTAATAGATCTTCAAGAGTTTGAATAGTCCTCTCTGATTGTCCGTCCGTTTGAGGATGGTATGCCGAACTGAATAGTAAATCCGCGCCCATAACTTTCTGCAAGCTAACCCAAAATCGTGAAGTGAATCTTGGGTCACGATCTGAAACTATGGACACTGGCATGCCATGCAATCTCATAATCTCGTTCATAAACATACTAGCAAGACGTTCAAGGGAATAAGTCTCACGTATCGGTAAGAAATGAGCAGACTTAGTTAATCTATCAACAATAACCCAAATTGCATATATGCCTTGAGAAACCTTGGGAAGACCTGTAACAAAATCCATGGTAATGTATTCCCACTTCCATTTCGGGATCTCATGTGGTTGCAATGGACCCTTTGGCACTTGATGCTCCGCCTTTTCACGTTGACAAGTTAAACACCTCGAGATAAACTCCGCGATCTCTCTTTTCATATTGCTCCACCAAAATGTATGTCGAAGATCGTGATACATTTTGGTACTCCCAGGATGGATTGCAAACGGTGTGTTGTGTGCCTCCATCATTATTCTATGCTTCAAGTCAAAATCGTTAGGAACACAAAGTCTAGAGTTGACTCGAAGTATTCCTTCTTCATCGATTCTTGCTTCTGGAATAGCACCTTCTTGCACTTTCTTCTTCATACGCATTAGCTCTATGTCCGTAGCTTGAGCAGCTTTAACTTTATCGATTAAAGTCGGTTCTACTCGTATATTTGATATCATCATGTGGGTACTTGGAGCCTTCATCTTTATCTCCATCCTTTGTAAGTCATACAAAATGGGCCTTTGTGTTAACAACATTGCACTCGTACCCGCATATGATCTTCTATTCAATGCGTCAGCTACTACGTTTGCTTTTCCAGGATGATATTGGATGGTATGATCGTAATCTTTCAACAGTTCAAGCCAACGTCGCTGCCGCATGTTGAGTTCCTTTTGGGTGAAAAAATATTTGAGGCTTTTATGATCTGTATAGATCTCCACTTTCTCCCCATACAGGTAGTTTCTCCAGATCTTCAACGCGAAAATGACTGCTGCCAACTCCAAATCATAAGTAGGATAATTCTTCTCATATTCTTTGAGTTGTCGCGAAGTATAGGCTATGACTTTCCCATGTTGCATGAGAACACATCCTAACCCTTTGCTTGAAGCATCGCTGTGGATAACAAATCCATCCGAACCAGATGGTATTGTCAGAACAGGTGCCGAAATGAGTCTCCTCTTGCGTTCTTGGAAACTCTTCTCGCATTCCTCACTCCATACAAATTTTGTATCTTTCCGAGTCAGCTGAGTTAACGGAGTAGCGATTCGAGAAAATCCTTCCACAAATCTCCGATAATAACCAGCTAAGCCCAGAAAGCTACGTACTTCGGTTACCGACTTCGGTTGCTCCCAACTTTGTATGGCTTCAATCTTCGCCGGGTTGACAGATACTCCATGTTTTGACACCACGTGCCCAAGGAATGCTACTTCCTCAAGCCAGAACTCGTATTTCTCCAGTTTGGCATATAGCTTGTTTACACGAAGCCTTTGCAATATCAGCTTCAAATGGCGCTCATGATCTTCACGGCTTTTGAAATAGATGAGGATTTCATCAATAATGACAACAACGAACTGATCCAAATATTCTTTGAATACACGGTTCATCATATCCATGAAGGCAGCAGGAGCATTAGTCAATCCAAAAGACATGACAAAGAATTCATAATGTCCGTACCGAGTTCTGAAGGCAGTCTTTGGAATATCCTCAGTTTTAATCTTCAGCTGATGATATCCAGAACGAAGATCAATTTTTGAAAAGAATTGTGCTCCTTGCAACTGGTCAAACAGGTCATCAATGCGAGGTAGCGGATACCTATTCTTGATAGTGACATGATTCAATTCTCGATAGTCGATACAAAGTCGTATACTCCCGTCTTTCTTCTTTACAAATAAAATAGGAGCACCCCAAGGAGATGTACTAGGACGAATAAAACCGATGTCCAACAACTCCTGTAGTTGGACTTTTAACTCCTAAAGTTCAATAGGAGCCATTCGATATGGGGTTTTAGAAATGGGCTTTGTTCTGGGTTCAAGACCAATAAAGAATTCAACTTCACGTTCTGGGGGTAGACCAGGAAGTTCTTCAGGAAATACATCGGGAAATTCTCTAACAATAGAAATATTATTCAAATCTGACTTGTCTTTGTTCAAATCTATAACATGGGCTAAGAAAGCTTGACATCCGTTTTTCAATAAACGAATAGCTTTGTGGCTTGATATGACAGTGACTGATTTTGGTGGTTTAGTAGTTTGAATTCGTATGACAGGTTGGTTAGGAATATAAAAACTAACAACCTTACGAAAACAATCAATTTTAGCATGATGAGTGGTTAACCAATCAATTCCTAAAATCACATCAAAAACAAGTATCTTTAAAGAGATAAGATCAACAGGTAATGTGATGGTGCCAACTTGGATTAAGCAAGATTTATAAACTGTAGATGTAACAAAGGTTTCACCCAACGGAGTTTCAACAGATAAGTCAAAGGTCAATTTCTCCGGAGTCAAGTTCAAACGTTGAGCACAAGCAGGAGAGATAAAAGAATGGATAGAACCGGTATCTAGTAAAGTATAAACTTTGCAAGAATTTAAGATTAGCTTACCCGTGATCACCTCGTTCGGGTTTCTCGTATTTTGGCCAGTCACGACAAACGCTCTTCCAAGAACCGCTGATTTTGACTTATCCGGGACAACTTTTGGAGTCACCATCCCCGCTGAACTTGGTTTTGCTACAGAACACTCTCGAGCTATATGACCCTCCTTTCCACAGTTATAACATACCTTAGATTGTTGTGGGCAGTTTGGGCTGATATGTCCCTCTTTCCCACATTTGTAACATACGACCGGTGGTCGTTCTCCTCCCCTAGAAACAGTTGATGTTTGTGCTGACGTCTTCACATTATTATTGTTGTACCTTCTCTTCTTAAAATCTCCTCCTGACTCGCTCCTTTTATTATCACGACCACGATTACCACCAGAGTGGTTACCGCTTTTGTCCGAATATTTTCCTCCCTGCTGGTTTTCATTGCTTCGATGACTGCCGCCACTGATATGACCCTGGTTATGGTCCCTCGATTGCACATACTCATTATCTCGCTCTAATAATTGAGCCATGTTTACAACATCTGAATATAAAGAAAATTTATGAGAGATAAGATATTGTCGAATCTCTGGTTTTAGACCTCTCAGAAACATCCTTGTCATTCGTTCCTCATTTTCGACCAAATGAGGTGCAAACCTGGATAACTCTGCAAACTTCGCCTCGTACTGGGACACCGTCATGTTATTTTGTTCCAGTCTGATAAACTCCACCTCCTTCATATAACGAATACTTTCAGGAAAGTACTTGTCATTGAAAATTTTTTGAAATGTTTCCCAGGACATGTTGAGTGCGTTAGGCTGGGTACGCTTCACAGACTCCCACCAGTAGTCTGCCTCACCGTGGAACATAAAAGTGGCGAATGGAACCTTCTGTTCCTCCTTGCATCCGAAAGTCATCGAATATCTTGGTAATTTGCTTAACCCACGTTTCCGCCATGATCGGATTCGGCTTTCCCTTAAATTCTGGTGGTCCCAATTCTTTGAACTGCTTGGCTGTGACAAACCGAGCGTTATCATTTCCACCTGTATTCTGCACACGAGTATCCCTCGTCTGATTTTGCATGAACTACAAAAAGCTCCTAAACATTCCATCATTCATCGTTTGCTCGGTAACGTTGTTTACAGGAGGAATATTGCCTTCCTGTTGTACGTTCCCCTGGGTGGTGATCAAAGGTGTCTCCACGGTCTGATTTACTCCATTATTAATGTTCTCACACTACAACAAAAAGGCTTATCAGCGACCGCACATCTGCGACCGCATATAGTCGCAGATGGGTATTAGCGACCGGATGCAGTCGCTAATCGTAGTCGCAGAAAATCTTGTCGCTAAAATGACATCAGCGACCAAGAATAGCGACCGCATTTTTAGCGACCGCAATCAGCGACCTCAGCTGTCGCTATTCTGACTTATGCTGAGTCATGTGTCAGACGTGATGTGGCATACGTGTCAGCGACCGGTAATAGCGACCGCAGGCGGTCGCTGAAGTAGAAACACCTTACTCGGTCGCTAATACTGTATCAGCGACCGCGTGCGGTTGCTGAATTTGTTTTTTTTTTTAAAATATTTTTCCTATTTTATTGATTTCCCAAAAATAACCTGCTTTGTACCTGCTTTTTATCCCAACACACAGCAGTATATATAAGCATCCATCCATCCATGATAACTACTATATGATAAACATCCATCCATACATACAGTCCAAAGAATGAATCTAAATCAAAACAACACAATACAATCGTAAACATCCATATAATAGAATCGTAAACCAATACAGTCCAAAGATAAGTAGTTTAAAAGATTACAAGGCTTTAAAAATCTAAAAAACAAGTCTAACAAGGCTTTACAAATCTAACATACATGACTGGTCTAGCTCTTCATGGATCATTCAAATTAGTACCCTGTAATTAACAAAAGAATAAAACATATATGTTACATGTGTTGATACTGCTATGACTTGGGGAAAGCTAAATAATAGACAATGTACGTAATGAAACATTAAAAGTACCTGGTCGCCACCCTGATGCTGTGATGCTGCTGCTTCCGCCACTGCCTTCGCCAAGTCATCAGGATTCAGAGAATGCAGATGCCCGCCCAGTATAAGAAGAAGATCACGATTTTGACAGATCGCTCTCACACAGTCAGCAGGAGTATGATAGGCTGGATGACCTGATGACTGTGTAGACTGGGTAGCAGAGCTGCCTGTGCCACTGATGGTCGGGCGTCGTCTTTGTCCTTGGCCTTTAACATAATTTTTCTTCACGACCGGACGCCCTCTCCCACAATTCTTGATCAATCGCCGGACGCGGGGTGCCTTCAGGATAGCGCTCGTTCATTAAGCCCTTATAAGTGTCCTGTCAGAAGGTCAACAAATAAATAGTTAAAAATAAATACGAAATGCTAAAAAACATAACTATAATATGTTTAAAGTTAACTTATTACCGCTATCTGAACAGCATCAGGCATACCATCACGGGTGGCCACATACACATCCAACCAATTGATAGGTTGACCTTGAGACTCAGACTCTTACAGTTCATGTTCACATATTAATATGTAAACATATGATATTTTAGCTACAAAACATGACTGTAAACATAAAGACAAATAACTAAGCCAATAAGCTTGTTATACATACGTACCCTAGCAGCAATATGTTGCAGCTGAGATATACTGTCGCCCTTGTACGTACCTTTTGCCTTTTCGCCTTCAGATACACCTGAGAATCTGTTCGAGGCGGCAGTCTTACGTCTCTTGACCCAGCTCTCAGCTCTCCACTGCTCATACATCTGCACCCATATGGGATGTGCGCACCACCAGGGGCAATGCTCATGCATATACTGCTCACCCTGTCCTGGATGGTCAATCTCAGCATTGTGCAGGGCTTTCTGTCGTTCTTTGTTTAGATTATCTTTAGTCCGGACGGCGCACTTCTGCCAGAACAGTGCCTGAATAACTGATGCATGTGCGTCGTCCCATCTATACCGCATCTGCAAATAAAACAACAATAATAATATTAAAACTATTATATTACCATAATCCAACATTACTAAACTATTAGTTGATTAACTATGTATTATCTATCAGAGTGATTTAAATAAATATACCTGAAATTCAGCCCAAACTGCATCCTTATGGGCGAGAGGTGTGCTTGCCCATGTAATCACTAGCGTAGGCCAGTTCTGTAAGCATAATTGTGAAATGCACTTCACAATTTTACTATCTTGAAAATCACTACAATATACAATAATTTACATTAAAATATATTTATAACAATGGAAATATTAAACCCTTATATATACACGATGTTTAACTTACGTGCTTTCTGGAGGAGGACGGATCTGTATAAGAATGCGATCATCCGGATTAGCCGGGGCCTTCGGCACATGATTAGGGCCCCGACCCAACCCGCGCTTTTGTGCAACAGGTTCAGAAGACATCTATAAATAAAAAAAATTAGGATGTTAGTATGAAATTATGAATGACAATTAATTGTATGAAATAGTTAACTACGATTACCATAAGTGAAAGGTACATAAACATGACTGCAAAATAGTTAACTACAACAACTACAAATGATATAGTTAAGGATATAGAGAACATTCCTATATAGAGAACATAAATGAAAGGTACATAATTATGAACTAAACATGAACATGAACATAAACATATATTTTGTACAATTAAAACTAAACATACATTTTAATGAAAATCGTTGTCTGATGAGTCAGAATCATTTTGTACAAGTATCGGAGTTTCATAACCATCTTCTTCAGATTCTGTGTCAGTGTCAGTCAATAACTCTTCCTCAATATCACTTTCATCTTGCACAATAACTGTCTCGGGATCCAATTCATCAGGTTCATCTCCACCCTCTAACTGGATTATATCATTGTTGTCCTCTATATTTATTATAGGAGGTCTCTGAAGCATTTCCTCTTGGTAGAAATCCCCGTCTATTACTTGGACACGACTACGCGTGGGAGTATGAATTACAACTTGCCAATCTGTAGGCGGTCTATCCCTTTTCCTAACTGGACTAGGAGTGTAGTATACTTGTATTGTTTGAGTTGGTAATACAAACGGTTCTTGGATTACGCAGACCTATGGAGGTCAATATCGACGATTCCATGTCTGTCAACACGTATCCCTTTTTCTGAATCAAACCAATGGCACTTGAACAAGTGAATATGACCCCCGTACGTGCCCTTGTACGATAACTCTACGATTTCCTCCAACTCCCCATAAAAGGCACGACCAAGCTCATTGTAACAATCTCCTTGGACACACACTCCAGAGTTCGTTGTTCTTTTACCGTGCCCATATGCCTTTGTGTGAAATTCACAACCATTTATTTTGTAACCATTGCGGGTGACTTGGTCCCTATCTGGTCCCATAGCTAGGACTTGTACATTAGCCGGAATCGTTGATCCCTTAGTCAAAGCCTACAAAAACTCCATCTTATTAAATGAAGTCATAGTTAACATGGAGTATATATATATATATATATATATATATTACGTGCTTAAAAATTGAACTTACTTTGTCCTTTAGCCAAAGTGCAAAGTTTTTATCCCGATTGATTTGAATATCTTTATCAGTTATGCCGTACAATCTATACCATGTTATAAACATTAACATATTGGAATAAATTGTCAACTTAAAAGATAAATTATCAAGTTTACATGTGTACCTCACAAATTCGTCAATCTCCTCGCAATTGAGAAGAATGTAAGTATGTGCAGCATGTAATTCTTGCTCAGAGAGGAATATGCGCTTCCCTTTTTCATAAGCGCGGCCCGATAGACCCAATACAGATAGTCGACCATTTAGTTCAACATTTCCCCCATCATCATGTCTCGATACTCGATTGGCCTTTGTCAAGACTTCGTCCGGAAAATAGTCTGAGACAAACGTAGATATCTCATCGAAACTGTATGCCTCGCATATCGACCCCTCGACATAAGCTCTATTCTTAACCTTTCTCTTAAGGTTTCCCATCACCCTTTCGAAAGGGTACATCCATCTATATTGAACTGGACCCCCAACACGAGCTTCATAGGGAAGATGGATGTGCAAATACTCCATGGAGTCAAAAAAACCAGGTGGGAATATTTTTTCCAGTTTACACGTGATCTCTATGATGTTCTTCTCAAGTACAGACATGTCCTTCTCATTTAATGATTTTGAACATAAGTCTTTGAAGAAACGACTAAGATCCGTCAAAGCATCCCATATTGGTTTATCAAGCAGATCCCGAAATGCTATAGGCATGAGCCTCTCCATGAACACATGACAGTCATGACTCTTCATCCCTTGCAATTTCCCACCCGTAACACACCTTGCAATGTTTGATGCATATCCATCTGGTAGTTTCAGAGACTTAACCCATGTGCACACATCTTCAACTTGCTTTTTGGACAATGTGTACCTTGCATGCGGTTTGACAATCTTACCATTAGGAGATTCGTAAAGTTCTAATCCGGGACGCTTACAAATATCTTTCATGTCCAAACGTGCCTTATCGTTATCTTTTGTCTTCCCCGTAACATTTATCACAGTGTTAAACACATTGTCAAACACATTCTTCTCAATATGCATCACATCTAGATTATGACGAATCAAATTTGTAGACCAGTAAGGCAGTTCCCAAAAGATGCTTCTCCAAACCCAGTTATGAGATTCGCCAAACCCATTGATTATATTTGTGGCATCAACCTTACCAAATGGGATAACCGGCAATCTCATCACACGATCTCGCATCTCCGTTCCCAAAAATCGCGGTGCAGGCATATCATTGTCTACTTTCCCTTTCCTGAAGTATTCTCTATTTCTTCGAAATGGGTGATCTACCGGTAAGAACCGACGATGACAGTCAAACCAACAAGGCTTTCGACCTTTTGATAGATTAAACGACTTTGTATGCTCCATACAATACGGACAAGCCAACTTCCTGTGTGTACTCCATCCAGCTAACATACCATAAGCTGGGAAGTCACTTATAGTCCACATAACCGCTGCCCTAAGGTTGAAATTTGTTTTTATTGTAACATCCCAAGTCTGTACTCCATCCTCCCACAATACCTTCAACTCGTCTATAAGAGGTCTCAAGTAAACATCTAAGTTCTTTCCAGGACTCTTAGGACCAGGAACCACGAGTGAAAGAAACAAGTATGGCTGTTTCATACACATCCAAGGAGGCAAGTTGTACGGAATAATAATCACAGGCCAACATGAGTACGGAACAGCTGAGTGGCCAAACGGATTGAAACCATCGGTGGACAATCCAAGCCTCACATTTCTAGGTTCCAATGCAAATCCAGGATGTGCTAAGTTGAAATCTTTCCAAGCCTTCCCATCTGCGGGATGATTTAGTTCTCCTTCTTTAGCTGGAGATTTCGCATGCCAACTCATATGTTCAGCTGTTCTTTAAGACATGTACAATCTTTTTAGCCGATGTGTTATTGGAAAATACCTTAGAATCTTAAACGGTATACTTGATTTTTTTGTAGTCACACCTTCTTTATTAGGTCTAAACCGATCATGACTGCAAAACGTGCACCTTGTCATCTGTTCATTTTTCTTATAAAACAGCATGCAATCGTTGGGACATGCATCGATCTTTTGGTATCCAAGACCCAACTTCTTCACCATTTTCTTACAAAAGTAATAGTTACCAGGTAATTTCTCACCGTCAGGCAACATACTCTTAATGGCCTTCAAGAGCGACTCAAAACACTCATGGCTCATGTTGTGATCAGCCTTGATGTTAAGTAATGTCGCCACTGCAGATAATGTAGTGTGTTTGGTGCAACCATGCCACAATGGCTTGCTACCCTCGTCTAACAACTTAAAAAAGTCTTTGGCATCAGAATTCATAGGTTGCTCTCTGCCTTGCTCCCAATCAAAATCTGGCCCTGCAATATCATGAACCATTTCATTTATACGATGCGTACTACTGCCAGAATTGTGTACTTGTGTGATGCCACCATCTCTTCTCTGCCCATGTGCCCACCAGCATTCTTCGTAATTTCTCATGAACCCAGAAACAAGCAAATGATAGTTTACCATGTCTCTGTCCATATAATTTATATTCTTACACTTCAAATATGGACATCGTATCTGCAACTTACCATTCATACATTCCGGGTGACTATATGCATACTCCAAAAATACTTGGCAACCAGCTCTAAATTCAATTGTAGCACCTATCTGGGCACTTGACTTTCGTCGTGCCATCCAACTACGGTCTGAATAGAGGTCCATGATTCCACGGTACCTACTACAGACAACATTATAAATGCTAACATATGACTTGAGCATACTTGTAACCATATGACTTGAGCATACATATAAGCATGCATATGATTAACATTTAAGCATACTTGTAAGCATATGACTTGAGAGCATACTTGTAATCATATGACTTGAGTATACTTGTAAGCATATGATTAACATTTAAGCATTCCGGATGTTAACGAATGAATGCAAATTAAAGCAGTATGGGAAACTTTAAATGTTATTAAATTTAGTATGAGAAACTAAGTAAATGCTACTTAGTTTAATAGTTATATTATATCATGTTATTTTATTTTAATTTGTTTTAAAATTGTTTTTATTGTTTATCGTAAGTGAATACGTAAGGTATTTCATTCATGCTAGCTTTATATCAAAGTTTGCTAACTCATTTATACAACTTTTGAGTATCTTGGAGATTCATTCATATCAACTAGTGTGCTAAGGCGCCTAACATGTTTTAAGATTATACCCCTCACAGTCCCTTCCTATAATCTTTTATGTTTTGGGATAGTCATAACTTGGTTGAGCAATTTATAGCTTTTATAATATTTTGTAGCTTGATTCTTGTATACATAAGTGTTAAATACCCTTGTTTTTCTGTTATAGCCAAAACAATCTATTTATTGACCAAGTGTGTCTAGTTACCTTCTCTGTTGCACTAGCAGTTCTCTAGCACTGTCTATTTTGGCTTAACAGCACCCTAATTAACAACCAAGCTTGGCTTGACCCCGTGAGGCTTGGCTAAGCTTGGCGTGGCCTCGTGTGAACTCGCGGACCCAAGCCCAGCCCATCAGCTCTAACATCCCCTTAGTAGGCTCTACTGGATCACCAATAGGCTCGTTAATAGTATAAATGTTTGCAACTACCCGACCAATAAAAAAATTTGGCCAGAGTCTCCCCTGTAATATAGACTAGCCACATGCACGACGGCATGTATATAAGGTCATTTCTAGGCACCCAAGACATAAACCAGGAATCAGTACTAGTACTGTATCCAAAAGAAACAAAATCTCCATCCAATATCAGTTGAAAACTAGATAGAAACTGAGATTATAGCATGAAACATTCAAAAAAGTAATAACACATGATCAATTAGTAACCCTGTAAATATTAAAAGATATGCAACTTAGATCTAAAACATAAATAAATATCGTCATATATATTATTTTCCAATTATAAATTTTACAATGAGTATAATTTTAAATATTTTACAATATTTATCATTTTTTTAACTAAAAATGAAGAAAATTCATGTATTGAATTCAAAAAAATAATTATCATTGTTTTATATTTCGGAATGGAGGAAGTATTATGTATCAATCAATTATAAATTAGTACTACAATATTACTCATCAATTAAATATATTATGGTCCTCATTAAGTTGCTGGTAATTTGTGTTGATGAGTTGGTGACTCGTCAAATATTTTTGAAAAAATAACTGAAAAAATATATAAACAACATATATGCCCTCACACAACTCATTTAACATTGAGTTCCTCTAATGACAATGTTTACTCAAATAGTACTACCTTTTTGCAATATTCAACTCAAAACAAATCGATTAAATTATAATAATCACAAGATTAGCATTCTGTTTAAGGTATTAAGGGATTAAGGGGTCTAATTTAGAGATTTAGGGATTAAGGGGTTACCGGCGTGGTGCAGCGGTGGTACCTCCTAGTGGCGGTGGACCGGTGTCCCGGTGGCGGTGGCTGGAGTCTCTCTTCCTCTTCTTCTCTTCTCCCCCCTTTCTCCCTCTTCTCTCTGTCTGAGCTCCCTCTTCTTTTTCTCCGCCTCTGCTGTGTCGAGCGAGTGACTGAATCTGTTAATATTAAGTTTGATCAGCGACCGCTATCTGCGACCATATACGGTCGCTGATTTTAATGACATGGACTTATCTGCGACCGCATGCGGTCGCGGATATTAAGTGGTCGCATAAAACATTGGCGCCAATATTTTCAGCCAAATTTTGGGAGGCAAATTTGTACTAGCGACTGACTAGCGACCGCGTGCGGTCGCTGTTAAAATATAGCGACCATATTAAATATTGGTCACAGATGGCGGTCGCTGTTAATAATATCAGCGACCGATGGTGCGGTCGCTGATAGTATTGGTCGCTGTTAGGCCTTTTTCTTGTAGTGTCAGCTGCCATTCTTAAATACTGCCATAAAATAAGAGTTAATAGTCATGTCATATATTATCCCTATACTTTGACCGACCAAATAAACACCAAATAAACTTAGTCAGGTCATACTAGCGAAGGAATTCCCCGTCTCTCCCCTCCTAGTTTTCGTCTCACATCTCAGCCAGGGATCATATCCCTAAGCTCTGATACCAATTGTGACACCCCCAAAATAGGTATACAACACCCATTCTGAGTCGCCAAATACATGGTACAGAAAGTAAACTACAACTTCAATAATACAATTATCGTGTAAAATACGACAACACATACTGTGAGTTTAAATACAAATATTGTCTTCTAGACAATATCCACACTCAAATAAGTCCTTAATACAATTATTCAAATACTATTTTACAGAAATAGTGAGGACTGCTAAAACATATTTCTAGAACCATCACTCCATACCCCGACTAGATCCTGCTATGTTCTCACCTCCTAAGAAGAAAAATGGAACAAAAAGAAAAAGGGTGAGCTCAACTAGCCCATTAAAGAATATTATGACTAAGATAATATACAACAAATTATCATTAGTATTCAACAGGGAAAAATCTGATAGAATATAATCGACAACAAGTTTTAGATCAACAACTGCAGCGGAAACAGCAAACCATTAGAAGAGTCAAGTAGAGAATGAATTCTACTATCTTCTAAGATTTAAAAGTCCATCATCAATATTTTATCCCTGTAACATTAATTAATAATCATCTTTATCCAAATATTCATTTTTGCACTACAGGCCAAAGATATTCAGTACTAAATGATTCGTTTTCTTTAAGATATTTTTCATCATCCTCAGTCCTAAATGATGATATTACTGAATATCTTTGGCCTGTAGTGCAAAGATGAATATTTGGATAAGGATGATTATTAATTGATGTTACAGGGATAAAATATTGATGATGGACTTTTAAATCTTAGAAGATAGTAGAATTCATTCTCTACTTGACTCTTCTAATGGTTTGCTATTTTCGCTGCAGTTGTTGATCTAAAACTTGTTGTCGATTATATTCTATCAGATTTTTTCCTGTTGAATACTAATGATAATTTGTTGTATATTATCTTAGTCATAATATTCTTTACTGGGCTAGTTGAGCTCACCCTTTTCCTTTTTGTTCAATTTTTCTTCTCAGGAGGTGAGAACATAGCAGGATCTAGTTGGGGTATGGAGTGATGGTTCTAGAAAGATGTTTTAGCAGTCCTCACTATTTCTGTAAAATAGTGTTTGAATAATTGTATTGAGGACTTATTTGAGTGTGGATATTATCTAGAAGACAATATTTGTATTTAAACTCACAGTATGTGTTGTCGTATTTTGCACGACAATTGTATTATTGAAGTTGTAGTTTGCTTTCTGTACCATGTATTTGGCGACTCAGAATAGGTGTTGTATACCTATTTTGGGGGCGTCACAGTTGGTATCAGAGCTTAGGGATATGATCCCTGGCTGAGATGTGAGATGAGAACTAGGAGAAGAGAAACGGGGAATTCCTTCGCTAGTATGACCAGACTAAGTTTATTTGGTGTTTATTTGGTCGGTCAGAGTATAGGAATAATATATGACATGACTATTAACTCTTGTTTTATGGCAGTATTTAAGAATGGCAGCTGAGAACATTAATAATGGAGTAAATCAGACCGTAGAGACACCTTTGATCACCACCCAGGGGAACGTGCAACAGGAAGGCAATATTCCTCCTGTAAACAACGTTACCGAGCAAACGATGAATGATGGAATGTTTAGGAGCTTTTTGCAGTTCATGAAAAATCAGACGAGGGAGACTCGTGTGCAGAATACAGGTGGAAATGATAATAACGCGCGGTTTGTCACAGCCAAGCAGTTCAAAGAATTGGGACCACCAGAATTTAAGGGAAAGCCGGATCCGATCATGGCGGAAACGTGGGTCAAGCAAATTACCAAGATATTCGATGTCTTGGGATGCACGGAGGAACAGAAAGTTCTATTCGCCACTTTTATGTTCCGCGGTGAGGCAGACTACTGGTGGGAGTCTGTGAAGCGTACCCAGCCTGACGCACTCAACATGTCCTGGGAAACATTTCAAAAACTGTTCAATGACAAGTACTTTCCTGAAAGTATTTGTCATATGAAAGAGGTGGAGTTTATCAGACTGGAACAAAATAACATGACGGTATCCCAGTACGAGGCGAAGTTTGCAGAGTTATCCAGGTTTGCACCTCATTTGGTCGAAAATGAGGAACGAATGACAAGGATGTTTCTGAGAGGTCTAAAACCCGAGATTCGACAATATCTTATCTCTCATAAATTTTCTTTATATTCAGATGTTGTAAACAGGGCTCAATTATTAGAGTGAGATAATGAGTATGTGCAACCGAGGGACCACAACCAGGGTCATACCGGTGGCGGCAGTCATCGAAGCAATGAAAACCAGCAGGGAGGAAAATTTTCGGACAAAAGCGGTAACCACTCTGGTGGTAATCGTGGTCGTGATAATAAAAGGAGTGAGTCAGGAGGAGATTTCAAGAAGAGAAGGTACAACAATGATAATGTGAAGACGTCAGTACAAACATCAACTGTTTCTAGGGGAGGAGAACAACCACCGGTCGTATGTTACAAATGTGGGAAAGAGGGACATATCAGCCCAAACTGCCCACAACAATCTAAGGTATGTTATAACTGTGGAAAGGAGGGTCATATAGCTCGAGAGTGTTCTGTAGCAAAATCAAGTTCAGCGGGGATGGTGACTCCAAAAGCTGTCCCGGATAAGTCAAAATCAGCAGTTCCTGGAAAAGCGTTTATCGTGACTGGCCAAAACGCGAGAAACCCGAACGAGGTGATCACGGGTAAGCTAATCTTAAAGTCTTGCAAAGTTTATACTTTACTAGATACCGGTTCTACCCATTCTTTTATCTCTCCTGCTTGTGCTCAACGTTTGAACTTGACTCCGGAGAAATTGACCTTTGACTTATCTTTTGAAACTCCGTTGGGTTAAACATTTGTTACATCTACAGTTTATAAATCTTGCTTAATCCAAGTTGGCACCATCACATTACCTGTTGATCTTATCTCTTTAAAGATACTTGCTTTTGATGTGATTTTAGGAATTGATTGGTTAACCACTCATCATGCTAAAATTGATTGTTTTCGTAAGGTTGTTAGTTTTCATATTCCTAACCAACCTGTCATACGAATTCAAACTACTAAACCACTAAAATCAGTCACTATCATATCAAGCCACAAACCTATTCGTTTATTGAAAATCGGATGTCAAGCTTTCTTAGCCCATGTTATGGATTTGAACAAAGACAAGTCAGATTTGAATAATATTTCTATTGTTAGAGAATTTCCTGATATATTTCCTGAAGAACTTCCTGGTCTACCCCCAGAACGTGAAGTTAAATTCTTTATTGACCTTGAACCCGGAACAAAGCCCATTTCTAAAACCCCATATCGAATGGCTCCTATTGAACTTCAGGAGTTAAAAGTCCAACTACAGGAGTTGTTGGACATCGGTTTTATTCGTCCTAGTACATCTCCTTGGGGTGCTCCTATTTTATTCGTAAAGAAGAAAGACGGGAGTATGCGACTTTGTATCGACTATCGAGAATTGAATCATGTCACTATCAAGAATAGGTATCCGCTACCTCGCATTGATGACCTGTTTGACCAGTTGCAAGGAGCACAATTCTTTTCAAAGATCGATCTTCGTTCTGGATATCATCAGCTGAAGATTAAAACTGAGGATATTCCAAAGACTGCCTTCAGAACTCGGTATGGGCATTATGAATTCTTAGTCATGTCTTTTAGATTGACTAATGGTCCTGTTGCCTTCATGGATATGATGAACCGTGTATTCAAAGAATATTTGGATCAGTTCGTTGTTGTCTTTATTGATGAAATCCTCATCTATTTCAAAAGCCGTGAAGATCATGAGCGCTATTTGAAGCTGATATTGCAAAGGCTTTGTGTAAACAAGCTATATGCCAAACTGGAGAAATGCGAGTTCTGGCTTGAGGAAGTAGCATTCCTTGGGCACGTGGTGTCAAAACATGGAGTATCTGTCGACCCGGTAAAGATTGAAGCCATACAAAGTTGGGAGCAACCGAAGTCGGTAATCGAAGTACGTAGCTTTCTGGGCTTAGCTGGTTATTATCGGAGATTTGTGGAAGGATTTTCTCGAATCGCTACTCCGTTAACTCAGCTGACTCGGAAAGATACAAAATTCGTATAGAATGAGGAATGCGAGAAGAGTTTCCAAGAACTCAAGAGGAGACTCATTTCGGCACCTGTTCTGACAATACCATCTGGTTCGGATGGATTTGTTATCTACAGCGATGCTTCAGGAAAAGGGTTATAATGTGTTCTCATGCAACATGGGAAAGTCATAGCCTATGCCTCGCGACAACTCAAAAGAATATGAGAGGAATTATCCTACTCATGATTTGGAGTTGGTAGCAGTCGTTTTCGCGTTGAAGATCTGGAGACACTACCTGTATGGGGAGAAAGTGGAGATCTATACAGATCATAAAAGCCTCAAATATTTCTTCACCCAAAAGGAACTCAACATGCGGCAGCGACGTTGGCTCGAGCTATTGAAAGATTACGATCATACCATCCAATATCATCCTGGAAAAGCAAACGTAGTAGCTGATGTGACAACCCCAAAACAGGTACATTCCATCCAACCTATTTTAAGTCGTCAAATACATGGTACAGAAAATAACTACAACTTTATTACAATAATTGTCGTGCACATATGCTGTGAGTTTGGATACAAATATATACCAAATGTGACTCATGTCCCAATCGTGGACAACACCTCACAATGACACCTTACATAAAGGTATAGTCAAAAACTGTTTTAGAAATTAGAATCTTTGAAAAGTGCTCAAGGAAACCTTCGTACATGGGAGGCCATGCGTCTAGGTTATGATAGATATCATATGGCCACAGAATTATCCTTGGTTGACCCAATAGACCCCAAAAAAAACGAGAAGTTTACTATCATATTCTTCCCAATGGTGAGTCTTCTCTTAACATATCATTATCTCCACTGTCTCTAATTGAAAATTATACTTCAAACAAATACCAAGATTATATAGATAGTGCTCGTAAAGATACTCAGCAAGTGGATGAGCACAACCCTGTCTTATGATGACACGAGGTTGTATGTCATTAGACATCTTGTATGATAGTGACAAAACACCCTTCCAACGTTGGGTTCGCCTCACCCTATTTTATTCACCAAATATAACTACTAAATGATGACCACTTTTCTATTCCCTTGTTATCCCCGCTCGACCCAGCTACACTCTTATTACCTGAAAGGAATTGTGAAACAGAAGGGTGAGCACAACTAGCCCAGTAAAGAATATAATGACTAAAGATAAATAAGTTATCAATAGCCTTCAACAGAATTAAATCAGAGATTTAGAACATATGGTAGATGATAAAAAATTTCAACCATAGTTGCAGCGGAACGAGCAATCCATTAGAAGATTCAAATAGACTATAAAGTCTATTATCTTCTCCATGTTAAAATTCCACCAACAATATTTTATCCCTGTAATATCAATCAACAGTTCCTTTCCACAATCATATGAATATCTCATAATCATAATTGTGATTCTAAATTCCTCTTCGTACCCAGGACGAAGATAATTTTCATCACATGTCTTTACCTGAAACATCAAAGATCATGGTTATACCAAATCACAGTTCCTGTTTATAATCATACTAATAATTTTATCTTTACACTACGGGCCAAAGATATTCATCAACAGACCATCTTTGCACTACAGGCCAAAGATATTCATCAACAGGTCATGTTTGCACTACGGGCCAAAGATATTCATCAACAATTCATCTTTGCACTACAGGCCAAAGATATTCCTCAACAGTTCATATTTGCACAACAGGCCAAATATATTAATATCTCAAAGAAATATATAATCAATTCAGAATTATATAAACAATAATTATAACCATGTTGATCAATTCACCTTTGCACTTAAGCGAAAGATATTCAGTTATAAATTCAATGGTCATGATCATACCAGACAACAATTCGACTTTGCACTACTGGCCAAAGAGAACACATAGTCATGATCATACCAAAAATCTACCCATCTTTACACTTAAGTCAAAGAAAAATTTCTTCACCAGGATTATAAAAATGTCATATATAATAGTAAAATCAATATAATCAAAACATCTAGATTTAATCTTAAAAGTAATATTCATAAATCAACTATAATTTGGCTAGAAAAAGAAACCAATTTTGTCATGAATAGTAACTCGTGAATAGTAACTCATGAATAGTAACTCGTGAATAGTAACTCGTGAATAGTAGTTCATGAATAGTAACTCGACATGAAAAAAGTAGAAATTCCACAATAAAATTCATACCAATATTTCGGTATAATGATATTGAAAGAATAATATTTCTTAAGCTTATAAACAATTTATTTTAATTGTTTACACTTTACTAAATAATGCATTTAATCATCATAAAATGCCAAACTCATAGAATTTCATTACCAATAACCAAAACCCTCATCAAAAATCTGCATATACCTCATATAGGATTCTCAAGCCATAAAATTCTATTTTTCAATTTTCTTACTTCACATAACATATTTAATTCATTTACTCATAACTAGTCTATTTTCATGAAAAATACCAAATCAGTTCTAAAAATATTTCATTTCGGGAATTTAGCAGAATATAGTCCCATATTGAACATATATTTTTCTCAGAATTTTTAAAACTCATTTACTATTTTTCATATGGTCAAAACAGCCGAATATTTAGACATTTATCATAAATTGTACTTTTACCCAAAAATTCTGAAATTCACAGAGTACACTGATATTATATAGATATACTTCCAATAAAAATTTCATCAATTTTGGAGCTAACCACAAGGAATTATAAGCGGTTACTTTTAAAATAGTCTTTTCCCGTAAAAATCATAACTCTTAATCTATACATCCAAAAATCACCATTTTTGGACACAATCAATAAAACTCATCAAAATATCATTTTAAATTTTTTTAGAATTTTCTGAAGGTTAGAAGAATTACGAACTGAAAAATATAATAACCCTTAAAATCCCTTACTATCCCTTACCTCAAAAGAGCAGTACTTCTGATCTGTATAAGGCTGAAAAAAACTTGTACTGATGAATAGAAACTCACAGAGTATCTAAATACTCATAAAATACACTCAATAATCTAGAGAGAGAAAGAGAGAAAACTTATGAATTCTGGTGTGATTTTCAATTCTAACTTAGCCCTCTATTTATAAAAAAATGTTAGCACGCCTAAACAGACTTAACCTGCAACCTGATGGCTTTACCTGCTACTATTCCCACCCACCATATTTGAATAAAAATCTCAGCACATTTCTTCACCAACCAAGATTGGAGCCCACCAATTCTAGAATTTTCTATCAAAATGATAAATTCTGAAACTTCGACAATTTCTGAACCAGTCATCTCGTAAAATTCATAATAAATTATACGTTAATTTTTAACGGTTCAAAATTTGTGGACATATACTCAACTTATATATATATAACATATCCAAAAATTACCACGATCCAACGGTCGGATTAAAAATTATAACCCCCGTAAAATATCTCAAAAACTCTAATTTTTAATACCTCCATTTCGACAAAAATACTGATAAAAACCTCAACATTAACTCTTTTATTTTTAACCACAAAAATATATCCCTCATTTATATCCACATAAAATAAATATTTTCTTATCATATGAATCAATAATTAATTATTCACAAATAATATTACAGAGTCACAATTATGACAACCAGGCCGTTCCCAGGAAAGAGGGGGCTTTCCAATAAGGATTTCTCCTTACTAGCGCGTAATTAGATGATCAAACCTCTCCTTAGACAGAACTTTCTAGACATTGCCAATAATGCTATCTAATAATATTATTTAAATAATATGAATTATTGATCTGATAATGGAAAATACTGTGCAGCAACAACTATTGAAACAACAATAATATAAAATATCAACGCAGCAATTATTGAATCAATAAAATAAAATATTGAACAGTAATTACTGTGACAATTATTGAGTAGTGCCTTCTTACGTAAGAATCAATAATTTCAAAAATACTGTGCAATAATACATATTACTGTATTTTAACCATCGGGTATTCCAACAGTGTTAACGGTAACAACTACGCCGTTAATTATAAAAACTCAATTTTTGTCGTTATCTTCATCCAATCGCTTTCCGTTATGGGGCCCACAAATAGCTG
Organism: Panax notoginseng; assembly: GCA_016801055.1. Taxonomy (NCBI): domain Eukaryota; kingdom Viridiplantae; phylum Streptophyta; class Magnoliopsida; order Apiales; family Araliaceae; genus Panax; species Panax notoginseng. The sequence continues at coordinate 22,095,861 of CM029014.1, forward strand.
CGCCGTCGTACGAATATTTCTCAACAGAAAGAATATTCCACGACCAAACGAATATTCCCCGACAAAATGAATATTTTATAACCACTTGCTTATTTTAAAAAATATTCATATATCACCCTTAACTTTAACTTTTTATCAATTTAACCATTTACTAAATAGAAAAAGTGAATACTTTTATTTCATAAAATTTGGGGTCTTACAGCTGACGCATTGAGTAGAAGATCATATGCGGGTACGAGTGCAATGTTGTTAACACAAAGGCCCATTTTGTATGACTTGCAAAGGATGGAGATAGAGATGAAGGCTCCAAGTACCCACATGATGATATCAAATATACGAGTAGAACCGACTTTAATCGATAAAGTTAAAGCTGCTCAAGCTACGGACATAGAGCTGATGTGTATGAAGAAGAAAATGCAAGAAGGTGCTATTACAGAAGCAAGAATCGATGAAGAAGGAATACTTCGAGTCAACTCCAGACTTTGTGTTCCTAACGATTTTGACTTGAAGCATAGAATAATGATGGAGGCACACAACACACCGTTTGCAATTCAATCTGGGAGTACCAAAATATATCACGATCTTCGACATACATTTTGGTGGAGCAATATGAAAAGAGAGATCGCGGAGTTTATCTTGACGTGTTTAACTTGTCAACATCAAGTGCCAAAGGGTCCATTGCAACTACTTTAGATCCCGAAATAGAAGTGGGAATACATTACCATGGATTTCGTTACAGGTCTTCCCAAGGTTTCTCAAGGCATAGATGCGATTTGGGTTATTGTTGATAGATTAACCAAGTCTGCTCATTTCTTACCGATACGTGAGACTTATTCCCTTGAACGTCTTGCTAGTATGTATGTGAACGAGATTGTGAGATTGCATGGCATGCCAGTATCCATAGTTTCGGATCGTGACCCAAGATTCACTTCACGATTTTGGGTTAGCTTGTAGAAAGCTATGGGCACGGATTTACGATTCAGTTCGGCATACCATCCTCAAACGGACGGACAATCAGAGAGGACTATTCAAACTCTTGAAGATCTATTAAGACTCTGTGTCCTAGATCTCAAAGGGAGTTGGGATAAGTACCTACCATTAGTGGAATTCTCCTACAACAACAGTTATCAGGCGAGCATAGGTGTGGCTCCATTCGAGGCGTTGTATGAAAGAAAATGTCGTTCTCCAGTATGCTGGGACAAGGTGGGTGAAGCAACATTGTTGGGACCAGAGTTGGTACGCATGACTACAGAGAAGATCCAAACGATTTGACAACGTATACAAACGGCACAGGATCGACAAAAGAGTTATGCGGATCTTCATCGGAAGGACGTGGAATTTAATATTGGGGATCATGTATTGTTACGTGTTGCAACATGGAAGGGAGTTACAAGATTTGGGAAGAGAGAAAAGCTCAATCTAAGATTTGTTGGTCCATTTGAGATTCTTGAGCGAATAGGAAATGTGCCATATAGACTCGCATTACCTCCAAACATGTCTCGTGTTCATAATATTTTTCACATATCTATGCTTCGTAAATATGTTAAAGACCCGAACCACATTATTGAGTTAGAACCAGACGAGATAGCTGAAGATTTAACGTACGAGGAGGTACCTGTTAAAATCTTGGATAGGAAAGAGCATGTCCTACACACAAAGGTTATACCACAAGTTAAGGTTTTGTGGAGAAACCATGCTATTGAAGAAATGACCTGGGAGTTGGAATCAGAAATGAAAGCGAGGTATCCTCACCTTTTCGAAATATCAGGTACGTGCGTCAATTTCGAGGATAAAATTTCATAAGGAGGGGAGGTTGTAAGACCCAAGCTTATTAATGAATAAAATCAAATTTTCTCTAAATATTATTGTGAATAATAAGGGGTTAATTTGATATAATACTTTGGTTATGGGTCAAGTTTTCTCTAAATATTATTGTGAATACTTTGGTTTGGTAATAAAATATTCATTTTGTCGGGGAATATTCGTTTGGAATATTCTTGCTGTCGGGGAATATTCATACGACGGCGCAGCCTTGTGTGAGCCCCATAACGAAAAGCGATTGGATGAAAAAAACGACAAAGTATAAGTTGTTTATAAATAACGGCGTAGTTGTTACCGTTAATACTGTTGGAATACCCGGTGGTTAAAATACAGTAGCACACGGTATTGTACCAATTATTGATTCTTACGTAAGAAGGCACTACTCAAAAATTGTTACAGTAGTTATTATTCAATATTTTATTTTATTGATTCAATAATTGATGCGTTGATATTTTATATTAATGTTATTTCAATAATTGTTGTTGCACAGTATTTTCCTTTATCAGATCAATAATTCATATTATTTGAATAATATTATTAGATAACATTATTGGCAATGTCTAGAAAGTTCTGTCTAGGAAGAGGTTTGGTCATCTAATTGCGCGCCAGTAAGGAGACATCCTTATTGGAAAGCCCCCTCTTTCCTGAAAACGGCCTGGTTGTCATAAATGTGATTCTGTAATATTATTTGTGAATAATTAATTATTGATTCATATGATAAGGAAATATTTATTTTATGTGGATATAAATGAGAGATATATTTTTGTGGTTAAAAATGAAGGAGTTAATGTTGAGGTTTTTATCAGTATTTTTGTCGGAATGGAGGTATTAAAAATCAGGATTTTTGAGATATTTTGTTGGGGTTATAATTTTTAATCCGACCGTTGGATCGTGATAATTTTTGAATATGTTATACATATATAAGTTGCGTATATGTCCACAAATGTTGAACCGTTAAAAATGAACGTATGATTTATTATGAATTTTACGAGATGACTGGTTCAGAAATTGTTGAATTTTCGGAGTTAATCATTTTGGTGGAAAATTCTAGAATTTGTGGGCCTCATTCTTGGTTGGTGAAGAAATGTGCTGAGATTTTTATTCAAATGTGGTGGGTGGGAATAGTAGCAGGTAAAGCCATCAGGTTGCAGGTTAAGTCTGTTTCGGCGTGCTAACATTTTCCTATAAATAGAGTACTAAGTTAGAATTGAAAATCACACCAGAAACAAGTTTTCTCTCTCTCTCTGTAGATTATTGAGTGTATTTTGTGAGTATTTAGATACTTTGAGAGTTTCTATTCATCAGAGCAATTTTCTTTCAGCCTTATACCGGTATTCCGACCAGAAGTACTGATATTTTGAGGTAAGGGATATTATTTTCTTCTTAAATGATATTATTTTCTTCAATATCATTATGCTGAAATATCAACATGAGTTTTTATCAAATTTAAAACTTTTTATGTCGGAGTTACTATTCACGTATACGTTACTATTTACGTATACGGCACTATTCATGAATACGGCACTATTCACCGAAAAATAAAATTTTTTCTTTTTGTCCAAGATGTCTATTATGGTTACTATCTTTGATTGTATCCATGTTTTGATCTTTATATTTGAATTCTGCTTCACAATTGATTATTATGAAGTATTATTGATCTTGGATAAACTGTTATACGAATCCCTACTATTTGTCCTTCTGTCTCACTGGATTCGTTTTCTTTAAGATATTTTTCATCGTCATCAGTCCTAAATGATGATGTTACTGAATATCTTTGGCCTGTAGTGCAAAGATGTATGATTACTTGATGAATATCTTTGGCCTGTAGTGCAAAGATGAACAGGTGTTGAGATGAACATGACTGACAGGTGATACAAATGAATATCTTTGGCCTGTAGTGCAAAGATGAATATTTGGATAAAGATGATTATTAATTGATGTTACAGGGATAAAATATTGATTATGGACTTTTAAATTTTAGAAGATAGTAGAATTCATTCTCTACTTGACTCATCTAATGGTTTGCTGTTTCCGCTGCAGTTATTGATCTAAAACTTGTTGTCGATTATATTCTATCAGATTTTCCCCTGTTGAATACTAATGATTATTTTTTGTATATTATCTTAGTTATAATATTCTTTATTGGGCTAGTTGAGCTCACCCTTTTTCTTTTTGTTCCATTTTTCTTCTCAGGAGGTGAGAACATAGCAAGATCTAGTCGGGGTATGAAGTGATGGTTCTAGAAAGATGTTTTAGCAGTCTTCACTATTTCTGTAAAATAGTGTTTGAATAATTGTATTGAGGACTTATTTGAGTGTGGATATTGTCTAGAAGATAATATTTGTATTTAAACTCACAATATGTGTTGTCGTATTTTGCACGATAATTGTATTATTGAAGTTATAGTTTGCTTTCTGTACCATGTATTTGACGACTCAGAATGGGTGTTGTATACCTATTTTGGGGGCGTCACATTTGTTATGTTGCTTTGGACTCCAGACTCCACAACGTAACGTAGTCAGGTCAGAAGGCCACAAATATCAAAAATATAAAGCAAAATCAGATAAGGGAATGAAAACACACACAAACAAACACACACACACACACACACACACACACACACACATATATATATATATATATATATATATATATATATTATAAGACCCCAACTTTTATTAATAAAGATTAATTTTTCTCGAAATATATTTTTGAATATTATGGTGTGGATTTATTATATTATTATAGTTTTGCGTAATATTTATAAATTTTGCGAAGTAAGCAAGTTGTTATAAAATATTCGATTGGTCTGAAAATATTCATTTTAGCAGGGAATATTCGTACGACGACACAATCTTTGGTGGACCACATAACGGAAGTATTGTCGTAGTTAAAAAACGACAAAAAATATCTTTTTATAAAAATAACGACAAAAGTTTTACTGTTAAACTGTTGAACTATCCGGTGGTAAAAGTACAGTAATACGCGTGGTTGCATAGTAACACACGGTATTGATTATTAATGCTTACGTGAGAAGTCACTCAGTTATACTCAATTATTGCTACAGTAATTGCTGCATAATATCTCTCATATTATTGATTCAATTATTGTCACAGTATCAATATTTTTATATTATTAAATCAATAATTGAGATAACAAAGTTATTCATATTATTATTTGAAATATTGATGATGTCTAAAAAGTTTTGTCGAGGAGAAGTTTGGTCACCTAATTGCGCGCCAATAGGGAGAAATTCTTATCGGAAAGCCCCCTCTTTTCTGGGAATAATCTGGTTGTTAAATATTGTGAGTTATAATATTAATGATGAATAAGTTCGTATTGATTAAAGATTAAATTGATAGTTTCATTGTGTTGGGATTATTAGTGTTAGTGGAAATCAACATTTATTTCGATAATAATTGATGTCTGGAGGTTATATTGACCAATCGTGTAATTAATCGGATAAATGAGCATTAATTGCTATTAATTCACATGCTTATAACTATTTGTTCACATGTGTGTACTATTGATTCACATGCATGTACTTTTAGGGGAGGTGGTGTAAAATTGATAATACTTGAATGACTAAATTAAAAATGGAGGTATAGATGAAGGTACTATACTGTAAGTATTTTTTTCACATTTATTGAACTATTGATTCACATGATGTACTATTAGGGGAGGTGGTACAAGTTTGATAAGACTTGCATGACTAAATTAAAAATAAAAGAAAAGATGAAGGTATTATACTGTAATATTTCGAGCCCCAAAATGTGCAATTATCGAAAATATATTTTTCTATAAATGGAAGCTCATTCTTCTTTCATTCTCACCAATTCATTAAGACTCACAAGAGCAATTATAGAGAGAGAAGATATAGAGAGAAAGAAGAAGAAAAGTCTGCTACCTCACTATTCGAGTATTCAGTCTTCTTCTGAGGTAAAGGATATTATTTTTGTTCAGTATTCATAAGGAATAATATTTTCTTCCATACTCTGTAGTATGTGAGTAATATTATTTCGTCTCGTATTCTTGATTATACCCTCATTTTGATAAAGTATTGCTTCTATACTCCGTAAAATTAGTAGAATATCCTTGAAATTTATACTTCATCTAGTATTGTTTTACAAGGATATTTTCTGCACATTCTTGTTAAATTTTAAGCTTTTCATACCGAATTGATATTCATAAAATACTATTCACGAGTACTATTCACAAAATACTATTCACGGGATACTATTCTTGAAATACTATTCGCGGGGTACTATTCACCCGGAGTACTATTTATGACAAAAATTTATTTCTTTTCGGTCTAAATAATTTTTGATACAATATCAGTCTTGAATTTTACTCCACAAAGTAGTATCATGTTTGCAATTTGAACATTATTGAATTCTGGATAAATTAAATTATAAATCATTAAAAATTTATCTTTTGTTTCTTTTAATTGAATTCTTATATCATTGTCATCATCATCATGCTTATATTGTGATGAAAGTCGTCTTTGGCTTACGTGCATAGATGGACTGTTGACTGGTATGATTATGCCCAGGGATCATTTGGTATAATCATGACCCGTAATGTTACAAATAATGTAGTAAAATTCCTCATTGGCCTGAAGTGTATTGATGGACAGTTGTTGGTATGATTATGACCACGGATTATTCGGTATAATCATGACCATTGATGATTACATGAATATCCTTGCCCGTGGTGTAGGGATGATTCGATGATGTGGTTTATTTATTAAGCTGAGTCTCAGCGATAAAGTTGATAAAAAAAACTTTTTTAAATCATAGAAGATAGTAGATATCATGCTCTACTTGACTCTTCTAATGGATTGCTTGTTCCGCTGCAGGTAAACTTGTTGTTTATTGTATTTTATCAGTTTATCACTGTTGAAGGCTAACGACAATTTATTCTGCATTATCTTAGTCATAATTGTAAGACCCCAACTTATTATAAATAAAATTTAATTTCCTCTAATTATTATTTTGAATAATAAGGTGTTAATTTGATATAATGCTTTGGTTATGGATGAAATGTGTAAATTTTACAAAATAAGTTAGTGGTTATAAAATATTCATTGTTGTCAGAGAATATTCGTTTGGTCGTGAAATATTCTTGCTGTCGGAGAATATTCGTAGACGGCGCAGCCAGTTGTGGGCCCCATAACACAAAACGGTCGGATGAAGAAAATGATAAGTTTGAATTTTTATAAATAATGGCGTAATGGTTAACGTTAACACTGTTAGAATACCCAGTGGTTAAAATACAGTAATACGTGTGGTTGCACAGTATCACACGGTATTGCATAGTATTGTTGGATTTTTGAATCTTACGTAAGAAGACACTACTCAATAATTGTTATAGTAATTACTGTTCATTATTTTATTTTATTGATTCAATAATTGTTGCGTTGATATTTTATATTATTTTTGTTTCAATAATTATCACTGCATAGTATTTCCCATTATCAGATCAATAATTCATATTATCTGAATAATATTATTAGATAGCATTATTGACAATATCTAAGGAAGTTTTGTCTAAGGAGAGGTTTGGTTACCTAATTGCGCGCCAATAAGGAGAAATCCTTATCGAAAAGCCCCATCTTTCCTAGGAACGACCTGGTTGTCATAATTGTGATTCTGTAATATTATTTGTGAATAATTAAGTATTGATTTATATGATAATGTAATAATTATTTTATGTGAATATAAATGATGGATATATTTAATTTATGTGGTTATAAATGAAGGAATTAATTCTGAGGTATTTTATCAGTATCTTGTCAGAATGGAGGTATTAAAAATCGTCCGTATGTAGATATCGGTCATTTTCTGTTTGAAATTTAGAAAAACTTAAATCTACAAAGTTGTAAAGAATTCAATTTTCAATGGAATGAACATAAAATTCGTATTTTTCTGATAAAAAGGATATTTATTATGAATTATTTAAGTTTCAGAAATTAAATATTTTTATTAAAATTATGGGTGAGACCTACTTTTGTTTTTTTGAAAACATGTACTGGAATTTTTTTTTCAAAGGTCGCTGGTCTTGGTTGGCAACTTGACATGCGTAGAAGAAAAAAAAAGAAATAGTATTATTTTATTATTTTAGTCTGCTTTGGCGTTCTAGCATTTTTTTTATAAATATGGTGCTTAGTTAGAATTAAAAATCACACCAGAAACAAGTTTTTTTTTCTCTCTCTATATTATCAAGTGTATTTTATGAGTATTTAGATAATTTGAGAGTTTCTATTCAGTGCAAGTTTCCTTCAGCATCATATTCGATATTCCATTCAGAAATACTTTTCTTTTGAGGTAAGGAATATTATTTTCTTCGTAAATGATATTATTTTCTTCAATATCATTATGCCTAAATATTGATATAAATTTTATTGTAGAATTTCTAACTTTTTGTGTCGGGATTACTATTCACATATATGGCACTATTCACGTATACGGCATTATTCACAAATACGGCACTATTCACAGAAAAATAAAATTTTCTCTTCTTTGTCGAAGATGTCTATTATGGTTACTATCTTTGATTGTATCCATGTTTTGATCTTTATTTTTGAATACTGCTCCACAATTGATTATCATGGAGTATTTTTGAACTTGGATAAAATGTAGTACGAATCCCTAATATTTATCCTTTTGTCTCACTGGATTCGTTTTCTTTAAGATATTTTTCATCATCCTCAGTCCTAAATGATGATATTACTGAATATCTTTGCCCTGTAGTGCAAAGATGAATGATTAACTGATGAATATCTTTGACCCGTAGTGCAAAGATGAACAGGTGTTTAGATGAACATGACCAACTGGTGATAAAAATGAATATCTTTGGCTTATAATGCAAAGATGAATATTTGATTCAAGATGTATATTGATTGATATTACAGGGATAAAATATTGATTATGAACTTTTAAATCTTAGAAGATAATAGAATTCATTCTCTTCTTGACTCTTCTAGTGGATTGTTGTTTCCGCTGCAGTTGTTGATCTAAAACTTGTTGTCTATTATATTTTATCAGATTTTTCCCCGTTGAAGACTAATGATAATTTGTTGTATATTATCTTAGTCATAATATTTTTTACTAGGCTAGTTGAGCTCACTCTTTTTCTTTTTGTTCCATTTTTCTCAAGAGACGAGAATATAGCGGAAACTAGTCGGGGTGTGGAGTGATGTTTCCAATCAGTTGTGTTAGCAGTCCTCACTATTTTGTAAAATAGTATTTCAATAATTGTAATTAGGACTTATTTGAGTGTGGATATTGTCTAGAAGACAATATTTGTATTTAACTCACAGTATTTGTGTTGTCGTATTTTACATGACAATTGTATTAATGAAGTTGTATTTATTTCTGTACCATGTATTTGGCGACTCAGAATGGGTGATGTATACCTATTTTGGGGGCATCACAGTTGGTATCAGAGCTTAGGGATATGGTCTCTAGGGAAGATCGGGGAATAGAATTAGGAGGGGAGAGACGAGTAAATCTTTCGCTAGTGTGTCCTACCTAAGCTTATTTGTTGGTCGGTCATAATATAGGAGTATTATGTGGTATGTCAATTTCTTTAATTAACCCTTGTTTTATGGCAGTATTTGAGAATGACAGCTGAGAATGTTAACAATAGAGTGAATGAGACTGTGGAGACACCTTTAATCACCAACCAGGGGAACGTGCAACAGGAAGATAATATTCCTCCAGTAAACAATACTACCGAACAAACGATGAATGATGGGATGTTTAGAAACTTTTTGCAGTTCATGCAAAATCAGACTAGGGAGACTCTTGTACAAAATACGGGTGAAAATGATAGCAACGCACGGCTTGGCACAACCAAGCAATTCAAAGAGTTAGGACCACTAGAATTTGTGGGAAAGCCGGATCCGATCAAGGCGGAAACGTGGGTCAAGCAAATTACCAAGATATTTGATGTCTTGGGATGCACAGAGGAATAGAAGGTTCCATTCGTCACCTTTATGTTTCGCGGTGAGGTAGATTACTGGTAGGAATCTATGAAGCGTACCCAACCAGCTGCACTCAATATGTCTTGGGAAACATTTCAGAAACTGTTCAATGACAAGTACTTTCCTGAAAGTATTCGTCATATGAAGGAGGTAGAGTTTATTAAACTGGAACAGAACAACATGATTGTGTCCCAGTACGAGGCTAAGTTCGTAGAGCTATCCAGGTTTGCACCTCATTTGCTAGAGAATGAGGAACGTATGATGAGGATGTTTTTGAGAGGTCTGAAACCTGAGATTCAGTAATATATTATTTCTCACAAATTTTTTTTATATTCAGATGTTGTAAATAGGGCTTAATTATTAGAGCGAGATAATGAGTATGTTCAACCGAGGGACCACAACCAGGATCATACCGGTGGCAGTAGTCATCGGAGCAATGACAACCAGCGGGGAGAAAATATTCAGACAAAAGCGATAACCACTCGGGTGGTAATCGTGGCCATAATAATAGAAGAAGCGAGTCGGGGGGATATTTCAAAAAGAGAAGGTACAACAATTGTGACGAACGAGAATTTTTTAATTTAATTTTAATATTTATTGAATTAAATAAATATTTTTCGATGATTTAATTATTAGATTTAATAATTAATCGATGCAATTGTGGTAGATTAATTTAATTTTATGTGTTACATTTATTAAATTAATGTAGAGAATTTTTATTTTTCAAGTATGTGATTAATTGAGCTTATTGAATTAAATGAATTATTTAATTAAGCATAATGTTATTTAATTAATTTAATTATTAATTAGAGAATTAATAAATTGACATTATTTATTAATGAGAAAATTAATTATATGACTACGTGAATTTATGAGAAATTATTATATTTTATTTAAAGTAAATTAAATAAAATATTAGATTTATCTTATAAGAGTGTGACATTAATTAAACTATATTGTAAAGGTGTTATTAAAATAAAGAGTTTTAACTTAGTTGCTAGCCAAACATGGCACTAAGAGAGGTTAGGGTCAGTTAACCCATGACTGGGTAACTGACCACCAATGTGCGTCTGATCCTTCCTATTTGAATACGACGTATTTTATTTTCTTTCATTATCTTCTAAGTCTAAAATTATCAGAGAAAGATACAGAGAGTTCAGAGAGAAAGTGGGATTTTTGAGAGAAATTATAAGTATTTAATCAACAGGTACTTGTAGAAAGATTTCATTAACCATCTCCTAATCTATACTCTGGGTAATTCTCTCCAACCCAATTTCAAAGTTACGTTTTTTTAGTTTTCATAAAATGGCTTCACAGTTTTCTGTAAATCCTTGTAGATTGGAATATGATATGATTATAAGTTTATATGTGTGTTATGTTGTATCAAATCATGTTTAATTATATATATTTCACAAACCATATCATCAGTATCATGAAAATATATGCCGTATATGTTTTTCCAAATTTACAGAGTTTGGGTTATGGCCTTAAGGCCTTATACATAATTTTAATATGTCAAACATAAATGATTTCATAAATTTCACACCCTTATATTATTGAGCATGTTAATACGAAGAGATCAAGCCTTAAACGAACGGATTCGGTGTTATAACGAATCCGTAGTGTTAAATTATAAGTTTTTGTTCAAAATCCTCAAGAACATCAAGAACAGTCCATTTTTACATGATTTAACTTTGTGATTATACGTTTAAAATGGCTTAAATCACTTTACAGATGTTGGTTAACGATTATGTAAGAAATATAACACGTGGGTATGATTTATTTCGTGTAGTAATAATTTAATTTGAATTTTTGGGCTGTGTTCTGCAATTTTCGCGAATTGCAGAATAGTTGCTGGTTCTCCGCGCCGCGGCGCCAGACCAATGCCTTAAGACCCGCGCCACAGCGCCACCGCGCCGCAGCGCGACTCCTTAGTGCAATAGTGGCGCCGCAGCGCCACTCTCCAGAAAATGTCAGAAATGTATTTTTAAAATGTTTAAGTCTAACAATGTGTTAGTGGATTAATGTAATGAACATGTAAACATGTTAGAGGTATAATGTAATATTAAAATTGATGTTTAACATGTAAATAACATAATTACATGTGGATTTAATTGTTGAATATATAGTAGATTGTCATTCATGAAGTAATATTATGTGACAGTAAATGTGATAAATTGACTAAGTATAGTCAATAATTAAAGTAGACAACGAGAATGAGTTTATATTGATTAGTTAATTTATAATTAACTAGTATTGTGTATATGAATGGTATGTAGGATTTAATTCAAATAACGTGCTTAGTTAAAGTGTAATCTACGCACGAGGCAAGTTTCCTAAACTTAAACTCTTAAATTTGAGCAAGTTTCCTAACCCTACTTGTCATTATTATTCAAGTTTATTATTTACCTCGAGCAAATTATCATTGCCATTATTCAAGGTCAAATGTTATATTAAAGATTGATTATCTTTTCAAAGTATGATTTAGTTATACAATAATTGTTCTATTGTATACTTCTTGAGATTATTACTCAAATTGAATATCATTGTTGTTGAACCTTATTAGACTAGTGAACCCTTAATGATTCAACTAGTCCATAGTTGATGAACGTTCTAAATTTCAGAACCCTTATTGAATTATCCAAACCGAACTTCCTTTGGTGCGGACTCGAATGTCAAACTGAGATGAACAACCCTGAAAAGGGATTCACTTATGCGTTAGCGTTAAGATATTGTGCACAGTATGGTACTAAGGGCTGATCCCCCTAAGTACGAGAAGAAGGTCCATAGTCTTATGACTATTAAAGGTTTTAAGTATAACCCTTGTTAACCTAGGACATAGTTCAAGGTCTTATGACCCTCAGTATTTCTTTTGATTCATGTTATTTATTCTTGATTCAAAAGTTGAGCTTTATTCAGATGTCGTTGATTATTCGCATGTTATTATACTGTTGTTTCATTTTTTATACTTGTGGGCATTTGTGCTCACTCTTGCTTAATAATAACATTGCAGTTAAGAATGAAAGAAGCGATGAACCCTCCACTAGTAAGGGCAAGGACAAAGTTAGCAAATGATGAAGACCTGTTATTTATTGACTAATGTATTTGTTTAAGACTTGAGTTATGTTGATGTTAAGACTTAATTGTTTAGAATTCCGCACAGATGTTTTAAGGTTAGAGTAACTTGGGATTTATTTATGATTCAGTCGATGTAACCCTTAAGGGAAGAGATTTTATTATGATTTCTATCTATTGTATGGTTTGATATTATTTATGGGTAGATAGATAGATGATGCTTGTACAGTGAACACCAAATCCCGTGGAATCGAAGTACCCGAATTTGGGAGTGTCACAACAATGATAGCGTGAAGACGTCAACACCAGCATCAACTGTTTCTAGGGGAGGAGAACGATCACCGGTCATTTGTTACAAATACGGGAAAGAGGGACATATCAGCCCAAACTGCCCACAACAATCCGAGGTGTGTTATAAATGTGGAAAGGAATGTCATATAGCTAGAGATTGTCTTGTAGCGAAACCAAGTCCAGCGGGAATGATAACTTCAAAGGCTGTTCCAGACAAGTCAAAGTCAGCGGTTCCTGGAAGAGCATTTGTCGTGACTGGCCAAAACGCAAGGAACCCGAACGAGGTGATCACGGGTAAGCTAATCATAAACTCTTGCGAAGTTTATACCTTATTAGATACCGGTTCTATCCATTCTTTTATCTCTCCTGCTTGTGCTCAACGTTTGAACTTGACTCCGGAGAAATTAGACTTTGACTTATCTGTTGAGACTCCGTTAGGAGAAACTTTCATTACATCTACTATTTATAAATCTTGCTTGATCCAAGTTGGTACCATCACATTACCTGTCGATCTTATTTCTTTAAAAATACTTGCATTTGATGTGATTTTAGGGATTGATTGGTTAACTATTCATTATGCCAAAATTGATTATTTTCGTAAGGTTGTAAGTTTTCATATTCCTAACCAACCTGTTATGCGAATTCAAGCTACCAAACCACTAAAGTCAATCACTGTCATATCAAGCCATAAAGCTATTCGTTTATTAAAAAATGGATGTCAAGCTTTCTTAGCCCATGTCACGGAATTGAACAAAAATACGTCATATTTGAATAATATTTCTATTGTTAGTGAATTTCCTGACGTATATCCTGAAGAACTTCCCGGTCTACCCCCAGAACGTGAAGTTGAATTCTTTATTGACCTTGAACCTGATACAAAACCCATTTCTAAAACCCCATATCAAATGACTCCTATTATACTTCAGGAGTTAAAGGTCTAACTTCAGGAGTTGTTGGACATCGGTTTCATTCGTCCTAGTACATCTCCTTGGGGTGCTCCTGTTTTATTCATAAAGAAGAAAGACGGGAGTATGCGACTTTGTATTGACTACCGGGAATTGAACCAGGTAACCATCAAGAATAGCTATCCGCTACCTCGCATTGATGACCTGTTCGACCAGTTGTAAGAAGCACAATTCTTTTCAAAGATCGATCTTCGTTTTAGATATCATCAGCTGAAGATTAAACTGAGGATATTCCGAAGACTGCCTTCAGAACTCGGTACGTGCATTATGAATTCTTAGTCATGTCTTTTGGATTGACTAATGCTCCTGCTGCTTTCATGGATATGATGAACCGTGTGTTCAAGGAATGTTTGGATCATTTCGTTGTTGACTTTATTGATGACATCCTCATCTATTCCAAAAGTCTTGAAGATCATGAGCACCATTTGAAGCTAGTACTCCAAAGGCTTCGTGATAACAAGCTATATGCTAAGATGAAGAAATGCAAGTTTTGGCTTGAGGAAGTAGCATTCCTTGGGCACGTGGTGTCAAAACATGGAGTATCTATTGACCCGACGAAGATTGAAGCCATACAAAGTTGGGAGCAACCAAAGTCGGTGACCGAGGTACGTAACTTTTTGGGTTTGGCTGGCAATTATCGGAGATTCGTGGAAAGATTTTCTCGAATTGCTACTCTGTTAACTCAGTTGACTCGGAAAGATACAAAATTCGTATGGAGCGAGGAATGCGAGAGGAGTTTCCAAGAGCTCAAGAGGAGACTCATTTTGGCACCCGTTCTGACAATACCATCTGGTTCAGATGGATTTTTTATCTACAACGATGCTTCAGGCAAAGGGTTAAGATGTGTTCTCATGCAACATGAGAAAGTCATAGCCTATGCCTCGCGACAACTCAAAGAATATGAGAGAAATTATCCTACTCATGATCTGGAGTTGGCAGCAGTTGTTTTCGCGCTGAAGATCTGGAGACACTACCTGAATGGGGAGAAAGTGGAGATTTATATGGATCATAAGAGCCTTAAATATTTCTTCACCCAAAAGAAACTTAACATGCGGCAACGACGTTGGCTTGAGCTATTGAAAGATTACAATCATACCATCCAATATCATCCTGGAAAAGCGAACGTAGTAGCTGACACATTGAGTAGAAGATCATATGCGGGTACGAGTGTGATGTTGTTAACACAAAGGCCCATTTTGTATGACTTGCAAAGGATGGAGATAGAGGTAAAGGCTCCAAGTACCCACGTGATGATATCAAATATACGAGTAGAACCGACTTTAATCGATAAAGTTAAAGCTGCTCAAGCTACGGACCTGGAGCTGATGTGTATGAAGAAGAAAGTGCAAGAAGGTGCTATTCCAGAAGCAAGAATCGATGAAGAAGGAATACTTCGAGTCAACTCCAGACTTTGTGTTCCTAACGATTCTGACTTGAAGCATAGAATCATGATGGAGGCACACAACACACTGTTTGTAATCCATCTTGGGAGTACCAAAATGTATCACGATATTCGACATACATTTTGGTGGAGTAATTTGAAGAGAGAGATCACAGAGTTTATCTCAAGGTGTTTAACTTGTCAACGTGTAAAGGCGGAGCATCAAGTGTCAAAGGGTCCATTGCAACCACTTGAGATTCCAAAATAGAAGTGGGAGCACGTTACCAAGGATTTTGTTATGGGTCTTTCCAAGGTTTCTCAAGGCATAGATGCGATTTGGGTTATTGTTGATAGATTAACCAAGTCTGCTCATTTCTTGCCGATACGGAAGACTTATTCCCTTGAACGTCTTGCTCGTTTGTACGTGAATGAGATTATGAGATTGCATGGCATGCCAGTATCCATAGTTTCGGATCGTGACCCAAGATTCACTTCACGATTTTGGATTAGCTTGCGGAAAGCTATGGGCACGGATTTACGATTCAGTTCTGCATACCATCCTCAAACGGACGGGCAATCGGAAAAGACTATTCAAACTCTTGAAGATCTATTAAGACTCTATGTCCTTGATTTCAAAGGAAGTTGAGATAAGTACTTGCCATTGGTGGAGTTCTCCTACAATAACAATTATCAAGCAAGTATAGGCATGGCTCCATTCGAGGCATTGTATGGACGAAAATGTCGTTCTCCAGTATGCTGGGACGAGGTGGGTGAAGCAACGTTGTTGGGACCGGAATTGGTACGCATAACTACAAAAAAGATCCAAATGATTCGGCAACGTATTCAAACCTCACAAGATCGACAAAAGAGTCATGTGGATCTTCATCGAAAGGACGTGAAATTTTATATTGGGGAACATGTATTGTTACGTGTTGCTCCATGGAAGGGAGTTACAAGATTTGGGAAGAGAGGAAAGCTCAATCCACGATTTGTTGGTCCATTTGACATTCTTGACCAAATAGGAAATGTGGCCTATAGACTTGCATTACCTCCAAGCATATCTCGTGTTCATAATATGTTTCACATACCTGTGCTTCGTAAATATGTGAAAGACCTGAACCACATTATTGAGTTAGAACCAGACGAGATAGCCGAAGATTTAACATAAGAGGAGGTACCTGTTAAGATCTTGGATAGGAAAGAACATGTCTTACACACCAAGGTTATACCACAAGATAAAGTTTTGTGGAGGAACCATGCTATTGAAGAAATGACATGGGAGTTAGAATCAGAAATGAAAGTGAGGTATCTTCACCTTTTTGAAACACCAGATACGTACGTCAATTTCGAGGATGAAATTTCATAAGGAGGGGAGGTTGTAAGACCCCAACTTATTATAAATAAAATTGAATTTCCTCTAATTATTATATTAATAATAAGGTGTTAATTTGATATAATGCTTTGGTTATGGGTGAAATGTATAAATTTTACAAAATAAGCAAGTAGTAATAAAATATTCATTGTTGTCGGGGAATATTCGTTTGGTCGTGGAATATTTTTGCTGTCGGGGAATATTCGTACGATGGCGCAGCCATTTGTGGGCCTCATAACGGAAAACGGTCGGATGAATAAAACGACAAGTTTGAGTTTTTATAAACAACGCCGTAATGGTTAACGTTAACACTGTTAAAATATCCGGTGGTTAAAATACAATAATACGTGTGGTTGCACAGTAGCACACGGTATTACACAGTATTGTTGGATTACTGATTCTTACGTAAAAAGGCACTACTCAATAATTGTTACAGTAATTACTATTCAATATTTTATTTTATTGATTCAATAATTGTTGCGTTATATTTTATATTATTGTTGTTTCAATAATTGTTACTGCATAGTATTTTCCATTATCAGATCAATAATTCATATTATTTGAATAATATTATTAGATAACATTATTGACAATGTCTAAGGAAGTTCTGTCTAAGGAGAGGTTTGGTTACCTAATTGCGCGCTAATAAGGAGAAATCATTATCGGAAAGCCTCATCTTTCCTAGGAACGACCTGGTTGTCATAATTGTGATTCTGTAATATTATTTGTGAATAATTAATTATTGATTTAAATGATAAGAAAATAATTGTTTTATGTGGATATAAATGATGGATATATTTATTTTATGTGATTTTAAATGAAGAAATTAATGTTGAGGTGTTTTTTCAGTATTTTGTCAGAATGGAGGTATTAAAAATCGACCGTATGTGGATTTCAGTCATTTTCTGTTTGGAATTTAAAAAAACTTAAATCTACAAAGTTGTAGAGAATTCGATTTCCTATGGAATGGACATAAAATTCATATTTTTCTGATAAAAGGGCTATTTATTATGAATTATTGAAGTTTCAAAAATTAAATATTTTTATTAAAATTATGGGTGGGACCCACTTTTATTTTTTTTGAAAATATGTGTTGGAAATTTTTGTTCAAAGGTGGCTGGTCTTGGTTGGCAACTTGACATGCGTAGAAGAAAAAAATAATAATAATATTTTATTATTTTAGTCTGCTTTGGCGTTCTAGCATTTTTCTATAAATAAGGTGCTTAGTTAGAATTGAAAATCACACCAAAAATAAATTTTCTCTCTATATATATTATCGAGTGTATTTTGTGAGTATTTAGATAATTTGAGAGTTGTTATTCAGTGCCAGTTTCCTTCAGCATCATATTCGATATTTCATTTAGAAATACTATTCTTTTGAGGTAAGGGATGTTATTTTCTTCGTAAATGATATTATTTTCTTCAATATCATTATACCAAAATATTGATATGAATTTTATTATGAAATTTCTACCTTTTTGTGTCGGGATTACTATTCATGTATACGGTACTATTCACAAATACGACACTATTCACAGAAAAATAAAATTTTCTCTTCTTTGTGCAAGATGTCTATTATGGTTACTATCTTTGATTGTATCCATATTTTGATCTTTATTTTTAAATTTTGCTCCACAATTGATTATTATGGAGTATTTTTAAACTTGGATAAACTGTAGTACAAATCTCTAATATTTGTCATTTTATCTCACTGGATTCATTTTCTTTAAGATATTTTTCATCATCCTCAGTCCTAAATGATGATATTACTGAATATCTTTGGCCTGTAGTGCAAAGATGAATGATTAACTGATGAATATCTTTGGCCCGTAGTACAAAGATGAATAGGTGTTTAGATAAACATGACCAACTGGTGATACAAATGAATATCTTTGGCTTGTAATGCAAAGATGAATATTTGATTCAAGATGTATATTGATTGATATTACAGGAATAAAATATTAATGATGAACTTTTAAATCTTAGAAGATAGTAGAATTCATTCTCTACTTGACTCTTCTAATTGATTGTTATTTTCGCTGCAGTTGTTGATCAAAAACTTGTTGTCTATTATATTTTATCAGATTTTTTTCTGTTGAAGAGTAATGATAATTTGTTGTATATTATCTTAGTCATAATATTCATTACTGGGCTAGTTGAGCTCACCCTTTTCCTTTTTGTTCCATTTTTCTCAGGAGGCGAGAATATAGCGGGAATTAGTCGGGGTGTGGAATGATGTTTCCAGTCAGTTGTGTTTGCAGTCCTCACTATTTTGTAAAATAGTATTTCAATAATTGTAATGAGGACTTATTTGAGTATGAATATTGTCTAGAAGACAATATTTGAATTTAAACTCACAGTATTTATGTTGTCGTATTTTTCACGATAATTGTATTAATGAAGTTGTATTTGTTTCTGTACCATGTATTTGGCGACTCAGAATGGGTGATATATACCTATTTTGGGGGCGTCACAGTAATATTTCTTACTGGGCTAGTTGAGCTCACCCTTTTGCTTTCATTGTTCTCTTTAGGAAATGAGAACATAGCCGGGACTAGTCGAGGAACAGAGTGATGGTCCGAGATGGTGGCTATAGTAGTCCTCACTATTTTATGAAATAGTGTGATAATAAATATAATGAGGACTTCATTTGAGTTTGAATACTGTCTATAAGACAATATTCATGTAAAAACTCTAAGCTACGTTGTTGTCATATTGTATAAAAGAAGTTTGTATTTGATTTATGTACCATGCATTTGGTGACTCAGAATTAGTGATGTATTCCTATTTTGGGAGAGTCACATATATTGTTTCTTGAAAATGGAAAATCTTTATCAAGGATGCAATTACTTGCAGTTGAAGTTTAATAAAAATCTTGACCAAACCAATGGGGTTCTTCTCGGGGTAGCTTTCATGGTGGCATTTTGTTATTAGGATTTAATAAAATTGCCTCTATCATGGTTTACAGGTTATTCAAGTCAAATTCAAGTGTAGTGTCCAATTTGTTCCATGTGCCTAGCCTATTCTCCAAACTTAGCGAACAAGGAGGAAGATTGCTATATTTTCAGGGAAGTCTTCTGCTTTACTTTTTTCTATTTCAGCCATTGAGGACAATGTCTAGTTTAAGTTTAGGGGCATTTTAGTATTGTACTGCATATAGTTAGTTATTTGCATTGTAGTTCGTTATTTTTATGTGTTAGCCTTTTTTTTTAGGTTACATATAATACATAGTAGTTAATTGCATATGCATACATAGGTTATATTAGTATGTGTTCATGTAGTATAATTGCATATTTTTTTTCATGAATCTGTGTGATCGGTTGGTGTGGTCTTAGCTCAGCCTATGATAAGATTGGTTTTGCATGTTAACTTGAACAGTGTTGATAATTGATGATGAGTTCTAATTTTAAACATGAAGAAAATATGAGCATGTCTGAAACTTATGTAACCAGTTAGCACTTAAAGTTTAACTGTTTTAATCTACTTGGTTCAAGGGTTTCATAATTTGTTTCTGAGGAAAAATCTTGGTTAAAATTTAAGAAAATTAGTGAACTGGCGGTAAAGGTTGGAATGACGTAAAAGCTTGAGTTTGGGGAAATCTATGGGGTATATATATACAAAATGAAAAAAAAAAGAAAATGAAAAAAGAAATGATGAAAAGAAAAAAAATAGAAAATCTAGAAAAAGAAAAAAAGAGAATAAACACCGTGGCATGCTTGTCTAGTTTTGTGGCCTTTGCTACTTGAGTAAGTAAGCCCGAGGGGATTGTCTTTACACCTAGCGCCCTAAGGTTTTAATGGCTTGGGAGTCGTTGGTCGAAAGCTCGTTAAGGTAGCACTGAAAAGTCTAAGGGAATAAGACATTGCACAGCCATGAGAAAAATAAAAAAAATGAATAAAACACGAGAAAGAGCAAAAATATCCTCGTGGTTGAATAAAAGTATAAATAAATCTTGTATTTATCCTTAGACTTCGTAATTGCTTAGTTTTAACTGGAGTTGTCATGTTCACAAAAGTAATTGAATTGGAACTGAAATTTTCCTTCTAAGAAATTTGTTATGTGATTATTTTGAATTGTGGTTGGTTAGAATGGTTAACAAGCACACACGTACAACATGGGTGATGACAGGTTTGGATTGACTAACTAGTTAGAGTGATGGACTTTGATTTGATCGGATAAATTATTTGAGTATCATTGGTATCTTTGAGACCTGTTGTTATATATCATACTAATTTATTACTGGGTTCGTAGGTATATTAGGAAGTAGATCATGCATATGCATTCATGTAGTTGAGTTCAGTTGTTTATTTTTAGTTCTTTTGTATTTTTGCTTGAGGACAAGCAAATGTTTAAGTTTGGGGGTATTTGATAAGTGAGTTTTATACTCATAATTGAATGCGTTTGAGCTTAATCTTTTGGTTAATTTTAAGTGTTTGTGTCTATTCATGCATGTTTTATGTTGTTTTGTAGGAATTGAGACAAAAGTTACTTAGATCGACGTTTGGGGTGGCTAGATTCGCGTTTTTGGCTTGACATTTACACAGCAGTCACTTCAGAGCCAATTTGAGTATTTCTCTGGACCTTATTTCGAAAAACTCAAAGAATGAAAGTTGTAGATCTACGTCTCCTCTTTCCGGAACATCTTGAATCATCAAAATCGGAGTTCGGACGAAGAAGTTATGGCTATTTTTCCAAAGGACGTCGAAGTAGAAAATTTCCAAAAAAGGGACCGGCGCCGGGGCGCCCAAACAAGGCTCATTTCCAGTGCCGGGGCGCTAGGGGCAGAATCCCAGTGCCGTGCCCGGCGTTGAGGCGCTGGGGAAGGGCTTGGTCAAGCTTGGACGCGTTTTGGGGCGAATTTTGACACTTTTTTGACTCTAAATTGGATTGGGTTTGTTCTTTAGCTAAAAATTAAACTTGTAGCCTATAAATACATGATGTAAGACATAAAATAAAAGGAGATTACATAGATTAGATTAGAGATACACTCCATTAGATTAGAAGATCAAGAGCAGGAGCAAGAGGGGAGCATCAGATTTGCTGACAACAGATTCTATTCTTTTCTCTTATCATACTTTTATCTTTTAATGTCTATTTAGTTGTGGAATCTTGGTTTCAATTCATTAATTATTAACTAACTCTTTTATTAAGATTTCAATTGAACATTTTATGTCTATAAATTAGTTATTTGATTTATTCCAATTATTTATGTCAAAGTGAATTGTTTATCTTGTCTTGAGCTTATTGATTAATTATCTGATCAGTAATTACCTTGTTACTCTAGAAGGAATTGAAAGAGGAATTCTGGAGTTAGAACTGGGCATGATAACATGTGACTTAGTTATTTGCATGGTGACTAATTAGGTTTGTGAATTGAATAGAAATATATGTTCACCGAATGTAACACATAAGGAATTGGAATTGAAGGAGTTTAATTCAATTGTTTTGCATAGGAATATAGCAAGATTAATCTGGATTAAATAGAAGTCGATTGATCACTTGGAAAAGGACTTTTGGCATTTGAGAATTCCTGTTAACAATTCAGTAGGATAATAATTAGGATAATTGAATAATTGATTTATAGTTCATAATTGGGGATATTGAAGTCTTAATCTTTATTTATCTGAATTCAGTCATAAAGCAATTCAGTTTAATTACTTAATTTAGTTTTCTTAATTAGAAAAATCACGATTTGAGATTGTTTAAATAAAATTAGTTTGGTTAAGAATTAGTACTTGGTGATTTTTATTAAATAATTCCTCGTGGGAACGATACTCTACTTTCACTTTATTACTTGTTGACCGTGTATACTTGCACGTATTCATTGATTGCGAAATCGACCAACAAATTTTTGGCGCCGCTGCTGGGAATTTAATTTAATAATTATTTTCCAATATTAATCTCAATCAAATTAGTCTTAATTTAAACATTTTTATTAATTCTCTTTCAAATTTTTTTTCTTTCTCTCTTTTCAGGTACCATGGATGACTTTGCGTATCAATGGCCATACACGAACATAACTCGACCAATGGAAACATGGAGTCCACCATCCACACAGCAAGTAGCAATGGTTTGTGAGTTATGTGCTGGGAGTCATGCTACAGATCAATGTGTCATCAATTCGAAATCAGCTCAGTTCATAGGGATCTATAATTGATCTTCCCAACCGTATCCGAATCAAAATGCATATAATCCAGGTTGGAGAAATCACCGGGATTTTCTTAGAGTAACAATCAAGCTCAAGCACCTAGACAGCAAAACACGGCCGGATTTCAAAATCAGACTCAACAACAGCCAGAGAGTAAAACAAGTTGGGAATAAGCTTTGGAAAAATTTATTTCAGCTACTCACAAAAGGATTGGTGAACGAGAAAAGTTATTGAATCAAGTAGATATGAATGTGAAAAGCCAAGGTGCGTCGATAAAAAATCTGGAAAATCAATTGGGGCAGATAGCACGTGCGTTGAATAACCGTCCACATGGAACACTCCCTAGTGATACAGAGATAAATCCGGGCAGAGATGAGCATTGTAAGGTTGTGACTTTACGTAGCGGAAAAGAATTACAAGAGACTCTCAAGGACACAGAAAAAAGGGACAACGCAACAAAGGAACAACTAATCAATGCCTCGAACATTTGTCCTCAATACACTTGGCTCTATGACATGGATTCCGAGACCGATGGAGAGCCCGAACAAAATCTGCAACTAGATGAGCCACAAGATGTTGAAAGAGAGGAAATAATTGGGAACCAAGAAAAGGAGATCGACAAAGAGTTAACTGTAAGATTCAACGAAGATGAGGTGATTTCATTAGTATCCCATTGTCCTCCTCCACTAAAGTTCAAGAATCTGGGCAGTTTTGCAAAACCATGCCCAATTGGCAGTCATGTCGTAGGCAAAGCTCTATGTGACATAAGAGCTAGTACAACTGTGGAGTCATGGTGGGCTGAAAAGGAGAAGATAGAGGAAGATCCCATTGTGTTTACTAAGCTTCAATGCCCCAATCTGATCATAGACATAATAGAGAAAACACCTAATTTTTGGACGTTCTTAATGGGGAACATATATACAAAGAGCTTGCTAGGTGACTTTCATTCAAGGGTCATTACTAATGGGAACCTCCCAAAAGAGACATTGTTTCTGATGGATGAGGGGTTCCCTAATTTTCGTAGGGGAATTGGATAGAGAATTGAAGAAGTCAGGCTGAGACTATAAAACAAGCGCTTATTGGCAACCCAAGTTTAATTTTTAATTTTTAGTTTTTATTAGGTTTTATATTAATAGTTTTAAATTTGCATTTATTTAGGAGTTAATAAAATTGCCTCTATCGTGGTTTACAGGTTATTCAAGTCAAATTCAAGTGTGGTGTCCAATTTGTTCCATGTGTCTAGCCTATTCTCCAAACTTAGCGGACAAGGAGGAAGATTGATATATTTTCAGGGAAGTCCTCTGCTTTACTTTTTTCTATTTCAACCATTGAGGACAATGTCTAGTTTAAGTTTGGGGGCATTTTAGTATTGTACTGCATATAGTTAGTTATTTGCATTGTAGTTCGTTATTTTTATGTGTTAGCATTTTTTTTAGGTTGCATATAATACATAGTAGTTAATTGCATATGCATACATATGTTATATTAGTATGTGTTCATGTAGTATAATTGCAAAATTTTTTTGCATGAATCTGTGTGATCGGTTGGTGTGGTCTTAGCTCGACCTATGATAAGATTGGTTTTGCATGTTAACTTGAACAATGTTGATAATTGATGATGAGTTCTAATTTTAAACATGAAGAAAATCTGAGCCTGTCTGAAACTTATATAACCGGTTAGCACTTAAAGTTTAACTGTTTTAATCTACTTGGTTCAAGGGTTTCATAATTTGTTTCTGAGGGAAAATCTTGGTTAAAATTTAAGGAAATTAGTGAACTGGCGGTAAAGGTTGGAATGACGTAAAAGCTTGAGTTTGGGGAAATCTATGGGGTATATATATACAAAATGAAAAAAAAAAAGAAAATGAAAAAAAGAAATGATGAAAAGAAAAAAAAATAGAAAATCCAGAAAAAAATAAAATAAAATAAACACCGTGGCATGCTTGTCTAGTTTTGTGACTTTTGCTACTTGAGTAAGTAAGCCCGAGGGGATTGTCTTTACACCTAGCGCCCTAAGGTCTTAATGGCTTGGGAGTCGTTGGTCGAAAGCTCGTTAAGGTAGCACTGAAAAGCCTAAGGGAATAAGACATTGCACAGCCATGAGAAAAATAAAAAAAAAATAAAACACGAGAAAGAGCAAAAATGTCCTCGTGGTTGAATAAAAGTATAAATAAATCTTGTATTTATCCTTAAACTTGGTAATTGCTTAGTTTTAACTAGAGTTGTCATGTTTATTTTTAGTTCTTTTGTATTTTTGCTTGAGGACAAGCAAAGGTTAAAGTTTGGGGGTATTTGATGAGTGAGTTTTATACTCACAATTGAGTGCATTTGAGCTTAATCTTTTGGTTGATTTTAAGTGTTTGTGTCTATTCATGCATGTTTTATGTTATTTTGTAGGAATTGGGACAAAAGTTACATGGATCGACGTTTGGGGTGGCTAGATTAGTGTTTTCGGCTTGGCATTTACACAGCAGTAAATTCAGAGCCAATTTGAGTATTGCTCCGGACCTTATTTCAAAAAACTCAAAGAATGAAAGTTGTAGATCTACATCTCCTATTTCCGGAACATCTTGAATCATCAAAATCGGAGTTCGGACGAAGAATTTATGGCCATTTTCCCAAAGGACGTCGAAGTAGAAAATTTCCAAAAAAGGGGCCGGCGCCGGGGCGCCCAAACAAGGCTCATTTCCAGGGCCGGGGCGCTAGGGTCAGAATCCCAATGCCGTGCCCAGTGTCGGGGCGCTGGGGAAGAGCTTGGTCAAGCTTGGACGCGTTTTGGGGCGAATTTTGACACTTTTCTGACTCTAAATTGGATTGGGTTTGTTCTTTAGCTAAAAATTGAACTTGTAACCTATAAATACATGATGTAAGACATAAAATAAAAGGAGATTACATAGATTAGATTAGAGATACACTCCATTAGATTAGACATTAACTCTAGTTCTTATTAGTTTTGGAGATTGAAGCAACTTGGAGATCATTGAAGATCAAGAGCAGGAGCAAGAGGGGAGCATCAGATTTGCTGACAACAGATTCTATTCTTTTCTCTTATCATACTTTTATCTTTTAATGTCTATTTAGTTGTGGATTCTTGGTTTCAATTCATTAATTATTAACTAACTCTTTTATTAAGATTTCAATTGAACTTTTTATGTCTATAAATTAGTTATTTGATTTATTCTAATTATTTATGTCAAAGTGAATTGTTTATCTTGTCTTGAGCTTATTGATTAATTATCTGATCAGTAATTACCTTGTTACTCTAGAAGGAATTGAAAGAGGAATTTTAGGGTTAGAACTGGGCATGATAACATGTGACTTAGTTATTTACATAGTGAATAATTATGTTTGTGAATTGAATGGAAATATCTGTTCACCGCATGTAACACATAAGGAATTGGAATTGAAAGAGTTTAATTCAATTATTTTACATAAGAATATAGCAAGATTAATCTAGATTAAATAGAAGTCAATTGATCACTTGAAAAAAGGACTTTTAGCATTTGAGAATTCCTGTTAACAATTCAGTAGGCATAATAATTGGGATAATTGGATAATTGATTTATAGTTCATAATTAGGGTTATTGAAGTCTTAATCTTTATTTATCTGAATTCAGTCATAAAGCAATTCAGTTTAATTACTTAATTTAGTTTTCTTAATTAGAAAAATCACGATTTGAGATTGTTTAAATAAAATTTGTTTGGTTAAGAATTAGTACTTGGTGATTTTTATTAAATAATTTCTCGTGGGAACGATACTCTACTTTCACTTTATTACTTGTTGACTGTGTATACTTGCACGTATTCATTGATTGTGAAATCGACCAACAACGGTCAGGACTGAGTAGGTGGTGGTTGTACGGAGGCAGTGGGGGGAACCGACGGGAGTGGGTGGGGGGGTACCGGGGAAGGGGACAGGGGGTGGGGGACAGGGGGCAGAATGGGGTTGGGAGTGGGGGGTACCGGGGGGCGGGGGACTACTAGAGAGATAGAGCGATCGAAGATATATATATATATATATATATATATATATATATATATATATATATATATATATATATATATATATATATATATATATATGAAAATGAGATCGGTGCTGGAGAAGATGATAGGATTTAAGATTTATTTTCGACGGAATTTCCGTCGGAATTAATTCTCTCGAAAATTCCGTCGGAATTAATTCTCTCGGAAATAACTTAATACCGACGTATATTCCCTCGGAAAAAACTCTAGTTCCGTTGAGGTTATATTTCGCGCTAGCGGGAATATTGGCGCCACTGATGAAGTTCTACTTCCGACGGAATTCCGTCGAAAATATATTATTGTCGAGGGAAGTAAGGTTGACAGATTATTGTCTCGATCGGAAATAACGTAAACTCGACGGAATCAGGTCCGTTGGAAATACTTCCGTCGGAAATCTCCTTTTTCCTTGTAGTGAAATACTTGTAAACCTAAGACATAGTTCGTGGTCTTGTGACCCTCAGTATATACATCTGAACTCAACATCTATGATCTAATTTAAAAATTGATTATCTCATTGAATTCATAAGCTCTTAATTAATTAATGATTTGTTCTAATAATGAACTTCTATTTAGTGGAAGAATATTCATTAATTTGTTTCATAAGTCATTTGTTGTATATCATTATACTTGTGGACAATTTAATTGCTCAACCTTGCATAAAATATTTCAGTTAAGGTCGAGAAACCTGAAGAGCATTCTTCAAGCAAAGGCAAGGGCAAGATGCAGGAGTAGATGACTTTTAGTTTATCTTTATTTATGATGAATTATGTAATGGATTTATTTACATGTAATTCCACTATTATGATGTAATAATAAAGGTTAGTTGACTTGCGATACGTTTATGTATGTAATCTTTTAATAAGGATTATCATATGTGATGTTTATATATTATCCTATTCAATGGGTAGCTTAGGTGATGGATCGTGAACACCATATTTGAGGGTTGAGGTACCCGAATTTGGGAGTGTCACAAGATTAAAAGATTTTACGACATTGTGAAAACATACTTACCATTTAAGACACCTATTTCTTTCTAAAAAACACCTAGCTAACACCTATTTCTTTCTACATAACGATTTATAGTGTGAATTGCAAAACATATTTACCATTTAAGACAAAATTTTAGAAGAATACCCTACATTCAACGCAGTCAAAGAACCTTCCCTACATTGTGGGTTTTCCAAGCACATTTCATCACCAATGAATTTACAATAGAATACCTTTCCATGCACTTTTTTTTTCGATTACAATAGAATACCATGCATTATTAAATTTTATTTTTATCACATGTCAGTTGTTCATAAAGGTTCTAACACCCGTTTGTCTAGCTGGAAGCTTTTTTAACAAGAGAAGCCTAGTTGAACTGTGTTTTACTACGCCATGGGTATCTAGGGATTAAAAAAAGTTCTAAGGCTAAAAGGGCCGAACGCAAAAACTTGAGGAGCAATTATGCACTTTTGTCCTTTAGGATAATAATTGCACCAATTCACCGAGGGAGGCTACTATAATTTGGGACAAAATTACATGGCATAAACTTAATGTCCCCAAATTCTCCTTTATTAGTTGGCTAGCTTTCCGCAATAAACTTATCGGAAACTGATATTTTTACAACATAAAATGATATTTTTACAATAAAATCATTGTTATATATCCTATTGCGATGATTTTCACCGTCATTATATATCTATAACGATACTTTTGTAGTGAAAATATGGAAATATCAATTTCCCTATGCCAACTAACTATGTTCAAGGAGCAATGAAATTAGAGACTACATTTATTTTGAATGTTTTTATGCTGTTTATTTCCCATGGAGGGTGGTTAAATGTTCCTAATCAACTTGGAACCCTTGTTCAACAGATTATCCTTTATTCTTGCATATTAAAGTTTCAAGGCTTATTCTCTCTCTTAGCCTCAACATTGTAATCATAGGTTATGACAGGAAAGAAATCACCTCTCTGACAACATCTTAAATTCTGATATCATTCAACGGATTAAATAAATGTAGGCTGTTTACCTTTCAGAAATCTACCCTTGGATTATGGAATTAGACTCTCTTCTCCAGTTGATATGTGTAATATAAGCATGATCATCATATTGGTATGCTTTTACGATGATTTACTTATAATACTTTTGAGGGCTATGCCCTTTAGACTTGTAATTATTTTTCATCTAATGCACATTTTAAATTTATTTAAATTTCAATCTTTCTCTTTGGATAACAATTTAATCGCAATCACAAAGCTCACAAAATAAAAATGAAAACAAGGAGTTGCTGTAGCTATGGGTCTCTCCTCAAATCAACCACCAAAACGCTCACGTTATCCGTACTATGCCTAGCCAAGGCCAATTTCGTCAACAGAATTGACGCATCAGAGCACGCCTTGTCGGAGCTCTCACACGCCGCCGCCACACGAACATCGCTCCCCGGAGACCGCCGCGGCGATGGAGGACTCTGCGCGTAAAGGCACATGCGCGCCACGCCGCATGCGGTGTCGTTTGACACCACGTCCCACAGTCCGTCGCTGGCCAGTATTAAGCACTCATCCTCGGCCGTCCGATCCATCACGGTTACTTCCGGTTCTGATATCACGTACGGCTTTAAATAATTATCACCTGATGAAATCATCATAAACAAATTAGATTCAGAATTTTTTGGATCATGAAAATATGCAACATAGTAGAATATATGAACTATGAAGAGGATTTTATTGAATATATACCAATTGCTCTAGACATGGCTAAAACCCCGAGAACTCGAGCACCGTCCCAATATATGACACGGCCGCCGGCATCTTCAATCCTTTTCAATTCATCCGGCCGATCAGGCTACATTTCAAATAAATTAAAACGCAAATATAGATTTAGATCCTTTTCATTTTCTGGCGAATTAAAAATGTGTTTGATTGAATTTTGGAGATGTCAACCCACTTGGCCACATCACCTTATGATCGGTGGACAGAGGAGTCACGACGCCGTTGCGGCAAATAACAGCACGAGAATCGCCGCAATTAGACACGATGATCTTATCCTTTGTCACAATCGCAACCACGGCGGTAGATCCAACGGCATCACACTGCGGCGTTTGAAGCTCGCATCTGCAATTCGAGCTCTTTTCGCTGGCGTGACTGCACCATTCCGTTACCTCTTCATCCATACGCGAAAAGCTCCGCATCATCGTTTCCCGCCAAGATTCTTCTTCATTTCGACTTTCTAATTCGTCCTTCACAATTTCGTGCATTCGATCTTTGCACTTCATTGCAACCTACAACCATCAAATTAAATTAGTAACTACGATTAAATTAAAGCATTTAGGCTTATGCAAATTATTGAATAGAATTTTTAATTATCTTAAGCTATTTACATGAGAGCAGCCATGGCCGTCGTAAACGCTATAAAAGTGTGTTCCACAGGAAAATGACGGATAAACCGCCACAGCATCTTCCATATCTCTCCTTCTCCCGCACACAGAAGTTAGACCAAACTTCGCACACTCTTTCACCACCACCTCAGGCTCGGTTTTCTCCGGAGAAGCTTTTAAACATTTTGTCTCCAATTCATCATCGACGATTACCAACCTATTCTTACTCGCTTCGCAGTTCCGGACACAACTTTCTAGCTCGGACGGCGGTGAAACTGGACTATTAATCTCTAGTTTCTGACGTTTACGGCAATTATCCGGCCAAAAAACCGCCATATCGGCTGGAACGAAATTAAACTGATGAATTTCCAACCTCCGCTTTCTCGCCGACCGCGAACTAGGCTCAACCGCAGCTGATGTCTCAGTTTCTGATCCACCGTAACACATACTCGCCATTATCATGCAAACAAAAAAAAAATCTACAAATTCCCAAGTAAATCAAAACGGTACCTAATGTTTTGTTTAAATTAACAAGATATAAATAAATTTACTGAAACTCAAACCCTAGAAATTTCAATGAATGATGAGGGAACTTTTTTCCATTGAAATGGGTTTTTGGTTGTGAAGGGTACATTATATCAGTTGAGGATGTACGGGCAGCTGCCCTTCATCGTCTCGGGCAGTATCCGACATCTACAGTTGGTGTGACGTTGAAACTCTGAATACCAGAAAGCCAATCTGGACCGTTGAATTTATTATCCCTCTCTTGATAGATAGCCACGTGTAAATCATTGTAATGTGGAGATACGTGGACCAATAGAAATAGAACACGGCGAGATTGAACGGCCTTCTTTACTGACACGCATGTGGTCCTGGGGACAACCTCCTCTTATTCGCTTTTCCAGTACTACCATCCTCTCCTTCATTTGTTATTACTTTTTTATTCGCATATCACCACGTGGCAGGATCGCTGAATACGAGATTCGTGTAGAGCACACGCTATAGCTTCTAGTTTTCAACATTTTTTATTTTTTTTATGTAATTTTATTTTAAAAATTGATATTTTCATATATCATAATGATATTTTTATATGAGTCTCTTATACAAAGGTAAAGATTTTAAATGAATCAAACAGATCGGACTCGACTCGAAAAAATATGAGTGAAACTCGAATTCGTTATTAATATAATCCAAATTCGAGTATAAAAAATAGTTTGAATAAAAATATGAGTAGAATCTGAGCAATGTTATATTCAACTCGTTTAATATTCAAACTATTAGAATTTTCGATTGTGATTCGATACATATTTTATTAATACATATTCACGTAGATATTCGAACATTCTCTTATAATATATACAAAATTAAATCAAATTATGATAGTTAATTATTATTGTTTTGTTTTGTTTTGTTTTTAATTTTAATTGTGTATTTATATTTGTAAAGTGTAATAGTAAATTAATATATATTTTCATTTCTAAGTAAAACAACAAATTTA